>CALSBV010010214.1:8809135-8858952 GCA_943590825.1 Bovichtus diacanthus
ATATATATAGAGATATAGAGATATATATATATATATATATATATATAGAGAGAGATATATAGAGAGAGATATATAGATATATATAGTACTACTTATAAGGATTATGTATCAAGTGTATGACCAATGTGGTTGTTGCTCATGCTCAGATTATTTCCTGCCAGTCTATGTTCAGCTCTGTTTGTGTCCAGGCCGTCGTCTCCTCTCATGAATGTTCAACCACGTTTGTGTTCCTGGTAGGTGGATATAAAGAACCAGGGCAAGACTGCACTGCAGGTCGCCGCTCACCAAGGCCACATGGAGGTGGTGAAGGCCCTGCTGCAGGCCAACAGCTCCATCGAGGTTAAGGATGAAGATGGAGACACAGCGTTGCACTACACCGCCTTTGGGTAAGGACACACGCACGCACAGTTGTCCTGCACAAATTTGAATATACAAAGGAAACACACACGCAAACGATGCAGCTCTGCTCCTTGTGGCTTTAGAGAGATCCACAGACCGACAGATTTACTTTAGAGCTTGTGTTTATCTCTTTCCTTGTAATGTGATAATCCATTCACAGAAGTGACAGCATTAAAGTGTTGCCTAATCAGTCTGCTCTATCTTATCCTCTCACCACATTACCATGTACTAATAAAGTCAGCATTTTCTTTTAAATCTCTTCAGGAATTTATACTTGCAGCAGTGGTACACCATGAGAACAAAATGGCAGGGTTTAAAAAAAGACATTTGTGTAATTTAGCAGGCAACCCTTGAGCTTTGTGTGTTTCCCAGTAGGGTTTCAGAATAAGCATTTGAGATTTCATGTATGGCTTTGAATGAACTCGATTGAAAGCACTGTTTGGAAATGTTGAATCACTCAACGGAAATGTATGACGATGAGGAATAATCTTTTTCTGTTTGTGGTTTCTCTCTGTTTAGTAATCAGGCAGAGATCACACGTCTGCTGTTGAGCAAGGGGGCAAATGTCAACCTCCTGAACAACTCCTTGTGCACGGCGCTCCACATTGCCGTCAACAAGGGCTTCACCGACGTGGTGCGAGTGCTGACCGAACACTCGGCTGACGTCAATCTCCAGGTGAGAGGCCCTGGCAAGCCTCAGGTTGACCTTTGATTCAAATGTGTCGCAAAACCCAGTGAAGATTTTGCGTGGTATTGGTTGACCCCGGCATAAATAAACAAGTGAAAACCAGCTCTGTGTAGTTTTGGTAGTCGCTCAGTGTACCATTGGCTTTGTAGACATGAAATGATTAGCTGGTTGCTCACATTTGTGTCATAAGAGAGAGAGAACGGTTCTTTTGAGACAGAAACTACACAGGAATGACGCAGTCCATCCAATTCATGGTTTGGCCTGTTTTTCTAAAGTCGTGGATGAATGTACTGTACTTTACTTTAATTTATATCTTTGCTCAAATAGCCTAATAAATGTTCGTTGATTGCGTGTACAGTAATATGCGTAAAGCGCCAATACGTTTGTTTTTTTTGGAGAAAAGGTTAAGGAAGGAAAAAAACCTTCAACTATGTTGTGCAACATAATCCATGTTCCAGAGAAACAGCCATATACCCCTTTTGTCTGGTTTTTGTTTGTTTACATGTCTAAGTAAATGTCTCTACTAAGCCTTATCATGCCCCTCTCTGGCTCGGTCACTGGTCAGGGGGAGGGAGCTCATGACTTAGCAAAAAGCCAGCAGCAGCCAATGGTCGACCACTGAGTGAGCTTCTCTGGCAGCGTCAGTCATTTGCTTTACACATGTCCCACCTTGCCCTTCTCAGTAGTGCTAAACACACACTTACACACATTTATGGTGATTGACTGTGACCCTGCTTCAGCCCACGTACTCGCGAAAGCAATTTGGTGTATCTTTTTAGGGCATTTTCCAGACCGTCTAACATGCCTGCATCCAGGCCTCAAATTCACTAACAGCTTTTTTTTTCTGCTTCAGTAATGTGACTACTCAGCTAAAAACATGGAGCAACAGCCTACAGTTTGTTTTTGTTTGTGCCACATACAATCAGAATCTACTGCAGCATCCATCACACTACTAATACAACAGAATTAAGGAGATATTAGCAAACACAATCATGTCATGGTTGCAGATTGACACATTTGTGTTATAGAGGAGATTATAGATGTATAATCAATCATATATGTATTATAGATATGTGTCATGTGTCGGCACGCCTCACAAAAAGGCCCAAAAAGCCTCACTCACTGCCCCGTTAAAAAAACAAAATGTTTCTGCCCCAATCAGGATTCATATGGGGACACACCGCTTCATGACGCCATTGCTAAAGATTTCCGCAACATCATCGAGATCCTGGTCTTGGTGCCCAACATTGACTTCACACAGCAGAACCACCGAGGCTTCAACCTGCTGCACCACGCCGCCCTCAAAGGAAACAAACTGTGAGTAGAGACCATATCCGAAACATTGTTGTGAGCCAGGCACACATATTATAAGAAGTGACAACCCAAATCCCTTGGTTTAAAAAAAAAAAAAAAAACAATTTAAAGAGAAATCTGAACAGTCCCCAATGAGCGCTAGTTAGCTTCTCAGTGTGATGGCTGTCATGGACGTATAATAAGGCTCGGATACGGCACCTGCCTTCCAATTTTGCTGAGTGGCCACTTGCGACATTGCAGCAAAAACTCCCCCTTCCGGCTCAAAAAAAGCATTTTCCCCATAGACCACCATTGTAAAAGAGACGTGTGTAAAACTGACAGGACACCTCGCACTGCAAACAAGGTCAACAGTGTACGTCTCCAAGATGCAAAGTGAAAGAAATCCAGTCCATGCACTGAGTATGACGCCTTGGCAGTTTACATCCACGAATCTGATGTGAGCCTCGGAAATGATGGTTATGGGTGTGTGCGCGTGTGTGTGTGGGAATCTCTCCCGTGTGTTCAAATGAGGACTCTTAAGGTCAACTCTCAGCACTATCCGTTACAGATAGAGAGCTCATCTCCCACACAGCTTCTGCCTCTGTCAGCAGGCTGGCAGCCGATATTTACTTTTGCACCCTGGTCCCCTACACATCGACTTGTCCTCCAAATGTTTAGTGTATTTCAGCAATGCAGAACCAGAGACTCATGATTGGACAAGAAGTAAAAAAATAAATAATCCAAATTTAACAGTGTACCAGATGAGGACAGAGCTACTACGTCTGAAAGCTTTTTTTTTTTATGACTTGGCGTGCGGTTGTGTCACTGCGCTTATTCAGAGGGAGAAGAAAAACATTCTTTTTTTTTTTAATGAAAATATCAAAGATTAATTCCTCCAACAGGGAGCTGCTGAAGGATCAGCTCAGCCAGTTTACCGACACTGTGAGGTACTTGAGGCCAAACATCAAGACTGCGTCACTGACACCTGGATGTCTGAAAGGCTCCGTTGTCTTCTGACTGCGTTGCTTTTCGGCTGGTTAACTCTGGAGGTGCTCAATCACAAGCTGAGCCTTGACGCTGGCCTGACCAGGCAGGCCGAAGCGCATAACTGAATGTTCTCACAATGATAAGGTTTCATCCCTCGAACACAGCTCTTCTGTCTGGCTCCTTTTTTCCCCGGTGTGCCAGTGTCCTTCTCCGTCCACGTTGCATCCTGTCGGCTCCCACACAGCCCCAATAGCCTGGAAATGTAGGGAGAACAAACCAAAAGTGAATGGTTACTTTTGTTTTATCACAGTTCTCAGCAGTGCTCTAAATAAAACATTTAAAATAATGTTATTGATATGTGTAAAATCTAAATGTTACGTATTAGCCTATATGAATCATATAATTTATATTTCCCTTTTTTATCATCCCATGACTCAAACAAACCTCAACAGACTGTTTACATCATGCACTGTGCATCTAATGCATGCTGGCCTGCGTGGATTTATATTATAATACACATTCCTTGCTATTTTCAGCAGTACAATTGATTCATTACAGTAAAATACTTTGAAAACAACCATAACAGGTGATTTATTCACATTATATATACATCAATTATTATTTATTAGTTATTTCCAGTGCAGTCGAGGTCCTAAAACACATCAGGGTAAGGAAGATCACTTTGCTAAGCTCAAGAAATATCATTTTTTCCACCTGTTTGAAAAATGAATAAGATATTAAGTCTCCCCACAGGCCGTGTCTACTTAGAGTTGATATTTTTTACAGTGCACCAAGTGCGCCTGACCATGGTGAGGTTCCTGCTTCTTTGCTCCAGGGCTTTTACGACCTTCTATGAACTTTCCTTCCAAAATTATAACAAAACCATGTAATGGAAAATTGTCCCTGGCTCTTTTTAAAGAGGTGCTGTGAAGGAAAGGAAGCCGGAATGAAAAACAGCAGCATCAACATAAATTTCCTCCCTGAAGCGATGCCACTTCATTCAAGGTTTCAATTAGTTTTTAAAAGTGTATTTTATGTAATTTTCAGGCTGTGAGTACATTACCATAGCTTGCTCCTCTGGTTATTTGCCTGCAGACTTCTACTTATTCCAGTCTGTCAAGTACTAAACCAGTGAATAATGACCATAAGTCGATCCATTTTTCTCGTCAAAGCTAAGGAGTGCGAAGTTCTGCTCTCCCAACTCCACCTCCCAGTCACCCACATTTCCTCATCACTCCAACAACCAGCCCTTCTCCCCAAACTCGTATTGTGCGCACCTCGAAAAAAGATCCTACAGAAAAAAAGAAGTCTGGTCTCAGGACGGCCCTGTACACGAGTGCAGTATGTGGACAGAAGCCGACTGAGCAGGGCAGGAAAAACGTCATTTAATAAATGTCCGATCTGTTCTGGCAAGTGTCATATGTGCAGTGCTGGGAGTTTAGGCTCCCCAGCATTCATTTAGCTTGACATCAGCCGCTGCGCCCAAAAGCCCAGACACAGGATTTACAGTGTTCAGGATTGGCTTTGGTTCACCAGTTCATTCATATATCATCAGCAGGACTACAGCACATTTATACAGTACACGTGCTGTGCGTCTGTTGTAGCTATCCTTGTTTGTTCTGGCTTAAATACAAATTGTAATTTACATTTTGAATGTGTGCACGCATTAGATCGAAGGTAAACACCATCACAGTTTATCTCCCATTTAACATTGGATACATCTTTGCGAATTAAATTCAAAACTCCATTTATTGGATTTTATTCCCCATCCACCGAGCCTCAAATCTTCCCCTCTGCCTGAGATACTTCCCCTAGTTACTCAGTTGATGGTTGCTTTACTGTCCTTGCTTTGAAAGTAAAGATCATCCGTAAAAGTTTATCTTGAAGAGTTTTTGTTCACTGTTTGGAGTTGCTGTGAGCAGCTGTGGCCCTCTGTTGTTGTTTTGTTTGTTTGTGACAGAAAGTTGAGAATGTTTTGTTTATTAGCGTATTATTTATTTATTGTGCGGAAATGGAAAAAGAGGGCTAGAGGCCAAATTCATAAACAGTCCTGGGAAAGAAAAGAAACAAGGCGAGCAGCCAGATTTCCTCTGGAGTTTCAGCTTCACCGAAAAGGGCCAAATGGGTAGTTAACATAGAATGGTTCGTCTGTTTACTGTATTTACTGGAAAATAAAGAATATTTGCTCGGATTTCTCCCTTTTTCCTGTAATCTCACCTCCTCAAGCTGCTTTGTTTTCGCCCCACTTTCACCAGATCCCAGATCTTATTTCCCAAACAGTCTCGTCTATTCTTCCCATTTGCTCTCGCCTTTCTGCAGTCACATTGTGCCTTGTGACAGCAGAACGTAAACTGTCTGACACACACCAGATAGATTTCACAGCACACTCGCTCTCATCGCTAATCATACACGTCAGAAGGTTTTATTTTTCCAATTCTTTTGTCGCTTCCCGAGTCGGAGCTAGTACTCGTCATGGTACATTTCCTCTTTCTTCTTTTATCAAGCTTTGATCAAGAAGCAAGTTATAAACGATTATGGAATTAATGCCGAGAAATAAGGCGTCGTGGGCGCAAATGTCCCGGCTGTGTCTACTTCAGACCTACGAGGGTGAGCTCTTTAGCTAACGGAGTGGCTCTGGAGGCGATATTTCCTACTATCAATACCTTCACACTCGTACACACACACACACACACACACACACACACACACACACGGAGCTGCATTGCAGGTACAAATGACCTCCAACACAATGTCTCCCCAACAGCCTTCCCTCCTCAGTAATGCACCCAGAGGAGATCCCGACCATCGGGACTAAACATGCAGCCTGAGCTCTCAGCGGTCAAGCCCTCAGTAGAGCATTTGGAATGCATCGGCAATCTGCTGCTAATGAGCCTGCAAACATTTTAATTAGTTGGTTATCATAATTAAAGCTGCATTAAAACTGGCCCTCTTTTACGCCGATTGCATTTCTCATATTCCCTGTACACTACGGGGGAGCATTTATACGCTGTAATACGGAAAAAAGACTATCGAGATGCATCATTTAGGAGGGTTAACGAGCAGAGATGGCTCACAATTACTTTCAGTGCATCTGCCATCAGGCTATGGTTTTGTTGTTAAGTTTCTAAGGTTGTAGAGTGACGTCAAGCTTCAGAAAGGATCCTTTTGAATTTCTGTCGTCATATTTCATGACGTTATCACCCTAATAATAAGGAAATGGAAAGAAAAAAATAACCTTTTGTTGTTGTGATTATATAAATGTAATTTATAATACGGTTGCGTGCATCAAGCGCAAGTTTTTGAAAGGATAAACGCCAACAAATATGGATTGAAGCAGAATAGTTCCTTTAGATTAAAGCATATGCTCGGAAACAATCCTACGCAGCCACCACTGGAATCCAATATTTTTTAAATAGCATCATAATATATATATATATATAATATAATAATTGGTGATCTCAAAATAAAAGGTACATTCTCAAATGCTTATACAAGGTGAAACATGTTTTGTCTAGAATATTCCCTATTGTATTTATTGCATTTGACAGTGTTTTGTTTCATTGAATTTGGCTTTTTATTGCTGGATTGGTCATGAAGTAGCTTGAGTTGTATTGTATAAATGAAACATTATTGGTTACTCTTTGGGTATGAATTGTATTATTGTTCTAAAGTACTTGTGCATGCTGGTTACTGAGCGATGTATTTGTATCCTTTAGTGTATTTCTAAGGGGTAAATAAGTAGCAGTTGAGTGATGGAAGTCAGTAGGTGAATGTTATTCCTTGACTCCAGCCTCATCTATCGAACTTGAGCAAACACCAGTGTTTCCAAACAGTGAAATCCAACAGAGCGAACATTAAAATGAGCCTAACAATCCATAGAAGGTTTAGGTCACGCTGCTCCGAAGCCTCCGTGGTGGCATGCCAGCTTCCTGGGTGCTCGCCGAGGCTGTCTGCTTCAATTTCACACGTCATAAAGCAGGCTCGGCTACAGAGCAGAGCAGAGTGCAGCCCAGCCGCCTGCTGCAGCATCAGCCCGCTGCATGAATCACTCAAAGAAAGTTGTAATAGTCTCGCGTCACTGAAAGTGGTGTCTTCATCCTTCACAGAACTCCACGCATTAAAGATAACATGCTGTTATCTGACAACAACTAGATGAATGCCAAAGAAGTCAAAACTGTTGACCTTGAAAGGCTTTTGATTGTGATATTCTGTCTGTATTAGATCACACTGCTTGAATGCTGGATAGGAAGATGGAAAGCTACGAGGATGATTGTTTAAGCCTTGAAGCAACAATGTTCATGTAACTCTTTGGGCAGCGGAGGGTGCGTCATACATCACGAGATGACTTGGCTGTGTTACGTGAGGTTGTGCTTCAGTGTTTTCTGGTGTGATCGGCCTGTTAACAGTTCTACAACAGCTGCGTCTCGAGCACACTATGAGCTCCGTACTCTGAGAGGTGATGTTGTAGAGATCACTGTGTCTGATCCGGTTCATTTATTTAATACTAGGCTTAAAGGGAGAGTTCAGCCCCAAAATCAAAAATGCATATTTTTCCTCTTCCCTGTGGAGCTATTTCTCAATCTAGATAGTTTTGTTGTGAGGTGCAGGGTGTTGGAGATATCGGCTGTAGAGAAGTCTGCCTTCTCTCCACTATGGGATGGTACAGTAGTAAGCACGGGGGCTGACAGCTATTACACATATAACTGTTCTTTATTTACGCCATGAGCCTAAAGGGCTGTTGTGCACTCGGCCTAATTGAGTCTCGTGTTGTTTGTCCTGGTGGCAGGGCCACAGAGAAGATCCTGGGCAGAGCGCGGCAGCTGGTGGACGTAAAGAAGGAGGACGGCTTCTCCGCGCTGCATCTGGCCTCCCTCAACAACCACCGGGATGTCGCCGAGATCCTCGTCAAGGAGGTGAGCTGAGAAGAACAGTTTTTACTGCTGCTTTTTTATTTATAGATTAGATTTTTCAGGACAATTCTATGGCATACTATACTAAACAATTTTTTGGGAAATAATTATAGTAAATGGCTTACTTCACTATATATACTGTCAAAGACTATAATAGTATAGTATGTCATAAAAAAAATACAACAGTATAATTAAAAATAAAAAAAAGAGCCCATGTACCCATCATTGTTTTAAACATTTAATAAAAAGATAATAGAAATTAAACATTTCCACTACCTCCTCTTCCACAGGGACGCTGCGACATCAACATCCGCAATAACCGGAACCAGACGGCGCTGCAGCTGGCGGTGACGCAGGGCCACACCGACCTGGTGCAGCTGCTGGTGTCTGAGGGCGCCGACGTCAACATGGAGGACGAGGACGGCGACACGGCCATGCACGTCGCCCTGCTCCGCCCGCAGCTGGCCAACGTTATGCTCAGCCCCGCCGTGGGAACCAGCAGCACCGAAGACACCAGCGAGGGTTGCTCCTCCACGTCGCTCTACTGCAGGGTGAGAACCAACGGGGCTCGTGGTTGACGTTTTCTTTCAACTTCGTTACTCGCGTTTCATTTGAAGAATTATTATTTATCCTGAGGGCAGCCACTAGAGTTGTAAAACTTTGGTTTATCTGGTTTAAGGGAAAACAAAAAAAAAAAAGGTCAAACTTGCAGTTTTTCATCATAGTAGTGAGAATATATAAACACATGAAGAAAGTTGGCTTTACTACTTTATTATTCTTCACAAAGCTTGCTGACGATATGGCTGCCTACACCTACAGACCACAGCAGATAGGATTCATTGTGTTTATTCATTCTTAACTGATATTATTCTGTGATAATTGACATTACTCCCCTCACGATGGGAAGGAGTTATAATGTGACTACAGCTGATGAGTGATGCGTCGCGACTCTCGCTTTTGTTGGGACCGAATGAGCTGGAGAGAGACGACGCAGCTTTCAAAAGATGTGGACAAAATGAAAGGATGTGAAATAACGTCTAACACTTAAGACTGTTTATTTACTGAGTGAAAATAACACCAGAAGAAGAAGGTCGTTAAAGAGACAACCCACAACAAATAAAGGACTAAAGGAATGAGTACATGAAACATTCAAAGAGGAGTAAATATAGACTGAATGAGGGATAAACAGACACTAAAAGGCGGGTAGGTTAAGACCAAAGGTGGGGGAAAGGATTAATGCAGTCTTAAGAAGGAAAAAACAGACTCATAGCAGCGTAAATAAAGACTTGAGGGATAAGAACAGCCCTAATATTGAAGCAGGGAAGGAATGGTAAACAAAAACAGAGGGAAGGAATGTAAAGCTATTTGTTAATAGTCTGGAAAATAAGAGTAAGAGGAGGGGAATTAAGTCAGTTGAGATTTCTTTAAGGAGACTGGGGTCAACTGAGGAGAAAGTACTTTGTTTTATTGTGTAAACAAGGCAAGAGAGGGGTTAACTGAGGAGAAAGTCATCAGATAGCAGTGCACTAATATGGTACTAGTATGCAAGTCAAAGGTTGCAGCTTTGTTTTCTGCAGAAAAACATAACAATTAACCTCATGAATTCTAGTTATTAAGTCACGGCATTTAGGATTCATTAAGTTAGAAATAAAGATGACCTCCTCTTTGACTTAATCTCTTATTGCGGCTTTAAGAGCAAGTACTGGCAGGAGACTGAGAACGTTGGTGTAATGAAGGGAAGGAGGAAGTGCTGAAGAGAGGCCTCTTAGTGTTGCATTATACATTTGGCAAAGATGGAGCTCTAGTTAAGATGTCTGTGATAAATTGAGGAAGCAGTGTAAACGCACCATGTCACCCCCCCACCCCCCCAGAGGATGTCTTGAACTTGGATATGACCACACTTCATTAATTTTAGGAATCTAAAGGAAGTAATGTGGTATTATTCATCCTCAGAGGCACATCAATCACTGACTGAATCCTCTTGTATGTCTAGCCTTAATGTGACATTTTGAATTGTAGTCTGTTTTTCTCTGAGTCGATGGAGATCCCGTGTATCACCACTGCAGTCAACAACAACTACCTATGTGTGGCGATGTTAATATTCACTATGGCAAGCAAGGATAATGCTACTGCTAGCAGAAAGACCGTTACTTGAACGCAGCTCAGCAAGCCCTTGAATGTTGAGTAACATTAAACCTGCAATAATGGATTTTTTTTTTTTTGGGCCACTTGGGGTCAGCACAACAAGCTGTAAACACACCTTTGACGCCTGATAAAATCATTACGGTGAATGTGTTCGCTGACACGTGGAGGAGCATTCTGTTTTCGGTGACCTGAGTCCAATATTCAGCCTTGTTTTCTCTCTTTTTGTGTCCAACTCCTGAGGGAAATATCTGGTTCTTTAGCTGCTAAATGCTCCTCTATGTTCGCCAACTGTGTCTGTCTGCTGTTTGGTGCTGAGCAGGTCACCTACAATGGACCTATCTAAAAAAAATAAATAAAATGTTTTACAGTAAAGTTGTAAAACCAAAACAATAAGCTGAAAGATGCTAAAATGTTTTGTAGAGCTGAGGGGAACTGGAGTTGGATTCATAACTATAGAGTGTATGAGCGACACCTCTCACACAATATAAAGTAGATTTGAACTCCTGCATTGTATCATTGTAGCTGATGACGGCCAGAATAATAACGTGTCAGCGTCTCTTTTAATCTCCTTAAAGCTCGTCCGGGAGCTCACAAGAACACGTTAAATACTCCTCATTAAGACCTCTTGACTCCCGGCTTTGTTGCTTTTTATACGGCTTTCAGTTTGGTGTCGATATCATTGCACCAATGAATAACGTCCTTTCCAGTCGACATGACCGCAAACACTGCAGCTCCACCCAACATCCTGGGCACCTGCCAAGCCAACACACACACCCATAAAGGTGGCTAGACTTAAGTGCTCGGGTCTGTTTTGGCCACTGTCAGCAGATGAATTAATAGGGAAGTTCTTCTGTGCTGATTAGATTTGGGTTTATGTTTCAGCCTTAGCTGGAATGTGCTTGTTTTACTACCATTTCCTTTTTGTTGCTCACTATCAGCTGTGTCCTTGACTAAGTATTCTTCCACCAGTTCCGCGAGATCAGTCCTTCTTAGCCTGCGTGAGAGTGTGTTTGTAGAACTCGGCCTCAACGTTGTTTTAACGGCAACTTCTCTTCTTCTGTCTTTCCCATCCTCTCTTCCCATCGTCATCATGTGTGTCCACAGCTGAGCGCTTCAGGTCTTCTGGGGAATACCGAGCTGAGTGTTGGCACAGCGCTCGCTTGTTTTCTAGCGCAGGAAGGGGCTGACATCAACTACGCCAACCACAAGGGAAAGAGTCCCCTGGACCTGGTGGCAGACACCACCATGATGCAGCTCATCAAGAGCTTCTCTGAGAAACACAGGTAGATGCAAATTAATTATGAATTTAAAAATGGACAGAAATCAGCTGTTACAGAAAAAGTTGTTATGTGGAAATCTCTTAAAGTAATCGCCTTTACTGATCTCCAGAGGGGAAATGCATGTGTCGCAGCAGCACAAAGACAGAAATATAAGTACAGAAACATAGAGACGTAAAAATCAGAAAAGAAAAGAAGATTTTGTGCGTTGTTATAGCTGTGTGTGGTCTGTCAGGTTGCAGCGTCTGCAGGCCATCACATGTGGGCAAGGCCTGAGCAGCGCCAGCCTGCGGCGGGTCCACACTACACCCAACACCATGACCAACCTGGTTCTTCCCACACCGCCGGGGCCCAGCGAATGCCTCATCTGCTCGGAGCTGGCTCTGCTGGTTCTCTTCTGCCCCTGCCAGCACAGCGTGGCCTGTGAAGGTGGGTGCAGACTGAAGTTAGTGCAGGACTCTGAGACATCCTTGGTGAAGCCAATGGCAGCAAAGGATGTTTGTGTGTTTAAAGAAAAACATAGAAAATGGCTTTTTTTTTATGTATACACTCTACTGTTTGCTTCACTTTCTATCTAGGATGTGAAATAACGGGAACACATTCTTCATGCTGTTGGTGCATTTTTTGTTGTGCTCTCTGTGTATCTCTTGGCTGACCTGCTTCTTGTCTAAACAGAGTGTGCCCATCGAATGAAGAAATGCATCAAATGCCAAGTCACAATCACCAAGAAAATTAGACAAGGTAGGGAGAATGCTCGTATTCTTGTTATCTGGGATGTGTTAATAGGAAAAGGACATAATGGAACATTTTCAGGCAAAACAATAAAGGTTAATAGTGCTTTTAAAGCAGTTTGTTTTTTAAGTACAGCAAACTCTTAATGTTGTCATTTATCATCTGTGTGTACTTTTCTTTTTTTCTAAACCTCTTTGTTTCTCTAACGTTTATTCATTAGTGTATTTAAGTATTTTAAAGTCACACATGCACAGTGTTCTCTATGTGCTCACCCCAGAGAGGACGCATGTCTGTGTTAGCTGTGATCAATAGTCTTGGGCCGTCAGAGAGACGCAGCTTAAAGCACCTGTGTCGAGGACGAGCCACCAATAAAAAGTGTTTGACATTTTGAGTCATGGTCAGTCGCTAAAGGATGCAGCCTCCGTGTCTTTGAAGCACAGTGAAACAGCAGGACACTCTCATCTTGCACAGCTTTCATAGATGTGACTACTGTTAACATTGGAAAACAATAACCTGCAGTTATTGTCTAAATGTTCTTAATTACTTTACCCAGACCAAACGGAGGTGGACTGCAGCCCCGGCACCGAGAACTCGGAGCAGCACAACCTGCTGGAGCAGCTGCAGTCTCGCTACCGGCAGATGGAGGAGCGGATCACCTGCCCCATCTGCATCGACAACCACATCAAGCTGGTCTTCCAGTGCGGACACGCCTCCTGCATCGACTGCAGCGCCACGCTCAAGACCTGCCCCATCTGCCGGCAGACCATCCGCGAGCGCATCCAGCTATTCGTCTGAGCCTCTCTGTCCTCTCAGCTCGTAACAACCCAAAGAGGACGTCGGAGGGGGCTGGAGAGAAGCGGAGGGTGGGAGCCAGTGACCTGTATCTGCCTGTCGCACCCTCCTGCTCACCCCTCCCCCCCCCCCTTGGTCGAACACTCACTCAGCCCATAGGTTGCTTTACCATAAGACGCTGTGTTACATCGCTGAGAGTCCACTGTTTGTTACATTCTGAGTAGTTTCCCTCTCGAGCAGCGCAGACAGGAACATGTCGATAACTTGACGCGTCAGAACTGATTGTTCCACCGAGCCTGACGGGAAGCGGACGAGGCAAAGTCGCGAGGCCGTGCTGCCACTTTGAGTACTTTGATTGGTTAAAAAAAAAATGCCCCCTCCCCCCCCCCCCTTTTTTCCCCCTCCTCACTCCCACCCAGCTTCCACCTCCTGAAATCTGTCCTATCTTTGCTGCTTTAAGTGGATGTCTGTTACCCATCATCCTCTCTGGCTGTCTGGCCTCCCTCTGTTTACAAGGCTGCGCAGAATCAGTCCCCGTCTCCTCGTGAATTATGTTTGCTCTCATTTGTACCATCTCTTAATAATCAGTGTTAGTCTCTGCAGAGGGAGTTGGTATAACTAAAGGCTCTCTATATAGTCCCCAACCACTCGCCTGTATGCAAGGGGAAATACACACTATATATGCATGAATATATGCATATTGTAAAGCTGAAAATGACCGTGTTGTCATGGGTGATTTGTCGTCGTCGTAGTTTTATTTCTCTCTGGTTACATTTGTGGTTTTTAATGTACCGATCGGTGCAGGTTTTTATTTATGTGTGAAAGGTGGTATTTCTTAGTAATGTCCTTTTTACTTTAGTTGGTGTTTGCCTGGCAAAAATGTTTTTTTTTTTTTGTTTTGTTTTGTTTCTACTGAACTTCACCCCAAGCCTATGTCCTCTACTCAGGGTATCAAATCATTGAAAGCACTTGTGATATCCATAACAGGTCAAAGAGCCCCCCCCCCCCCTACACACACAACACACACACACACACACAGACGCACACGTTACAGAGCTGCTGTGTATCAGATCATTTTAGTGGAGGGTCACTGAAAGAAAAAGGTCATTAACAGTTCAGTTTAATTAATCATTTTTGCTTCGTGACTCTAAATTCACTTTGTCAACCTTCAAAAATTCATTCTCAATTGAAATGAATGTTTGCAGAAGAGACGCTGCAACGAGATTTGACATTTTCCTCCAAAAGAAACGCAAATAAAAGAAGTCCTTGAAGCATCCCGGTCAGCTTTAAAGCGTTGTGTTTGCGTCTGAAGACCAGAGTCTGTCATCTGACGGTGTAGTAAGCAGCGAGCAGTGGATACTCGTGTCACCAGATGTAAGATATAGATCTGAAGGGCAAAAAACGGGACATTGTTGTGTTGCACCTCGAGTTCCACGTCTACCTTCCCAACGGAGTCGTTTGAGAAGAAACCCCTCTGTCTCCTCTGGAGTTCTGGATTGTACATCACCTTCATCCTTTCTAATGTTTTGGTGTGTTTTCTTGAAGGGCTTATGCATATGAGAAAAAAAAAAAAATCGTATCTATTTTAATCGTTATTTAATTTTTATTTTCTATAATAAACTTCCAGAGACAGGAAGTTTTTTTCTTTTTTGTTTTTTTTTGTCTTCATTAGATCCCACATTTTTGGGAGAGCCAATGTTAAAGATGTACATTTGAATGTCGGGGAAGAAAAATGTATCCTGTCTCACTCTGCCTTTTTTTATGTGTAAAGAAAAAAGATGTAAGAAGGAGCTGGAGAGACGTGTTTACCACGAGTTTTACTTTGAGGAAAGAACTTTTACATCTGTGCCAAATCGCATGAGGATGTGCATGGGCATGCACGCCCGAATTTATCTAGACGCACTATGCTAAACCCCTCCGAGCTCAAGGGAGGGTTCAATTATTCCAGCAGTGTGAAGTAAACTAAAAGCAAACGTTAATATTTTATTTTGTTCAAAATAAGAAGTGCTACTCAGTCACTGGTGTTAGAGCTAATGGAGTTAGCCTCCTAACTTTAGCCGTCGTGCTCCTCATGTTCTCAATGAGAAGTGGGGCTCACTTCCAAAATATTATCAGTCCCATATTGTTTGGAGCTTTCTACAAGTATATATATTTATATTTTGTGAGACATTATCAATCAAGGGGACAAGTTTCTTACAGAAATTTCGACATTTTAAGGATTGAGGTTGTTCTAAGTTGATGGGTTTACAGGCTAAGGCAATAATGTTTTAGAAAATTGGGGAAGATGTTTGAGTTCTTTCTTTTTCACCCCCTTAAGGAGGTCGCTGTGAGGGCGGAAAAAACATTTATGTATAAAAACACTATCAAATGTTACTATTGGTGTTTGTACAGTTCAGCTCTTGGAGTTCTGATGTTGGCCTTACTGTCCATTCCTCCTCTGTTGATGTTTTTTCAGTTGTATTCTGTACAAAAA
This sequence comes from Bovichtus diacanthus, assembly GCA_943590825.1. Lineage (NCBI taxonomy): Eukaryota > Metazoa > Chordata > Actinopteri > Perciformes > Bovichtidae > Bovichtus > Bovichtus diacanthus. The sequence goes on from CALSBV010010214.1 coordinate 8,824,832, forward strand.
TATTTTGCAATAAATATGGAACTGTTTTCTAAGGACTTGGTGTGGGTGGGCTTTTTTTTTTTTTTTTTTTTTTTTTTTTTTTTTTTGTGTTTTACATAGTCCACTTTTTTCAGGATGTTCTTCAGTGAAATTTGGAAATTGTCTCATAAATTTAGCCCAACTGCAGACAAGTGAAGTGACCCCGGTGTCCTCATCATACAGGACCTTTTATATCATTTAACGTAAATCAAACGATAAGATTTAGTCCCAATATAGTGAGATTGTAAATGTAGGACTGTCAACATTTTACTGTATGTGGGAGGATAACCTGCCAGTCATGTTTTAATTTTTTCACTTTAGCATTGTAAGTTGAATAGCCAGTTAGTGCTTATACGTATCTCAAGCAACGTCATTGTAAAGTGTTTTCAACTGGGCAATGTTTTTGACTTTTATTTTATCGACATGAAGAGGATAAACATGTTGGAAGATATTTTTTTTATTCATCCAGCAAGTCTCCCAAGAAGAGCGCCCTCTTCCTGTTGCGTGGTGATGATTTATTGCTGTAAAATTGGACAACACAACACTTTGTAAGTTTGAATAAAATAAACCAATTCAGTCAAACTTTCCCCAACTCAAGTGTGTGGTGAGGAAATAAAGAAATTCTGATTTAACAGAAGAAGACAAATGAATGTTTAAAGATGTTGAATTAAAAAAAAAAGCATATTATTATCATTTCTAAAGCTATTTCACCCCCCACTCCCCTGCTCAGGTAACAAGGTGAGCAGGTTCCTTACAGTCTGTGCAGGTCTCCAGTTAAATGCTGCTGTGTGCCACTTCTTAGTCCTAATTGTCTTACGGCTCAGATGGTTTTAGCATATGACTCAGCGCTTTAGCAATGACGTCCTCTCTGAAGACGGGATGACCGCTTTGAACACGGGGTGTACCCACAAAGCCACTGCAATCTATCAAATGTTTTGTTTTTCTTATATATATATATATATATATATATATATTGACAAAGCTAAAAAGAAATTAATGTGGAAGAAACCTGTATGCATTTCTTACTAGTACTAGTAAAGTACTAAAGTACCTTACAGTACAGTATGCAGAATTCTGTCAGTACAGTTTGGTGGACTAATAGGTATTATTTAACTCCAAAACATTTATTTTTTAAGAATTTTTAATAAAACACATTGACATAAGTGTCAACATTTGTCTTTGGAAAATGGCATTTTAGAAATTAAATTACTTTTGCACATGTTGAATTATTTCAAATCAATTTGGAACAAAATTAGTTTTGCTTGGTTTGTTATATTTGATTGCTATGAATAATTCATGATTTGTATTTTTGACAAAATTTTATTTAAAAGACTTACTCACGGGTTACGCCCCAATTCTTATATAAAGGAAAATCTCTTTAAAAAGCAAACATATTTATGCATATTTATAAACATTTATTTGTTTCCTGACATTTTAAATATTGTTTTTATAGTCAAATAAGAGCCTTTAGTCTTTCTTTAATGTTACATTACAAAAGTGTTGTTTGCAGGCAAAGGTCCTTTTATTTGCTCCACCTCATGTGTGTCAGCGTAGCAGAGCTTGTGTTGTCAGGATGTGATGAGAGCACCATCTAGTGGTTCATGCAAAATCAAAGTGATGAATATTATTTCCTGTAGCATAAACTCAGGTTTGATATTATAATTTGACCAACCAACAAACCACATTCTGTGAGAAGTTGTCAGTAAATTAACTAAAAAGGTGTTGGCTGAAGTTTTTTTCCGAGGGTTTGTCCATTTTGCACTTGCATAATTTGACATTATGATATTTATATCCATGCTATTTCTTTAGTATACTGCATGAGCTGGAAGTCATTTTCAGCAGGTAAAGAGGCCCGGCTCCTGGCTCTCGGGTGCCCTCCAGGGGGCGCTCTCGCTCACAGATCTGCCCCCTGAACCCCGTGTGCTGCCTCTCCTTACAGCCTCACTGCCTCATTTTTCCTCCATATTTTCCTTGTACCCTGGTGTCAGCATGTACTGCTCTCCCGCACACTGCATGCACATCAACACTGACAGGCTTTTGTTCATTACACTCCTTCAACTCACAAGCAGGGCAACCCCTTAGTGCATTTAAGTATAAAAGCCAGACCAGGGAGACATGTTTTTGTAGATGATTCACAAAGAAAGACATATTTTAAAGAAAGAATGTGAAACTTTTTAGAGATTTAGGGAAAAGCGCTTTCTTTTGACGCCCCTCTCTGTTTGTACGTTAAATATGAAGCTACAATCAGCAGCCGGTTAGCTGAGTTTAGCACAATACATCCATAATGCATAATGTCACTTCAGGTTATATACGAATTAAACAAACATATAACTAGCTAGCGTCATAGGTGCTGATAGATTTTGTGACCAGGCTAGCTTTTTTACTGGTTTAGTCACTTTCTTGCAGAAAAGATCACTACGACTCTGGAACCAGGAGGCCGTTAGCTTAGCATAGAGTAAAGCTAACTTGTCTTTGTCTTCTGTCTCAATTTGTTGTGTTTGCACTTCTAATTTACACTCAGGTTTTTGTATATATATATATATATATATATATATATATAGGCCTATGTAACACTTGAGGATAGTCATTTGTGAGCTTCATGGACAAAGCTGGGCTAAGCTAAGCTAACTAGCGGCTAGCTGTAGCTTCGTAGGCCTATTTCTTTAGGCAAATGAGAATTCACTGATTAATTATGTTCTCTCCTTGGTTATAAATTAGCGTTCATGTGAAATTATCAAACGTTTCCCTTCAGAGCATTATGTTCAGTTCACATTAACTCGTGTAGTATTTGAGCTTTTGTTGCTATAATTTCGCAGGAATCACTGGTTCCTGACTCAACAATGGAGAGATGACTTCTCTAAAGCTGAATGTTGAGTGGCATCACAGATTAGTAGTATTTAAAGCTTTTCTAGATGAGATAACAGCCCACTGTCACCTGTTCCTGTTTTCTTTCTGAGAAAAAACTCCAATGTATATGTGAAGACAATAAGAGGAAATAATTTAGTTCAGCGGTTTTACATGTCTTACATAAATGCTGAAGTTAAGAGTGTGGGACTGACTCAGGTTCACTTAGCAAAACTGTCTCTTACTTCACAACATCTTATCAGTGCAGTTTTGAAAATGTTTTACCCTTTTTTTCACATTAAAAACAAGTGTTGGGAACCATTGGCTCTCGTCTTCTCAATATTGGTAACTGCTCTCTTTACTTTACTCATTCAAGTTTTTCTTTTAAAGAAACCAAACCTTGACCACAACCTCACAGTAATTACTCCCCCCCCCCCCCTTTTTATCTGTCATTTCATATCAATGCTTACGGACTTGAAGCCGTGCGTCACTGGTTGTATCTCAATGGTTTCTCCTCCAACAGGAAGTTCCATAATTTTACAGGAATCCATCGGTTGTTGACTCAACAGGGAAGAGATGACTTCTCTATCAGGACGTTGAATGTTGAGAAACATTACAGACTAGTCGTATTTAAAGTTCTACTAGATGAGTTAATGGCCGACTGGTGGTCTGTCACTTGTTCCTGTTTTATTTCTGAGAAAAAGCTCCAACATGGATGTGAAAACAATAAGGGGAAATCATTTAGTTTAGTGGTTTTATCTTTCACATAGATGCTGAAAATGAGTAGAGGAGTAACTGAGGTTCATATGCCAACTTACTCTTACTTCATAACATCTTATCAGTACAGTTGTGAAAATCTCCTGAAGCCCACTGGGAGTTTTACCCCCGGTTTAAAAAACAGGTTTTGAGAACCATTGGCTCGACTTCTCAATATCGTTATCAGCTCTCTTTACTCTGAATATTTTAACCATTCAAGTTTTTCTTTTTAAGAAACCAAACCTTGGCCACAACCTCACAGTAATTACTTGTTTTTTCACCTTTTTTGTTGTTGTTGTTGTCTAAATGACATCTGAACAGAGTGGGGTTAAAACTGTTAGACGTAAAAAGCTTACAGACTTACTATTCTTCAATGGTTTCTCAACATCTCCAACAGGAAGTTCTCTGTTTTACCTTTTATATATATATATATATATATATGCAGTCGATGGTTTTAACATGAAAATATTCCACAATTTTACTAACAGAAGTGCTGTACAAATGTAGCCTTGTCTATTTAGGATCATTTTGGTGATCTAATCTATATTTCTCTTATTGTCATCTCATGAAAACTTCCAAACCAACAGTGGATTGATCCTACAAACAGGTATCGTCTGTGTAGCCAAAGCCTGATGTCATGCCGGATGATATCTTCTTCCTCTGTGCCATAGAGCTCCATGGTTGTTCATAATGAATTAAAACACATCAATGAGCCACACGGTTGCGCTGGTGACATGTTCCTTCATTACCATGAACACTGTATCTTAAATTCACTCAATCCCACATATACTGGACATTCCTGCTGCTTTAAAGGCTACAAATGTGTACGAATCCGTAGTAGAAAGTCTCCGATAAATAGACTACTTATCATTGTTTGAGTAAAGTTTACTAAGAACTACAATGCCCAGCTGTTTAGGGAAATGATTGGGTTTTTTTAAATGTTATTAAAAAAAGGTTTTTCTTTTTTTTGTTTTGTAAAACAAAGTTGTAAAGCATAGAGAGACAAACTTAGGCCTGATTGATTTTGGTCTTTTCATAGAATTTGCTAACAATAAGAAAAGTATAGAATATTGCCAGCCTTATTATTTAAAGGCTCCCTGGAGTTTATTTTACCTCTAATAACGCTATGGAGCAGTTTTTCTATGGTGATGCAATACACAGTCCCACAGTACCAATAGTTTCACACTATTCGACTGATGATCAATAGGTGGTGGTAACACGCCAAGATGTGCTGCAATGTACCTGCAATTACAGGGAAGAAGAAGACTGAAAGCTATTAAGCATGGCTGGAAATAATGCTGGAAAATCAGCTTTAAAAATGCATTCAACGTGTTTGTTAGAAGGATGCACACGATGTGTTTTGGGTGCATAGATTACATGCATGTGTAACACTGCATGTAAATGTAACTTCATGGATCCATATATATATATACATATATATACATATAGACATATATAGACATTGAGTTACATATATATAACTCAATGTCACACACTGACTTGACATAGTCTGTTTTAGAATAGGCTGATCACCACAAAATAATACTATTATTTATGTTTTAACCACTGCAGATTGGGTTGATTTGTTTCACTCCGTCAAATGTCTGGAACAAAAGTAAATACAAACCAGATTTAAGACTCTGATGCTGTTATTTTATGCTCTTCATGGTGAGCAGAGCGGAGGTTTAATACATGATTCTGAGGTCATTTTATATTTCCTTGAGTTCTGGTGAGCTAACTCCCGTTTCTAGACAAAGTATTGTGTTAATCTGTTCAATACCTGCACATTTACTGAAAGCTAAAGACTCACGATCCCCCGAGAATCAGCTGATTATTACAAGGCGTGGCACCCTGAGTGAGTCCACATTTACTCCTTATAGTGTAAAACAAACATCCAGCAACATGTAATGAAACTTTAGGATTTTTTAGAAACTTTTAGGAGTTTTTCCTCTCTTTTAGTTTAACGGTTGTTGATTCAGCACGTTGACAAAATGATATCTTCGCTCCTCTTTGTCCTCTGAACTTAATACAGTTATCAGGTTTAGATGTTTTGGTGGAAAATAGCACAAGATGCCGGGAGTTTTCCGCAGTTTAGGAATCAGTGACTGGACTCCCCCTGCAGCAGGAAGAAACCAGCCATTCAAGATGAGGTGGCTTTGTTTACACTGTCACTAAACACCTGTTGTTCCATCAACAAGTTGCTCTGCAGCGGTTGCTTTACATTCCACATGCGGATGAAAAATCGCCAGCAGTTGAAAAATTTCCGAGGATTTGCTGATGTAGGTTTGTGTCATCAGTGGGTGGAGGGAGATGGTGTAGCTGTGGTTTCGTGAATGCAGCCACTGAGTGTTCCCCGAGTTCTCACCGCAGCTCGTCTGAAAGAGAAAAGAGCAGACGCTGATTTATTAAATGAGGAAGTTATGCCTTTTTAAGGATGATTTGAGATCATATTTTAGGTCAGAACAACCAGATAGAAATCACTGACAAACTGAAGATGAAGATGAAGAAGAGTCCTCTACCCAAAACCACACAAACGACAGCGTCAAGCCAGATCATGATTATGAGCATCAGTTCCGCTACTTCCATAAGCATTTTTACATCATGATAAAGCATTATCTATTATTCTATAATACCTTTTATTATTATTATATACTACAGCACTTCATTATTTTAACATGGCTCAGTCATGTCACTTTAAGGGCCACTCGACCTATTTGATGCATAAAGATCCACGTACTCATCACATTAAACTGTTAAACTGAGAATCAGAAAAAATTACCCCGATGATGTCATGAAAATCCGTCTCTTAAAATTCCCAACACTATATATAAGTGAAATACTAAATTCCCTCTAATGTCCCTTTAACGCTGCACATGTCATATACTGACTAGAATTTGCCTTAGAGCAACAAAACATGAAAAATAAAAGGGGTGAGAGTGGGGAGGGGAGGAATAGTTCAACTGAAAACTCATTCTCGAGACATTTCCGATTAAAAAAAACTTACAACAATATCCTCCCCGAGTTATTTTCTCTTAAAGTTGTGGTTTAAATCTCAGAGAATTTCAGATTTTCTTCTCGTAAATTTACGAATTCAATCTTGATAATTCTAAGTCTTTACTTGGACTATCACCCCTCTCCCCAGGCTCCGTTTAAAAAAAACATACATTTTATTAATTTGGAATACTTTTTGTTTTTCAAAACGACTCACATTTTTCCCACAACCTGGACTTTAGTGTTCAACCCTAAGACTATAGACAACCTTCTATATTATCCCAACTAAAGCCACACCTTCGCCTTAAACACAAGAATAGAAATCATACAATTACTTCATCTGTGTTGTCACGCGACTGTCTTACCCGATGATTATCTGAGAATAGGCCTTTTTCACAGCAGACATATTGACTTGTCTCAGCAGAACTGCACAGTACCTGGCTTACTGAAATAGGCCTAGAGAAACTTCTCAGCCTAATCTGTTGTAGACCAAAAGGTGCATGCATGTCCAAAAATGTGCTTTAAAAAAAACCCTGCACGCTGCCAAAAGGTCCCCCACCTCTTCTTCTCCTCACTCTCCTGACTTTGAGTTAATCTTACATTTTCCTGACTCATATTCCAGCTCAGTCACAGTCGATTCTTTGTCACTGGTGGTTAATGATTAATGACACTCAGGTTTAGGGTGCTTTGTTCTACCTTGTTCAATCCCAAACAAAGAAACGCTACTACCACAGAAACTGCGTGTGCAAAAAGTTATAGTTAATGATCAGGTGGTGAGACGTATACTAAGCATCTTGTTTTTCTCCATCTCCCTGTTCCCCCCCCCCCCCCGTCCTCCCAGGCTGGCTGCAGGCGCCCGGTTGCTACGATGGGATTCCCACTGATGCAATATCAGCCGAGCTCAGCTCAACTCTCTGGGCACGTGAGCATAGTCTTATTTTGGTCTGAGGTGTTTTTGCTCGCGATACACCAGAAGTGAAGAGACGACGAGGAGTCGGTTTCTTCGTCTGTCGGGAAAATGTACGTCGTTGTTTAAGTGTTTCCACAATTTCCTTCCACTGACTCTAATGTGTCTGAACAGCCATGTTTGATGCATAGCTTTCTTTTAACTCCCTGCAGACCAGCCCCACCTTTGTGTTCCCACTTAACACTTCAATAGCACGCCCCATGCCACAACTTGTGAAGCCCCCCCCCCCCCCATCCTGCCTTCATTGTAGTCGACCTGCTGTCGCCTCAGCCCTTGGTGCCTCTCTTACTGCGGATTTGTTAAGAAGGTGGTCATTACATTTCCTATAGGAGAATACAGCCCATATGTAGAGGGACTCACCACAGCAGATGGATAAATTACATGGGAAGCAAGTTAATTAAGGTCTGATGACACCCGTGACATGTGTTGCCCTTTCCTTATGAAAATTCCCGGATTGAACTAATAATATGCTGTGGGAATTTAATCCAATCTGTTGAATTGTTTGGAAACCATGAATAATATCAGAGAATGTCATCAAGATTCCCTCTGCAGGAGCATTCGGTTCACATCCATTACCTTGACAACATAACGCATGATCCTTTTTTATTGCATTTCCCGCCGCTGCTCGTCTCTGTCGGTTTCCTTGAACAAACTGTAGTAGACAAAAGGTGTTGTCTTAGAAACGTCTGCCAGTTTTGCATCTTGGTTTGATTTGAACAAAAGTCAGGAAGCGACCCGAGCAGGACACAGCAGCCTTGTCTCCTGCAGCAGGTCCTGCGTTCGCTCACTGAATGCAAAGTTATTTGCATAGGGAAATAAAAGTATTTGAGATTAGAGTAACACCCATCATTGATGGACTCAGTTTCTAGACTGAATTCCAACTACACTACTACACTGATGCTCTTTATCTGTAACGTGGCGTGAAGAAAAAAAAAGGAAAAAATTATATTTACAATTGTGTCAGGCCTACATACAACTGTGACTGTGCTCCACTGCCAGTTTGACTTGAACTATTATTGTTTATTATTAAAATGTGTACTTTTAAGAGTTTTACAAATACAGGATATGATATACAAGTGAATGACGGTTACTGTTGTTACACTATTACACCAACACACACTGCTTATCTACTGCTGCTACGAACCTATGGCTGATGTGTTATGCGGAGTAGCTGCAGCTCTGCTGGTGGACACAGTCTCTCCCTCTCAGAGAGGCCCGCTGATTTGCCTCTGATGCAAATATCAACTGAAGACGGGCTGCAGTGATGATGCAGCTCAAACGGCAGAAAAAGTTGCTTCGGGCAAAGAGGGAGAGACATTTGACTCAGTATCAGACAGGGATTTTCTGTACATCTGGTAAAACTGTACTTCTACTGAGTGCCTGCTGTTATTATTCAATTGAAAGAACATCCCCATTGTGAGATATGTACACCTATTGAGTTATTAAAGTAGAATAGATTAAAGTTATAGACTAGTTTCTCTGTTTTCTGACGTCACTGGTGCTTCTACCATGTGTCAGCCAAACAGTGTGGCCAGGTTTTACTTTCTTATCTGTGGTGAAATGGGTGTTAGTCAACTTTGAGTTTGTCTTAAAACACACGGACATCGCTTTAAAAAGAACAGTTTTTAGAGTTTTCTGCTCAAAACAGCCAGGGGAACATAACTCTCTCCAAAGAGAGATAATACATCTTGTAACAGCTACACAGCGTTAACAGGCTGTAATGATTTACACATGAAGAAATAAAGGTGCAAAAAATGAGGCCATATGGTTTCAGAAGTAGTTGGGAGCCTCAGCACAAATTTATAAAAAGTCTTCTAGGATTGCTGTCATTTTTTGCCGCTCGGGCAGAAGGTTCGTGCACGTTTAGGGTTAAAAAATAAATAAATAAAAAAAAAAGGTCATGGTTTGGGTTAAAATAAGTCCGTTTGTTACATAACATGAGCTCACGGACGTAACGTCGTGTGACTGTGAATAACGTAACTGTTGGTTTCACACGTGAACCTGGTGGATGGGTTTACACTGGAGTTAGCTGGAAGCCTCTCGCGTCTCCATCAGACTCTAAAGGCTGCCGCGGTAGTTTCACCTCGTATGTCAATAAATCCCTCATTTCAACACGTTTATCTAGCGTGTAATTAAGACAGTCATTGAGTTGCTTCCACTCTTTGTGCTGTTATGTTAACATGTTCTGTGTACTGGACACACAGGAAGTGATATCTTCTGACAGTGCACGACAACACACGAGGGTATTTCCCTAAAAGTTGGACTGTTACTTTAAAGTGATGGGCCTGTCTCAGGACCGGAAGTCAGCCACGGCTCCCAGCAGTACAGGAAACACTGTCAAGTGTGTGTGTGTGTGTGTGTGTGTCGCACACCTTCCGTCTAAATAACACATGGATGACATTATGTGATCGCAGGTCTGATTACTTGATTTAAAGTAATGTTCTGTGATAATAATAACAGTTTGGAGATGTTACATGCACACACATGTGCGCACACACCATCCTTTGAAGTGTGTGTGTGTGTGTGTGTGTTGGCGTGGTCTCTGTCTGCGGTCCCCCGACATGAATAGAGCCGGGCCTTGTGCAGTCGGCAGCTGTCTCCTTTGAACGCCCAAAGACAAAAGGCCTTAAATCCAGCGACCTCCCTCTTTCATGTGTTCATCTGATACCGCTCCTCCTCACCTTACTGTCACTCCATTCAGCTCTGTGGCCCCAGGCCGCAGCTTGTTACCACGTTCAACCTCTGGGGTCCACGGCTTCATTCGCTGCCTCTGAATGTGTCCGAGAGACGGAGCGAGAGAGGGAAAAAAAAAAAAAAGCTTTCATTGAGAACAAAGTGCAGCTGCGTTGAAAATAAGCAGCGCTGTAGTATCATCAGAAAGCTTCTTACTGCTGATGTTGGAGCTCGTGGGTTTGCTGCTCTTTAGAAAACACATTGTCCTATTTAAGACACACTTTACTTTACAGTTACGTTTACATTACAAGTTTTCCTGTGATCTTTTTTAAATGATTATTTCCTAAGAATATATCAGTCTTTTCCCCAGAAAATATATCGTACAATAGCGATTTTTATCCTTTCGTACAGTATACATAGATCACACACAGAAGAAACACAATAGCAAACATGAAGAATTTAAAAGATATCTCTCTAAGTTCTAGACCGACTTTATAGTGCGGCTGGTGGCAGAGAAGGAAAATGTCCCACGTAGCCATATTGGCACATTTCTTTTGGTGGTTTGAGGTATGACATTACAGTAGGTTGTAGTAAAAGTACATTTTGCAACACTAAACAAAGTTTTATAGAGAGATCCTGTCTCAAAAAGTTTTAAACCAGCAATATTTACTTTTATTACGTTTTCTTACATTTCATTTTTCAATATAAAAAACCCCAAAACTAACTTAAAAAATGGAACTACCACAAATCAATTGACCCACATTTGTTTTGGGACTCTGTAATAAAGATGACCTGCAGACATTTTAAAATAAAATGTTTGGGTAACCTCGTCAGGGCAAAACAAGTTCTTTCTTTCTGTAGTTGACTTTTACTTCCTCTGTGATGGAGAAGGCTGTAAATGCTTAAAGACACGTTTTTAATTTGGCTCGGGCAACAAATTTACACAAAAAAAAGCCATAGATAAAAGCTAAAAATAGTGTATTCAAAAGAAGACTGGGGAGTCTTGGTCCTCTGTGCGTCCTACTGCCTCCCATTCACTGAGGGTAATTAGAAAGGGCAGGATCTTCGTGTGTGTGTGTGTGTGTGTGTGTGTGTGTGTGTGTGTGTGTGTGGCCTGTGCATGAGGAGGCTGAGGCCCAACACTGTACCAGGCAAAGGTTTCCACCGGCCCGTTGCATAACTCAGTGAGTGATAACAACGGTGAATTCCTCTCAACACACATCACAGCTGCCAACATCTTTGCCTTTGGTTTTTCCCCTTCACATTTTAAATACAGTCTGTCTCACAGCCCTGGGTGAGCTGGAGTTGAAGATTCCCCTCGCAGCCTGCTTTGTCTTGAAGAGATGGAGAGATTGAGAGACCGCACAGGGCAGAGGTCACGTTCGTCAGGAGGTAGGTCAGCTGGGCTTAACGCCGAAGGTGTTCCCACACCTATTGTCTGTTTATACAACCTGATAGGAAACAGACTGGATATAAAGCCGGGCCGTGAGTGATGCACGGGGCAGGAATGAAGTGTACCGGTAGTTGTTTGAGGTTTAGTGAATAGATAGAGGTAGATCATGTGAGTGCATTTGCTAAATTCAAGCACTTTTTTCCCCCGTGCAGCATTGGATGTGTTTTGTGCTCTTTTGACTGCGGTCGACTCACTTTGCACGACAGCTGGATTCTCGCAATATCACGTGAGAATGACGGGATCACTTGAAAATATTAACAGGCTTCAAGTAATAGAGCGCTGCAGGGATGATGTATTTTTGTAGCCGGCCCCATGGAAGTTAGCGTCGCACTGGTTCCCTCGATTAAAGAGTCAATGGTTATTGGATTTTGGATTATTGGGGAAAATAAGCTCTGAGGCAAAGGGGTATTTACTGATTTACTGGCATATTTTATGTCGTAGAACAAAACGTTAAAATCTCTTAAGCTTGTGTTAAACACAGACCTTATATCAGGCTTCTATACAAAAAAACATACAAAAAACATTGAGTTTGGGACGAGGGAACCGGAAATGTTAACTCATTGCTGGGTTTTAGCCTTCATTCCTGCTCCACGCTACATGCGTGTGTGTCCACGCCACGGTGGTTCGGACCAATCAGCTTCTTCCATGACTGTGAGGAGCTACTGGCAGGACTGAAACATTGAGTTACATTTGATGGTTTTGTGAGAGTTTTGGTCGTTTTGGAAAATGCATTAACTGCAACGATGGACAAACTTTTTCTTACAGAACGTGGAGCTTTTAATGGGAGAAGCTCCTTGAGGCAAATTCACCTGCAAAGTTTTTTCCTGCAGTGGCCAATTTGAGAGTTTGGGTTATTTGTTACTAAGCAAGCCTAGTCTTTTTTCAGACTAATGGAATAAAAACATCCAAAATACACATTTAAGTTGTAAGTTTACTTTGTCTATACGCGTCTGTAGATTTCTCCTAAATTGACAAAATGTAAGCATCAGATAATGCCTTTTTCATATTTAAACATAACATTTCAGAAAGATTGTAATATAAAAAAGAATTGTCTTAATGTAAGTAATTAACTGGAGAAGTTTCATGGTTATATCTATTAGTTAAAAACCTTTTTTAGCCTCTTCACCTGTAGTGTGTGTGTGTTTGTGAGAGCAGCTCTTTGGGGTCGATCTGCTGCATGGCTTTACAACACAGAAGAAAAGCAGAGAAAAGGGACAGTGTCTTACAGTGAAAGCTACGGGTGTGGTTTAGGTGTGTGTGACTGTTTGTTTAAAACAACAATGGCGGCTCCTACAGAGGTTAGTGTAGAAGCTGCAGTGGCATCAGTTATATCAGAGATGGAGAGTATTTATTCATTGAAAGAAGAGCAAACTGCCCTGAAGGCTTTTTCTCAAAGACTTTGCATTTCTCCCGACTGGCTTTGGCAAGAGTTTGATTGACAGATGTTTGATCCAGTCAGCTGTACTTTGTGAAAGGACTTCTTGCTTCTCTGGTGGTTCTGTGTAACAAACCATCTGGCGCGTCAGGCTAGCAGTCCTGTGTTGTTGACTTAAAGCCTCTTTAACACCAGCATCTTCCTGAATGATCAGATTAGACTCTATAAACGCACTGCTATGTACAGAACACTGGCTATAAAACACCAGCATCACACCAGCACACACTCTGCTCTCCCAAAAAATGTCAGCTTACCCATCACTGTTCAGTGAGCAGCTGGTCTCCATGGCTCCTGCTCTCCCATAGGCTCTCGTGGGACCGTGTCGCACCTCGCTGCTTCTTTTTGATTGGCTCGAAGGACCAGATGAACCCACTAACCGAGCGCCTGGAGACTGCAGTGTTGACAGAGCGGCGCCCAAATCCAAAGTGTGTGTTTGGAGGGTTGTAAAACCCTGGCTGAGCTCTGAGAAGGCCGGCGTGCTGAATGTGTTAATGTGTAGCTCTTTTACAGTGACGGCTCTGTGGGGCAGAGCGACCCAGGTAATGTTTAGGCCCGTGGACTTTGATACTCATTTCTTCCTGATTCATACAACAGAATGAAATCCGGCAATCATTTACTTGCATACTGACCCGTATGAATTCAGAGATTAAGAGTCAGTCCGGGTCAATGCTGATGCGAGGTGACTGGGATGTATATAGCAGCGGTCACCTCCAGCCTTACCTCCACTAACACCTTCGTATGAGTCAAATATTTTGTCCGTAGTTCACGACTATAGCAAACTGTCACAATTCGCCGCACGTGTATTTCTGCGAATCCTTTGTTACACATTGAGCCCGGGCCTGGTCAGACGTATGACGAAACAATTGCACAATAGAGTTTAAATGACTTTCCTCTAAAACACCTCCTGGAAAAACTTTTTCCTAATTCTTCAGGTTGAAGAACCTGAGCATTGTCCTCATGGGGAACAAAAGCTACAGATGTGACCGAAGTCATTAATTTTATCAGCATAGATAAGATAAGAAGAAGCAGCACGGTCACTTAAAGCACCACATGAGCCAGTCAAGAAGCAGCCAGTTACATCTTCCCTCTAGAAATCATTGCTTCTCATTACGAGGTTTAGGTTGGACATAATACCATTAATAATGGAGATAATAGGTAAGCATCCGCCTGCTTCTTAAAGATCTCTTTTATGATATTCTCCCTTGAATGAGTGGGCAGGTTGGAGATCTCTTTATATCTCCCTGCCCAGATCGCTGCTGAGGTCAGATGGACTGTATATTTTGGCTGTGGCCATCAGCATTACAGAGAACAGTAAATTTCTCTGAGCTATAAATCTAATTTAATTGCAACCTTTTTACATTGCTCAGCAGTAATTTACTGCCTACAGACAGTGATGAGAAACAATGCTTTTATGAGGGTTATATGCTGAGGTCCTGCAGAAACATAAAACACTTATAACAGCAAAAAGAAGCGTCGTAAAAAATGTGACTTATGTGCAGAATGTGTAGAGATTAACGAGATCTTTTTATTCTCCCTTGAATGGATTTACATGAAGGAAACAATTATTGCAGGAGAAAAAAAACGATGCAATAATTACTATGATGGACAAACTTTTTCTTACACAACACGGTGGTTTCAATGGGAGATGCTCCTAAGTCGCCCATAGGAGCATCTCCCATTGAAACCACCATGTTGTGTAAAAAAATTTTACTGGAAGTATTTGCCTCTTAGTGTGAGACGCTGCAAGCAAAAACATAATTAATGCACTGGACAATTTTTCTAAACTTTGGCTGTTTTGCTTCCATAAGTCAACTTTAAGGCTCGTGAAAAAGCATCCAAAAAACACATTTAGGTTTTTATTCCACTTTTTCTATTTGCGTTTTTTTCCTCATCTCACCTAATGTTAGCGTTAGACAATGCCTCATTTACACAGAACATTTCAGAATGTCATACAAAAAATAATTGTCCTAATCTAAATAATCAGCTGGGGAAGTTTCGTGGTGATATTTGTTAGTTGTTTTTACCACAATTCACCTGTAGTGTCTTCTAAAATGCAGGAACTTTTACAATACATATCTTTAAAGCCGTTTTCTCAAAATGAGTTTTTTCTCAGACTCTGAGAAAGTCTTCACTTCAGTAGCACTGACATACAACAAACTTTCCAGTTTTATTCCTATCTCCACTCTTTCTAAAGAGGTTTCTTTATATATCGTTCATAGCCCGATTTTTATTCCTAAGAACATATTAAGTGAATTATTTTTTTCATGGCTGTGAACAGTATTTTCTGATTTATGGAGTCATAACGCCTCATTTGCATATTCAAACATACAATTACAGAAAGCTTGTAATACAAAACGTATTGTCTTAATGTAAATAATCAACTGGGGAAGTTTCATGGTGATATCTATTAGTAATTAGTAATTCCCCTGTAGTGTGTCTCCTTAATGTGGAGGGACAGTACAGGTGGATGTGTGTGTGAGCACTTTTTTGGGGTTGGATCAGCTGCATTGCTTTGAAACGGAAGAAGAAACACAAGAAGAAGAAGAAAGAAAGAGCAGAGTTGTTTCACAGCGAACGTTCGCTGGAAATGTTGTCCCGACACAGTGATTATTTTTCAGTAAAGCAAATGACGCAGGAAGAGTTCTGGGAAATGCGGTCATATGGTTATCACACTAACATGTTGCTGTTTGTTTGACAATGATGAATTGATAAAAAAAAATAAAATAAGAAAAAAAAGCTACACTTGCACGTGTAACCAGATTAAATTTGAGTGGCTTCCAGTTTTCTTTAGCCTCTTCAAATTGTCTGATATAGTCTTGAGTTAGTCTTTGTCATGGCCCTCACCCTGACACGCAGAGGAGGTGGAGAGGTGCATGTGAAGGGTGGAGGAGGAGAGCTGCGTTTCTACCTCGGTAACTGCTCCCAGTGGGCCGCTCCTCGCTGTACCTTCACCTGAACCCTGCCTCCCCAGAGAGCCTCCACATCACAAACACGTCTTGCATCATTAGCAGGACCTGCTGTTACCCTGCAGCCGGACCCCCATGATACACTCTGTGGGAAGGATCAGCCGTTACCCAGCATACAGTGCATGGGCCGTACGCGTGCAGGAAGACGCCGCTTTGCAACTAAAGCGATAACAAAAATAGTAATAATTGCATTACAATGAGGTCAGACTTTCACTCATGTCCATTATTTAACTCGCAGTGTAATGAGAACTTTTGTAATGCTGATATTTATTCCCTATGATGATGTGAATCGTGTTAGGGAGGATTTTTACAGTAGCACAGCTTGTACCGGGCGAAGCTGCACAGCAGTCATCTTCCTGGAGATCACCTTGAAATACTGTATAATATGTCTGAGACAGTTCTACGAGTCTATCAATCTTTGTCAGTGATGCCATATTTCATGTCCCATTATGGCCTTAAGATGTGTCATGTGATATATTAAGCCATTAATGGTGTGTATGCAGTGTATAAAGCTCAGAAACTCTCATATATCCAGGACCTCTCATACATTTATTGATGTGAAGGGGAGACAATACAGGTGCTTCAAAAATCTATCATAAGAGATATCCCCACGAAACTTCCCCAGTTGATTACTTGCATTAAGACAAATATGTTTTGTATTACAAGTTTTCTAAAATGTCATGTTTAAATATGAGCATTATTAGCATTAACTAATGCTAACTTTTGGTGAATTTAGGAAAAATCTACTGAAGCTAATAGACAAGGTACAAAATAAACAGCTAAATGTGTATTTGGCTGTTTTCTTTTCATTAGTCTTAGAGATGTTCTGTATGTTATGGAAGCAAAATAGTCTAAAATCTCAAAATTGTCCAGTGCATGAAAAAAACTATTCGTTTTTTTTTTTTCTTTTTTCATTAAACAGTATCATATAGCCTTTTTCTATTGCAGAAACTTTTCAAGAAACCCATAATTTTTTTTGTAGGAAGTCAGGGAATTGACCTGCCTCTCAAATGGAGGAGGAACAAGAGGCAGCACTTTCTGATCACTTGGGAACTCCCGGGGCAAAGTTTGCTGCACTGAGAGTCCCTGGTTGGTCAAACACAAAGCTGTAATTCATTCATACAGTAAGACAGTACTATCTGTAAGTAGTATCAATATTGGGACTAGGGGAGGACACTTCTTGTAATGTTTATTGACATTCAAAAATCATGTAGTCGACTTCCCATTAACTGTCGCCTACAAGGACAAGGTGAACGTGACGGCTCTGTGCCTTGTTTCATCATTAGCTAAATCTCTCTGTCATTGATCTATTTGTCCAGTCGTCACTGTTAAAATGTGAACGCAAACAGAAGCACAAGAAGGACTTTTAGTTCCTGCTGACATTTGGTTGCAAAGGGCTTAATGTCACCTTAACTCCTTCTTGGGCAGGAAAATAAATTTGAATGAAAAATGATGTATGAAAATAGGGCGACCGTTTCTTATGACTAACACATGAATCTTGCGCGTTTCTAAACCAGTTATGATTCTTATAAAAAAACAGTTGACTGGACTGACCTGGATGAGAGAGGAGTTCCTCCTAAAATGAAAATGTAGTTGTAAAACTCACTAATAATGTAATAACTATAATAAATAACGACGAGGAGCTGTGTGTGCAGCTACAGAGAAGGATGCCTCCCGCTCTGCACAATCTCAAAAGGCTCGTGCCCTCCGCTCCTGTCGGTGCCATTCAACATTTGTCATGCCTGGGTGAATTCAACATGCACACAAACGAAAGCATATAGCTATTCCTCTGGAAATCATTGTCATTCATTCATTGCTAATGCCTCAGTAAACACATTACACAGCCACCTAATTACATGAGGCCAAATAGAAAGTCTTTTGGAAGAAACGGGCAGGTGTGTTTGGAGATGGTACCCTATCATAGCGCCTCATAATGCCCTCTAACTGAACACACACAAACCCTTTAAAGCTTTGACAATGCCATATTTTGTCGTTAGGCGGGCGAGGCTGACATGCTATTTAAAGTAGGGCACAATGAATGGTGACCTTGAGGTCAGCATTTACGCTCATTTCCTAAACAAACTGCAACATCTCGACTGTGAATGACTGAAACTTGACCCGGCAGCAGCTCTGCAGCTGTGTTTGACAGGCAACAAGAGTCAAACTGTGTGTGTGTGTGTGTGTGTGTGTGTGTGTGTGTGTGTGTGTGCGTGATCTTAACCAACAAAAAACTTGTAGATTTGCCTCAGGCTACAGATGGGAGACAAATTAAACTCATTAAACTAAACTTGCATTAAACTCCAGAACAGCTTCAGTGCTCCACGTTTTTATAGCCGTTGTTTATTTTGTCTAATAACATATTTTAATGTGTTAATGTGTTTTTCACGGTCTTAGTATTACATTTTCATCATTTGTATTTCTAGTCTAAAATCGGTTGATTTGTCCTGTCTTATTATCAGCCTGTCAGTCGTCTGTAAAGCACTTTGAATGGCTCTAAACTATATGAAAGGTGCAATACAAAGACGTAGAACTCTACTGGAGGGATGAACACTCGGTGTTTAATAATGTTGGTGGAGAGCACGGCCTGACATGTGACCTGCAACAAGGGCCCTGTGTCTGCACCTTTAGCCACCTCGACTCTTTTTGTTCTGTATTTATGAATATCTATATTTGAGGAAGCGGAAGATGTATTTGAAAAATCTCTTTCCATCAGTTGCATAGTCTTTTGTCTAATGTGCCAACCTTTCTCCTCCTTACGTGAAAAATATTTTTGCAATATTTTAGGAAGTTGTTCAAATGTCTTTTTCTAATCATGACAAAATAGCAAAAACCTAGTTAATTGATATCAAGAGGATATAATGCATCAAAACAACAGCGATGTAAGACTAGAAGGTCAAACACTAAAGTGATTCTTTAACTTGAAGTCAAATAAACTGCCAAGCTAGAATTGTCCAAGTTTTAGCTCTGTGCATCCAAATGAATCATATCCAGGTCCAGACAGTAATTCCTGCAAGAAAAACACATTGAAAACTTTGAAAAAAACACATGGATGGAAATGTACCTCATGTGAACAAAAACTGACTTTACTTTCAGAATATATGGCATTCATTCATTCATTCATTTGAAAGAGTGTAGAGTTACATTCAAAGACATAGTGCCGTGTAGAGACAAGTGTGTCGGTGGTGGATACGACTCTTTCACACCAGCGTCCTGAATCACATCCTGTTTAAACTAGTCGTCAGTGAAGATGTTTTTTTGATTTATTTATTTAACTACTGTATCACCAACTTTTCTCAATGTTAACCAAGTAGTTTTAGCTCCACAATGAAAACATAGTGTCTGACTGTACCTCTCCGAACAAACATGTATGTTGTTCACGCTAAATAGATGCTCGTGCATGTGTTTCACACAGAATGAGACACATTTACGTGTCACCATTAATAAACACTTCGATCATGTATGAATTCTGTGTATTACTTTGCGTTGTCACTGATACCAGGCTGATCACAGCATCACCAGAAGAGCCAAACATCAGTGTTGTGGAATAAGATGCAGTAATGATTAGTATGCCTCAATCTCTCCTCTATGGCAACTACCCCATTGGAGATTATGGGATACGACCGTGCCATCCACACACACACCATCCCACACTAAATCCTTGGTGGCCAATTACTCGCTGCTGGTGGCAGGTCGCAAGTCAGAGCAGGGCTGCGGCTGCTAGACCGCTTGCTTGCCCCCTTAGGGATTCTGGTTTTGTGAAAAGAAATGAGGCTCGTTTCTCCTCACAACCAGGATAAAAGTTCAGTATACATATTTAAATATTGTATATTTAGAAAAAGTCTAACACCTAAAAGAATAAGGTATTCGATATTTTCTTTTTTTAAGGTGGCGAGGGGGCTTTTCCGCCGAGGCAGACGGGGAGCTAATTGGCGAGAGACTTGGTAGAAATGCTGGTTGAGTGCTGATCAGTGTAATGAGGGGCCTCTAAACATCACACCTGGGCTAAGTCCTCCAATTTCCTGTAAGACAATGTAAATCTCTGTAATTATCCCATAGTCACCTGAGCCAAGGAGACAGGTGGATAAAACAACAGAAAAGGCTGAACGGACAGATGCTGCACATCGAGCGATGAGGCCTCTAATTAGGGAAAGCCTACGAGAACAGCAGCGATTGACGGCTTTACATCGTGTTTGTGACTATTCAGAGACTGAGGAAATATGTGTATATATATATTATATACGTATAACACACAGGATGTTGTTCAATGTCAGTTTAATGTGCTGTCTGAGGCACAGTACAAGGTGTCTATTTACTACAAGACAGGCATATAATGCCATAATTAAAAAAAAACGTGGCTCTCTTTGTCCTCATCCTTGTTATCATCTGCTCAGAGATTTGTACGCTTCCACGGCACATTACTACCAATTTTGACAAATGATACCACAATGTTTTCCATATTTGAACGTGTTTCCTTCTTTCCCCGTTGCACCTGGTCTCAGTTTATTTTTAGTGTTGTATGAAAACTAACTTAAAGGGACTTGTAACTCACTAAAGAACATTCACAGACTTACTGGTGTGGATGAAAGTATGAATCCTGCACACTGTCAATCAATTGCACCGTGACCTTCATCAGGAATATATGTTTTTACCTGACGGGGTCTGAGGACTGAAGTGATAAACAGATTATTTAGTTCCCACAGACTGATTTGAAAAGTCTGTAAGTTAAATGATTCATTCATAGATACAAACAGAACTCACTTAGACTCTCTTTAAGGAGACCGATTGTGCCCTCCAAGGTCACCTTTTGTGTGCATTGGTATTCTCGGTTGGCTAAGCACCATAAAAGCTACATCATGGCTTCAGTCAGAGGCCTGAGGGGAGATACATGTTCAGCTTTATTGTCACCTTGGATACTGAATGCAGATTAGTGAAGGCCTACATGGAAATGCGCTCCAACAGCGCATGGGGGAAAGACGAAACAAACATTAGTCATTGTTTTTCTTTTCTCAGTTGACAAGCTGTGGCATCTATCCAGAGTGTGATCCACACGGCTGCTGTCAGGTTCCTGTAAAGACAAATATAAACCCAGTCCAAACTTAGGAAGTTTTACTGTGAGCACGATTTTAATGACTTTAATCCCCGGGATGTCTGATACTGTAGGTACATCCCCTACACAGGCCCATTCAGGATTACAGTGCATCTTTAAAGACAACAAACAAAGAAGGCTGAGGGAGGTGAGTCAGGGAAAAATCCATCATACATCACGGGCCAAATTGCAAACTGCGACAGAAGAAGTCTTTTTACAGCAAAAAAAAGTTAAATGAAAAACACATCTATGTCTGTTGTAATACAGAGCCTGTGAGCTGTAATGGAGGAAAGAAAAACAATTCTTTGCACAATATAATCATTCGTGTTCTTGAGTTAATAAGAGAACATTAATAATGGAACAATTCATTTAGCCAAAAGTTTAAAGAAGACGACATTTATGCAGCGCTCCAGAAAAAGAGTTTTTGTGAACTTGATGACATTCGCAGTAGCGTCAAAGTATTTACGGAGAAACAATCAGAATTAAGAGAGCACACATTACAAAAACATGCACACCACTGATTTCTTTTACACCTCCTTCACACCTCTTTGCCTCTGCTCTGTGTTGTTACTTGACTTTTCATAAAAGCGCCATGGAGCAGCCTCATGTTAGCAGGTGTGAGTTTGAGCTTGTGTATGGAAGCGGATGTATTTGCGTCTGTGTGTTTGTTGTCTGAGGCTGTTGGGTCAGTGCTGTGCTGATGGGTGTCCTCACATCCTGACTTGCGTGACCAGCCAGCCAGATAGCCATCAGTACCCAAATAAGTTCAGGTCAGGCCCCTGCCTTCACTCCAAACCTCATTTGGTATGCAAATGAAAGGCCTAAACAAAGCAAACCTTTCAGAGCAATTTACTAACTGCTCCCTTTGAAGAGGCTGAGCTTCACTCAGGGTCGCTGGAAGAATAAAGCTAACAGTTAATGCTTAAAGGAAAACGTCACCCCCAAAATGGCCATTTGTATATCAATTACTCATCCCTTGTTACCTTCAATTTGTAAAGAAAAACTTAGTTTTTCTCGCATGCCTCCGCGGTGAACATAGAATCACTGAGAAAAGTCTGGATGAAGTGAATGGGGCCCTACCAATGGTACGCTCACTACTTCCCAAACACATGCCTTACTATTTAATACAATACCGCATAAAAAGTCCCACGCTCATGCAGGCGCACCACCAGTCTGTGCTGGTCCAGTTTGTTCACCATCAATTCATCAAGAATTTTCTGTTTTTGGACTCTTTGTTCACTGTGGAGGCACGCAAGAAGGACAACGTTTTCTTGAACAAGTCAAGGTAATTTCTGGGGTAAAGTATTCCTTGAATCAAACTTTCTATCCTTATTTTTCAGCATTTTTTCAGACCCACACAGCCTGACTCGGCTCTTTATCCACAGTATAGAACTGAGGCTTAGCTTTATAGCAACACATATCTTGGAATTTAAAGGTAAAGGTAAGGATTGGTGGATAATGAATGATTGTATTGTAGTTCTGCTCAGTATTTCACAGTTTGTTTAACCAAAAGATCCCAACAACTGCCTTCTTCCATCTTTACCCTCGTAGTTCTGCAGCAACCTGTGCCACGCCCCTGCTGAAACAGGATACGGCTCTGGCATTGTGCTCATTGTTGAGAGACTAATCCCGACAATTACACCTCGAGACCGAAAGTGGCTGCCTTGCCCGGCATCCAGCCGAGCCCCGTCCATGCTTTGGATTATCCCCCTGTTTGCCCCTAAGGGGCCTGGAGCCCCACCAGCTCCCCCATCTCCCACTACTCAAACTGCTGGTGTGTCTAAGTTTTACTCACCTGCACTTTGTTCACCTGTTGTTCCCGCTGTAACTCAGCCGGGTTATTGTTGGGACATAAAAAGGTGTGTGGACACAAAGAGAAGCATGAGAGCAAAGGGCAGGTATTTCAGGTTATGGCGGGCTTATGGCGGGCAGTTCAGAAGTAGGCAAAGGTTTATGCATGCTATAATGCCCCTCAGATGCATGTTTTTGAATACCTGGCCCTGACAGTGTGTCGGCCTGATGATATATTTTCCCTGCTTGGACAGGATGGGTGTGTTCGGCAGTTGAGGATGATGGTGGTTTAGCTGTTGTCTGTGTTGTAATAGGAACAGAGGAGGCTGTTCCCACAGAAGCTGACATCATAAAAAAAAAAATAACACACACAACAAGCTACCTGGGGGCCGATGGGGAGGGCGGAGGTGAACAAACCGGCGAGGTGGGGAGTAGGTGGGTAGGAGGGGTTGGGGGGGGGGGGGGTTCGACTCAACCGCCATTGGCTAAAGACAGCGTGGGGGACACACCTGTGGGCGCCAGAGGCTAAGGAGATTGGCTACGACCTGAAAATTACACCTGTGGGGGAGAAGGGGAGGGGGGGAGTCAGGCTACATGTAAACCAAGCCCTTTACAAATTCAGCCTCTGTCTTCTTGAGGAGCTTAACCGTCGAACACCGCAGACAGCGCAGAGCTCCTGGAAAAAAACAAGTTCTGCTCGGGCAGCAGGAAGAGAGCTGACGCGCTTCAAACTGGTTGGTTTTGTTCTGGGGGTTTGGCCCTTCCTCCGACTCTACGGCTGCATCTACCTGAAAGGGACGGCTTTTTTTTTCTCTTCCTGCCACTCCAGAGGTCGACTGTCCTTCAGCAGGAGCAGGAAAGAGGAAGACTAGCCAACGGGGCGTCAAGAGCCCTCATACAATGATGCCTCTTGTCTTGGCTTTCTGGCTCGGTGACCACACCTGGGACAGACTAGGTAAATTCACAAACGTGATCCCTTCTTTGTCTTCGTTCTCCATCTTTAAGACTCGACGGTAGACTTAAAACTTAACGGACATTTGTTCGGGATCAGAAAATGTGCAGCAAATTAGGTCATCGTACGAAGCCCTCCGCGATTGTTTGCTGATACAGGAGGGTCGAGGTAGTTTCGATGGGAAGCGAAAATAACGTGTATCGAATTCCAGCTCCTTTTAACTCGAGAGAAAGAAAAGGAAACAATAGAAGCAGACGCTCATTCCTAAACTGGATAGACCAGTTGGGGCAGGTAAAGGCAAACTGCCAGACTTGTCAAAGGATATGAAGACAGAGGCTGACTCCTTCTTTTAGAGCGTTAAAATGTGCTTTACAAGGAGACATCCACGGTATGAAACCGCTCTACCAATTAATAACCTAATAGTAGCACCTGATTAGTTTAACAAACATTATTTTTAAGTGTTAAGTTGCTTAGTTCAGAACTCATTTGGCAACTTTTCTCTACAACCTGTTGAACCGCAAAGCTCGGTTAATCTTTCAAGATATTCTCTAGAGTTTTATTTCTACGGTTAACCTGTTGCTGATTTATTTTTTGGGCCTTTTTAAGGTAAGCTTTCGATAGATTAACGTCTGTTTTGTGAGTTTTTGAAATGGAGAGAGAGAAAAAAAAAAAAGGGAAGTCTGTTATGAAGTGGACGTAAAATGTCTGCTCATCCGTTTTCCTTTCCTCTGAAGTTAAGACGGACATCAGTGTTGGACTTACCAGAGCAGATCATTTAGACGCTGTACATTATTAAGACTTCCAGGCTGCTTTTAAAGTCTGTTTTAAGCAGACGAGGACTGTTGCAGTCTGGGAAGGAGAAGCGAAAATGGAGGGAAAATGTCGACCGTGTAGCCTACTGTACAGCGGCGACTGCAGAGCGAGGTGGAAGGTTGTGATTGGCGGAAAGAGCAACATTTGTTCGTTTCTTTCATAACCCTGAATAGCTGCGAGTCACATGAGTCGCTCTGCCAGTGTATGGCAGATGGGCGGGAAGTGCAGAGTAGAATTTCAACAGAAAGCAAGGTTTACGGATTTGGAGGGCTGATTTTGGTGGACTGACTTTTACGTTGTTTGCTCGTGTTTGAGTCACTGGCTTGAAATAAAAGGAGGCTGCAGGCCTTATCACCAGGTGGGGTGAGATGAGGTTAAGTTAAAGCTGCAGTTTGATTCAGCTGATAGGATGACACTGCATTATGGGCCAGGGCCATTTTAAAAAGTTAATGCTAAGCTAACGTTTTAAGGATGCTGTTTACCCATTTCATTAAGAAGCCTTGATGATTAGGTGATATAATTCAAGATATTTTCTTATTTTTTAGAATAATTTCCTCTTTTTGGCAACATTGAATCAACTTTAACAGATGTAATGTTACATGTTGTGCCTCCAGGGAGATATTCATTGCAGTGTGAATAATTTAAATTTTCTAATTTCTTACAGATTTTCCTTTTCTAGAATTTTTTTCAAAAGGAAACTGTCAGTAAGAGGGAGGGATTGGCAGGTAGCTTACATTAAAACATGTAAAAAGAAGAAAAGGAAATGCCTTTTGATCATTTGAATAGTTTTTGTTTGAAATATTCAAAACAGGAAGGTGAAAGGAAAGTGAGCAAAGGGGAGGAGCTACCCGCTCTAAAATGCAAATCACTAAGTATACATTTGGAAGCACAACCAAGTAGTCTGGCACATGGATGATAAGCAGTATCATGGCCTTTAATATTACGCTAGCAGGCCGCTCCTCGGTAGTCTGAAGGCCCAATTAGGTGGCGCTGAGATAAGGTGCGGAGTTAAATAAGGTTTTGGGTTTCCCTGCCATTGTTTTCTCACAAAGACAGCAACTATTGATTAAGGGCCAGGCCAGTTTACCTATCAGGTTGTTGACTTCACAGTGGAGTCACATTCCAGCACAGAGGGCAGAGTTACCTGATCACGCCTCACTTCCAACAGGCAAAAAGCGTGGGCAGCCGCTAAAACTCCCACTGCACCGAGCAGCATGCACTACAATTGGAAAAGTTCTGCGGTTTTTAACCACAAGGGAACAGAAGAAGAACAAATGGAGGACAAATTGAGAGCGAGTTTGTTGGACGTAGTAGGTTAGGTATTTTAAAGGTAACACAGGACGTGCTTCGATCAGGTACTGTTATTTTCAATGCTTGTTTCTACCAGCTACGATTTTCTGGGCTAATCTTTTTTCACTCTTTCTTTCTCTCTCTCTCTCCCTCTTTTCTTCCTCAGAGGGCCTGCAGCACTGGTTTATAATGCTGATGATTAACTAAATAGAGTCTGGGAGAGCAGGTCTGCTTGGCTTTCTCATTTCATGGGGGCCTGACTGACCGGGAGGAAGACGGAGCGTTCTCAGGCAGCGGGGTGGAAATTCAAGATCTTTTTTTTTCCTCTTTCTTTTTCAGCCGGCTCCCCCCCCCCCCCGCCCTCCCCGCAAAACGTACTCACTTTCCTTTGGTTTTGTTGCATTCTTTCCTTGGGGTACCTTTCAAGGACGGTAAGGTTACAGGTGCATTCTCCATTTTCCTTCTCCACCTTCTTTCCCTGAACTTTTCCCTCCCTGATACTCGCTTTTCTTTCTCTCTCATTTGCTCCCCCCCCCCCTTCTCTCTCGCTCTCTCTCTCGTGCTCTACTTTTTCATTGCTTGCAGGATGACTGAAAACCTGTTCCTTCTTTATCAACACAACAATGTTTTTCATTTGTAAAAGATTTCAAAAAAAGAGGGGGCTGATTCGTATCTAATCTTTGTTGAAAGAAAAGGGGAACTCTCTATTGTTAACCATTTAATGAAGTAGATTGTATATCCAATGTGACAAGATATCAAGTGACAATTTGGAATAACGCACTGTTTAATTTAGAGGATAATAATGTACTTTAAAATGGCAGTTTGGGGTGTGAGGATTTCACGCGGCGTACCTGTGAATGATCCACGTTATTCAGTAAACGAGGGCTGTTTCAGTGACCTTCTGCACACACCGCGTCGGCCCAGGTCGAGCTGAGCAGCATTCCATCAGCCTTTCATCATTCAGCAAACACAAAGACAACGGCCCGAGAGGTCCACCGTCGGAAAAAAAACAGGAAAAAGAAAAATTGGCTTTTCCTTTCTTCCATTCCATAAAGCATCTGTTGAAACGGACTTGACAACACCGCTTTATTAGAGACACAACGGTATGTTGCAACGTAAAAACACAATTACTCATCTGATCTGATGTGAAACAGAAATAACTCCCCGAGGCTGAAGTGCTTTTGACACGGGGACATTTTTAAGTGAATATGCGCAACGTGCAGTGATTGAAATTAGTAACTTCCATGTATTGTGTGAAAAGCAGGCCTCCCAACCTTGCCCTGCCATAGAGTTAGACTAGTCGGAACAGGTTTGGGCAATCATTAACAACTACTGTGGCCCAGTCTTCTGTGACAGCGAGTTTAAGCTGAAAACCCCAACCACAACAAGGGCTCAGCAATTATACTATGGAGCAGTTGTCTCCAAATATGGGCTTCCTAACTCCTATTTACGATGCTATTGTTGGGCTACACGAGGCTCAGTTTTTGCCACCATAACACTCATTTAACTAGATATTTTAGGCTGTATTTTGTATCGAATACTCGCTTATTTCACATACACATCTACTGTAATCATTTAAGGTTGAGTTCCCCTTTTTTTTCTTTTAAACAATGGCACGCATGGTTAGGTGTACTACTCACGCCCACATCTGCTCCAGTAGATGTCATTCATTCATTTATATTAACTGGCACAGATATCCCATGCCCTCGCATCAGTGTAGACGTTTGGGTGATTTTCTCCATCTTACGAGGCAGCATTGGATACTCATCACTTTCTCTAATACTGCCTGGTAATGATGATGAGAGTCATCTGCGGACTGCAACCAGACAAACTGCTTTAGCAACGTTAGCAGCAATGTGCTAACCTGTGGCCTGGGCCCTGCACATACTCGAGCAGCAGCAGCAGAAATGGCTCTCAGGATCCATCTTACCTTACAGTGCTGGATTGTACTTTTGTGGTTCTAACACTGTCTGGTAACGATGTTTCCTGAGTGACCCTGTGGTCTCCGGCGATAGTTGCTCATCATACGTTAAATTCCAAAAAATGTCAAATTGTCTGTTGAAATATATAACACTTGTTAGATGTCACCATTGAAAGGTAAACTGTATAAGCAGGATTGGCTCTGTCTTCTGGGGTGTCTCACTTTTTTTACTCTGAAGTCCAATCCAAAAGAAGGTTAGCTTACTTTTGCTGTCTTGATGACGTACAGTGTCGAGAGAGAGGGCATCACTTTGTGTAAAACATACATGAACATTTATGTCTGAGCCTTTTATTCTGAAAACAGTTTGGGATTGCTAAAAGGAGGAATGAGAAAGAGGAGATCTTTTATGCAGTAATGGTCCCAAAGGTCAGCTTTTATGTTTTTTTTTTAACTTTTTTTTTTTTTTTACTTACTTCCCTGTCTTTTAAACTGGCAACCCCACCCCACCCAAGTTCAAGAATAGCAGTTGATGGTTCCACCGGTCCTGCAGGGACTTATTTCCTCGTTCCCTCCCCTGAACAGCGTTGGGCTTTGTGTTGTGTGGCAGTGATTGGTCCAACTTGCATTACCTGCGTGGCACATCCTGAAACTGACACATGAACTCACCTGAGAGTGACAAAAAAAAAAAGAAAAAAAAAGAAGCTGGGAGGTGTCCACCAGCTTTTATCCACAAAAAGACAATCAAATAATACCGTAGGGATTTAAGGACCTCAGGTAGTGCGTTAAAACGTCCCCTGATTCCTTGCATCTTTGATTTAAATTCAATGGAAATTCAATTTGAACAGTTTTCATCAATGTCTGGACTACAATGTGAATTTAATGGGTAAAGCCTTCAAACAGACTTGAGAAACAGACAAATAATAGACATGGAGCGAGCAGAGACCTAGTGTTTGTTTAAGGAGGGAGAATTTCCCCGCAAATATTGAGCCGCACCTTTATTTGCCCACCCAGCTCTATTATCCAAGCCACAGAAACATGAAATTGTTGGTTTTTTCCCTCTCCTCCAGTAGTCCCGTTTCTCTGCGTTGGCGTCACAGAACTAATTTACCAAGCTTACTTTGCTTCACGCTTCTGTTCACTCAGGGCTTCATTCTTTCTCTGCATGCTTCAAATGTACGAATGAATGAGCGTGAATAGAACCTGTGACTGCGACCAGAGAAGAACTGCTCATTTCAGCCTGTTTCTGCTACACCGCTCTGTTCCCTCCAGCTCTCCTCTTCCTCTTTGCACAGGTGAAAGCTCAGAGGTCATCCTTCCAGCCTGTTGATAGGCGTCTTACCAGACATGGTTAGATGTAATTATTGGTGTCTAATACTGTCTGGTAATGCCGTCCATTAAATGGCATTACCTTCTGCTCTCTTACTTCCCCCCCTCTCTCGCGCTTCTGACATGCATTGTTTTGACAAAGGGCAGTCCAGGGAGGCACATCAACATATTTATAGCCGTGGCAGATGGGGCTGAATGATGATGACTATGGAACTATGATCCTTGCACTGGAAGATTGATTAATTTTTACGGGGTTTCTTCCACGTGACTTGAGTCAAAGTTTCTCCACTGAGCAGCAGCAGCAGCAGCTCGGGATCTACTTACAATAGGCTTTCTTGATGAATGCTGTACCGTAAATTAGTTTCCATCAGGAATGTTAATGTGAATGCCATGTAAAAAAGAAAAGTATTATAGAAAATGTTGTGACTTGTATCTGTTGAGAGATCTGCTTTCTTCCTCTTACCGCAATAACTGAATTCCTTCTGGGGACTTGGCCTTTGTCCAGGTACAGTGGAACAATGCACACAGTTTTTGAGACTTCATTATCTATGACACACTCTGTACAAAATGTATTTACTGTGATATGAAATGTAAAAGAAAAGATTCAATAAAACAGGGTGCCTATTTGAAATGCCTCTCTTCTTCATTTTCTCTTTCTAAAAAAACACATTTTCAGAATTCAGTACATCTGAATAAAGAAATATGTTTTATTCAGACCTGTGTGTTGGCCCTTTGTAGCAGTTTCTCTGGTCATTGTGAACTCTTCCCTCGGCCAGACCGGAATGCCGAGCCTCAGTCAGGTGTGGATCAGGTTACTGCTGAACAGAGCTTCTTTTTAAATGCCTCAATTTACCCATGAGGTCCCCCCCCCCCCATCAGCTAAGCCCTCATTGTGTCCCGGTCTATGGCAGCACACAGTAGGCTAGCTTGATAAACCCAGAAGCACAAGGTGTGTTTTCACTGCCAGGTCCAAGGGCGACTTACAGTACAGTGGGCTGCTTTTGCCGACTGAAATCCACACGCGTCGTCTATATGGTCACTAGTTACATGTGCGGACTTACAGGGGAAGGTTTTTTTTTTTTTTAATCTTTTCTAGCATACAAAGCCAATAGCATGGCTATAGTGTTTAATTAGGCCTGTTAGCTCAGGGTTTCAGTTGACTGGTTAAACGCAGCTCTGATTTTATCAGTTGGAACACAAACACAAAAACCATTTAGCCGTTTTAACATAACAGGCCTGGGGCCTCATTGATCTCCCATGCTGTGGAGGTTCACATGCCCCGTGTGCTCTTTTTATCTGTCAATTACTTCATAGTAAATATGTCCAGTAAAACTGTTCTTTAGCTGGGCTGTAGCAAAGTTTACTCTTTAACAGTGCTTCATGCAGGCAGGTCATCAATCAGCTCACAAAACAAACTCTACACATTGTAAGAAAAATGTAATGTTAAATATCTTTACCTTTAGTTGGAACAGTCCTTCCAAGTCTGCCATTATCTTTAAGTCATCACGATTTCTGTGAATAAATGGTTTCCTGTAACAGTTTATCCAAATAAAGATCCTGAGAGGAAGACAAAAAACAACTTAATCATTAACCATCATATCATTACCCTTCACAGCAGAGTCACCTTTCACCGTTATGAAAAGACTCAAGATGCTATCTATTTAAGAAGAAACACAATGCATAGGAACACAATGTTGTCAAATAATCCTGTGTGTAGGCCTCCAAACTGTACTATGAGTGTATGAGTTTAAATGATATTATAACAAGCGTGATTGTAGTGTTTTTCCTATTGCCCTTGGGTCAGTAATATATTACTGATGTAGACAGTTGTACCCAATTTTTCAATGTCAATGGTGCCTATCCTGGTTAAATAAGAAAAGAAATAAAAAAACTAATGATAAAAGACTTTGACACTTGGAAAAACACACATTTGTTAATAAGATTAATGATGGCTGGATTTATTTTCAGTGTCCTGGTAATGTGCACGCTGGCTCGCTGCTCACTGGGGCGCACGTTAGTGTCATTAGTAACACCTGTGCTTTTCCTACTATGACAAGTTCAAACAGATGCTGTGAAAAGGCCTATAACTAAAACCTTGGACTACACATTGTACACTTTAAAAAAAAAAAAAGTTTTGTAAAAGTGGGACAAGAATGCTGTGCAGACGTGTTTTGACTTTCACAGTTTAGTATTCGTCCAGTGTCAATGAAAGACGTGTGTTATTGGGCCGCAAACAAAAGGTGAGCAGCCATCTTGAACGATATCTCCATGTGGAAAGACTGAATAAGAAGTTTTGCATTTTGTTACTAAAGCAGATGTGAATTGCTGCCATAATATTGACCTTATTGAATTAAGAACACAGTTAATTATAATGAATTAATTGGAAAAATTCTGAAATGCGTGAATTTAAAGAATTTAAATGGCTTATTTGACTTAACTAGCGTTAGATTAGAGGTGAAGCGTTTACTGTTGCCAGTGAAGTGCACATCACCTGTAATCGCTGTATATTGTTTTATTACAAAATAAAAAAATCTAAATCTAAATATGTCCTGAAAAGGCCTTGTTAGAAAAATAGACTTTTCCCCTTCCATAAATGAGCTCCCCAAAACGTAATCTCTCAACCCCCCCGTGAGTCTCGGTTGCTTCTCAAGTTAACTTTGTGATGCACATTGTGATGCACATTGCAGCAAAGATGGACACTAAAGTTAAAGCATGTCAGTAAAAATAAAAACACTCTACTGTACAGTTCCAGGAGGTAACTGAGACTTGGTGACGTCACACACTACTGAATCACATTCCTGACTGGCAGAGCGCCTGTAGAGGATTCCTGCGCTGGTCTGTGCATGCTTGGTGCTGTCAGACCAGATTCCTGCACAACTGCCGGCTGTGGATGAGGAGGCTAGTTTCACATAGCTGGGCTCCCGTTCCACTGTGGCGGAACAGGAGCCCAGCAGAGGCTAAATGTCTGTGACATACCTGCAAGTGTGCTGACACACTGTACAATACATATGAGGAGCCGTCACGTTAATGCAGGTTACAGTCAGTCGTAGAGGAGTGGAACTGTTTCTAGGTTCGGGCAGAAGCATTGCCACATTTGAGTTTTCAAAATGTTTTTCCCACCTGAATTTTTCCCTCTCTGCGTGGTAGTAGCGTGGGTAGCCACAGTGCAGCTGGACGGGGACCAACTTCACTTCTGAGGCCAATGCTTTGTTCTAGGTCAAAAGTAGGAGTATCTTTAAGCACCACTGCATTGTGTGACATGTGTTTATAATTACAGTTCATGGCCGTGACACACTAATAACACACTTGGAACATGGTTTCACATTAGAGACTCCACCCACTCTCCCTATTCTTAGAAAAGGTGGTCAGATGTGGCATTGCAGTATCTGGGTGGCATATTTGTATTGAAAATGTAAACTAAAGGTCCATTGTGTAGGATTGCCCATTGCAACCAACTTGCTAGCGCTCACCCCTCCCTTTCCAAGCGTGTAGATAACATACAGTGGCATTCAGGTAATGTAAAAACACGTAAGGCGTTGGTTTGTCTTTTCTGAGCTAGTACACGGCGGTGCAACATGGCGGACTCTGTGAAGAGGACCCGCTCCCTATGTAGATATTAAGGGCTCATTCTGAGCGAACGAAAAAAATATTCTTAGTTTCAGGTGATCATACATTAATGAAAACATAGTTATGAATAATATATTCCATTTCTGCTAATATATCCTCCTAGTCCTACACACTGGATTTATTTGAAAGAAATAAGTAGTTCATCAAGGTTTCTATGCAAAGTCAATCACTTTTTATATTCTGTTATATTGTCGATTTTATATTATGCGTTTCATTTGTGTTGTCAGCTAAGTGTTTGAAAACAAGAGTGAAGCAGAAATAAAACTTGAATTTACCACACCCCATACACAGCTGTGTGGATTTGGCAAGCCAGTCTATAACAGATAAGCAAGTTACACAGGACGTTTTTTTTACTGTTTTACATACACGGAAGATGTCTGGTACTCCAGATGGCAGTCCACTTTTGGATAAGAAAACATCATTATAAGGATTTTACATTAAGCTTTAATGTTTAATGTCACCTGTCCTGCTTTTTCTTAAATAGCCATAGTCATAATACTTTCCTGCCAAAAGTTGCTCCCTAAACATTGAAACTGGGTGTGTTACCTACCTCTACTTGTAAAAAGGAAAAGGAACACACAGTTAGATAATTATGGCTGTATTAACAATGGCTTCATGTTGTGTTCTTGATAAGAGTGAAAGACAAATTAGTATTCACTACGCAGGAACATTTCAGTTACAGTTTCATTGGAAACTATGACATTTGCTAACTTACAAAGGTTAGCAATGTGCCAACCATATCTCTTATGGTATCATTTTGGGGGGAAAAAACTCCCTCATACCAACACTCCCTCAAAGAACAGCCAATATCATAAAAAAAAGCAGTTTCAGAGCTGGAGCAACAGTCCAACCTGTACCAGCTATTAGCAAGAAAACAGCAGCAGGAGCAGCAGTTTAGAGAGGAAAGTAATAGTTTTGCCACCTGCAGCCAATTCTAGACATGAATGGCTGAATTTATAAATGAATTATGCGCTGCCATGAGGTGTATCGTTAACATGTCAAACGTTAAAACAAAATTTCATGGTAAAGTTGTCAGGCTTAGCATTAGCACCTCAGGACTGGACTGTGGCTTAAGTCTAACAACATCACCTGAAAATATATATTTATTAAAAAAGAAATAATAATTATATATATATATATATATATATATATATATAAATATATATATATATATAAAATATTATTTTATATATATATATAAAATATTATTTT
>CALSBV010010214.1:8859352-8872338 GCA_943590825.1 Bovichtus diacanthus
TTTTATATATATATATAAAATATTATTTTTATATATA
Organism: Bovichtus diacanthus; assembly: GCA_943590825.1. Taxonomy (NCBI): domain Eukaryota; kingdom Metazoa; phylum Chordata; class Actinopteri; order Perciformes; family Bovichtidae; genus Bovichtus; species Bovichtus diacanthus. The sequence goes on from CALSBV010010214.1 coordinate 8,859,390, forward strand.
TTGACGTGTCTCCTCAAATGTAGCTTTGACTTTAGCCTTCTGTCAAACTTGTGTTAGCTTTGTGTTGTTATTAGACATAAAGACTGACATGCTGAGAGACTGAAGCTTAGCTAATGTACACGAACAAGCCCTGGAACGTTTGAGGACATTAGCACACACTGCTGCCAGTATATTTCTAATATGCTCCTGATCTCATTTGAGTTGGTTATCATTTCTTTGTAACTGCTGGTACATTTCCACAGTAGCTGAATGGACTCACCTGAGGTACTCTGTTACACTCAAATACCAAAGCACAGAAATGTCAATGCCTGCCACTGATTGTTAAACAGAGAACTATCTCTGTTGATGGATTTCACCTGACTAACTTGAATGATTTCTGAAGTGCTGAGCGCTGGAGGCCGGGGCCCCAGCTCTTGTTTCTTCAAGCACTTCCTCGTTAGCAGCTGGAGTAATTAAGTGTAATGTTCTTGTCAAAGTCTGCTATCAGTGAGTCATTTGCCACATACAAAAAACAAGCGGTATTCTTCTTGTGTCTTTTCATAACTCTTGAGGGTGTAACCAACATACTGACATTATTCCATAGGTTGACTTCAGTACGCATCGCATTCATGTTTCTGTACATTAGGAGGAACCACAGTGTCTCAGCTTATGACTATAGTGGAAAATACCAAAGCTACATGAAGTCTTTATTTTAGAGCTATATCAGGGATTTTTACATTTTATTTATAAATATATATATATATATATACACAGTATATGTGTGTGTGTGTGTGTGTGTGTGTGTGTGTGTGTGTGTATATATGTATATATGTTTAAAAAAAATCTCTATATATATATATTTAAAAAAAAAATATATATATATATATTTAAAAAAATATATATATATATATTTAAAAAAATACATATATATTAAAAAAAAATTAAATAAAATATATATATATGTATATATATTTAAAAAAAAATATATATACATATATATATATTTAAAAAAAATATATATATATTTAAAAAAATATATATATATATATATATATATATTTAAAAAAATATATATGTATTTTAAAATATATATATAAATATTTAAAAATATATACATCACATAAACTGCAACGTTCCCAAGGTTAAAAAGATTGTTCACCCCAAAATCAAAATACACATTTTTCTTTTACCTTTAGTGCTATTTATCAATGTAGACACATTATGGACCGTCTGACTTGCAGACATATAAAGGAAATGATGACACCACATGTATTTAATTAAATGAATCTTTTTCACAACTTATTGAAACCAGTCTTGGTGAAATTTGATGTCTTTGTGTCTCCATCTTGCATTTGTCACCAGTGGGAATGAATGAATGAATACGGACCCTGGGAACAAAATGTCACCGCCCTCCCACTACAACAGGCCCCCTCTGCTTTCCCGGTGTAACTCTGTAAGGAAATCATGAATAGCGAGAGACAGAGAGACCCTATTGAGACGCGCCTTTCTTTACATCGAAACTTAACTCCATTCCCTCCGCTATAACACCTTGACAGCGAGAATCCCTTCAAATAATGGGTTGTGTAGAGACACCATTGCTGCAGGCTGCGTCCCTGTAATTGCTGAGCACTTCCTGGTGCAGGAGGCAGTTGAGAAGACAGAATGAGTGAGTCTCCAAAGACACACACTTTATGGTGTAACTGCAGACAGACACGCACATATACTTCTTGTCTAATATATATAATTATGTATATATTAATGTTCATAACTCATTATATATTTAGTTTATCTGAACACATACATATTTTCACCCACAGTTTTTGTTGTTGTTGTGAAATCTGGATTTGGAGGAGGGGTGATGTCTATTTCACGTGAGCGGTTTGTTTGGACTGGCCTGTTAGCACGAGAAGGGGAAGCTGCGGTTGATGAATAGACTATGAGAAGAGCACCACCTGCAGAAACTCAAAGAAAAGAAAAGTTAAAAAGTGTAAAACTTTGGCCCACACTGTTTGATTGACAGACCGAGATCAAAATAGTTCAAAAGTTATTAATTAACATTTTAATCCTGAAAATGTAAAACAAATAAAGGGAGCATACAGATGGCCGCGCAAAATGCACAACATTTATTCTCGTACACACACATGCACACAGCCTCTTGGCAGATGGTGAACCATGAGGTCGCCAGGGCTGTAAAACAAGCCTGTTCTCTTTGTCCACCTACGCAGCACTTTGCACAGTGTCTCTATCAGATGGCAGCTCTTTATCAAGGTGTGGCTGACACTGGCTCCACACAAAGCTCTGTCAAACAGGAATACGGGAAACCCGCTTCTAATAACTGGGGTGCTGCGGCTGGGCTCGCATCATTGCCAAGCAGCTCTCTCTTATGGCTGCCATTTTCCAGTGTGTGTGTGTATGTAAATGACTGAACTTACATTACAGTCTTTTCAATGTAGTCATGCGTGAAACATGTGTAACAACACATACTTTTGGGTGTGTTGACACCTACAGTTTGCATTTCTTCGATTATGAAACATGGTGGAAAAGTTGAGTTTGGTGGTTTTTGGGGATTGTTAAAGTTAAAATCTGACTCTTGTTAGTCTGTTCAGTCTCTTCTTATATCCATAAACCCTTGAATATAACAACTTAGCACATAAACCCTTGCATTTTTGGGGGCTGTTCCCCATTTCATTGGCGACTCTGTTCAGTTCAGTTCTCATGTGTTTTAACACTGCAGAGTTTGCTCTAAATACATACTAAATACTTTAGAAACGCTCTGCTCGGCGTGAATGCGCGCTCACACTATAGGTGTTGGGTGTATGCATCACTCCTGGATACCCTACAGTATGTTTAATTATACGGTTGCATGGATGCCGGGTCTAAGAGGCACCCGCCCCTGTCAATTATTAGACTGTTGAGAGGAAGAGAGGAGATTATGCATAATTGCCAACCGTGGCTGGGTCTGGGTGTTTCCTCCTGAGTCAAATCACTGAGACAGAAAGGTGATAAGTGGATTTGCCAATGCAAGCAGATAAATACTATGTTGCTCAACTGCATACCTGCTACTGGATTTGGCTCGAGACAATATGATTCATGATAAGGGCTTCCATAAATATAATGATTTCCACAATGATTTTAACTGGATGAATAATGTTATAAACTGATGTTTACATATTAACATAATATAATGTCTGGAGGCTTTAGGTTTAATCAACTCAGGTTAACTTACAGTTAGTTATTTTATAAAAAGATCCCCATTAGTTTTCTGGCATACACCGATGACTTTCTCAACATAGTTCCCAGCAAAAAACTACAAATCCCCATATGCATAGCATCCTACGAATATATGATGCTCCAATGTGTTTCCTTATTTGCTTTTTAAACACTGATTTCTAGGAAATGAGTGTTTGTCTTGGGGAGTGAAAACCGGCCTTCTGTTTCCTGTCTAGCATATGTCTCGTGGCGTGTGAATATGACTCTAAATTGTGTTTTAATTGACTTTACTGATATGATGGAAATTTGGACTGTAAAACTTCAACTCCATGTTGAAAGTAGACGCGCAGCAATCATCCTGTCTTCAACTTTAACAGAAGTGCATGCTCTTGATTGGTTGATTTAGTGTCTAAAAGTTTTGAAGGGGGAATACATCTTGCACTAATAATATATAATTGTGTCCTCTACTATACCTTTCCTACAGAATCTGGAACAAAACAAAACTTTTTGTAGTTTTTGTAGATAATTAACCGTTCAGGCTTTGGTGTTTACTGTGTAAAATGCAGCTATAGTTTTGGGACAGCATAAGAAACAGTCAACCAGTAATTGTCCCGAGGAGAGAATTACCATTGTGCAAAGGACATGTCACTGAGCCTGTAGAAAATATTATTTTACCTTTTGGTGTCAGGATATAATAGCCTGGAAAACTGGCAAATCCATTTTGATTGACACTCTGCTCTCATGTTACCTTAGGATTCACACAACAGAGGCTAACAGACAATTAATATTGAATGAAGCTAAACTTAGAGGTGGGGTAGGTGTGGGATACATAATCTCGAGTAGTTGCTGTTGTAAGAATCAATCTACAAGTGGCAACTGTTGCTAAGGGTCCCATTACCAGAGTAACCGGTGACTGTTTACACATTGGTCTAGTGGGTTTCCTCACTTGCGGCGTGACAGACTACGGAGGATTGCAGTGGGCTAAACTGCAGACAGACGATGTGATTTCACCTCTGTCGTGTCTGTGCCTGGTCTGTGGGTTTGCTGCTTTTTCCGCGCCTTGCCGTTGGACTACAGGGTTGAGCGCACATGGCAGCAGAAGAACAGGCCGAGTAGGTTTTCATGGAGCCTGGCTGTCCCTGTGTGTGACGCTGGAGTTGCAGGTAAACCCCTTTGATTCTAAATGTAGCTACAGTAATGTCAGCTCCTGTCTTCTAGCACAAAGCACCACATTTATTTTGAGATTTATTCTTTTTCTCCACAAATCTTACATTTTTTTTTTTGACTGTCTCTGAACAGTACAGACAAAGTACAAGGCTTAAAGTCTAAAGCTGCTAACAAGTGGTAGCAACCCCCTCGGAGATTAAATGTTCATTAAACCAAACAAAACTACACAAAGAGTTTTATCAGAAGTGAGCCTCTTAAAATGTAAGGTTAGGTCTGATGAAAAGGTTGAACCATGAAGGGCAATTTTCATATCAATCTGCCTGTTTTAGATTGTGAGATTTGGACATTTTCTGTCTGACGGTGTTGCTAGACTCTGGGAACTACAACTATCCATGGTCTGAACTGAGACATAAGGTCAAGGGATCACCAAAATAATTAGGAATAATTCTCTGAATACCTTTAAATACCATGCACATCACATCTGCCAATTTACATGGCAGTCTGGCCAGTATCTAAAACCATTTTTCCTGTGAGCCAAACAGTTAAATGGGCTGACAGCTTGACTGCTCTGCTCGACTAAATAATGTATAACGAGCTGCTTAGAATTCATAATACTCAACTAGTGTCTACAGCAATGCCAGCTCCTCTGTGAGGCTGTACTTGGGTACAGTGGTGCTTTGAACTAAATGCTAACATCAGCATGCTAACATACTCACAATAGACAATATCAACATGATGGTGTTTAGCATTTACATTTAGTGTGTTGGCTAACATCTGCAAATTAGTGCAAACACAAAGTACAGCTGATGTGATGATGTCATTAGTTTTGGAAAATTGAAATGATGCGCTAACTGGAAAGTTAAGGGGTCTGCAAAATTATTCAAATTCCTCCTGAGAGGGACATGGATGTCTGTACAACCACAACCTCTGGGCCTCAGCAGTGGAGCCGATGCAGAAGTGGCAACAACTGCAGTTCATTGAATGGCCACTAGAGGCGGAGTCCAAAAAGGAGTCAACCTCCATAGACCTCAAAGTTAATACGCATTATTAGGGCCGTGATTGCTTTGGGGCGACTGGTAGGTGCCGTCTCAAGTCGCTAGGCACTTGCTTTTTTTTGTGCTGCGTGAGCCAGGCTGCCTCAACTCCACCAACAATGGCCACTTTTGGTTTAGCTGAAAGTTTTAGACAGTGGCATCGCTGCCAAAATGGCGACTATGTCCTTAGTTTATACAGTCTATGGTCTGTACCAAAGCTGTTTAGATATTTCACTGGATAAGTGAAAACTTCGTCCTGCGATGGCACCAGAAGAAAGTCAGGGGATCACAACACGGTCCAACATGGTCCATGAACACTTGTAAAACATTTCATGGCAACCCATCCAATAGCTGTTGAGATGCAGACAGACGTAGACATCCCTAGAGCTGCAATGTTAGCGTAGCTAATGAAAATAATATCATGTGACAGTACTATTAATGAAGAGTAAACTGGTTCTCTCTTTCTTGTCCTCTCCTCCACATCTTCAGTGTACTGAAGAGAACTTACAATAACAAACATCTCATTTCTGATATCCATACAGTGTCACTTCTTAACAAAAAAAAGGTCTTTAGCCATCGGCAGTTATTTGCACCAGCACGAGGTCATGTCATCTGCGCCCTGGGAGGAGACCTGCAGTGAAGGCCGGGCAGAGGAGACCGACCTGGAGAAGCAACGAGGGGAAGAAGTAGAGAAGGAGGAAGTGAAGTTTCCCTGTGGGGACAACCAGCCTGCGGGAAGCCTGAGGCAGGAGGAGCCAGGAGGAGAACGTCCTTCGTCACCTGACCATAGTGGCATGTATGGAATGGCATCAGAAGGTGGACTGGAGCAGATCCAGAGGGACGAGACGCAGACTCAGCAAAAGAGAGAGAGGTTTTCCCACATGACTGTCAACCAGGATAGAGGGTCAGGTGTGTGGAGGGGAAGTGGGACGTCAAGTGTGTTTTATCTTGTTATCCCTTCCATATGTTTATCCTTTATTCCAGCACAACAAAATACAGTTAATCAACATAATTTCCATGTAGTGATGGAGCTCATGTGAGTGTGAGTTACTGCGAGCGAGCATGATTTCTGTGTATTTGTGTGTATATAGAAGCAGCAGGTGCGACCCTGGTGGAGCGTTACCTCCGGAGGTCCTTCCCAAGGGGCTTGTGGACATGCTCCGACCCAGACAGGGACAGGCAGCGGCAGGTAGAGGAGCCCCGGGGGCCTGGGCCTTTCTACTTCTTAGGAGGAGCAAATGGGGCTGAAATGTAAGTAGAGAAATATGAAATGAAATGGAGGACAAGAAGGGAATCAATGATGTGTTGGTTATAGGGATTTTAAAAAATCATCTCTCAAAAAAAGCTTAAGAAAGGTGATGACTTTTAAGGAACAACAATCAACATTATTCACCTGCTTTATGTTTTGTTTTGTGCCCCTCATTAGACAAACCTTGCATGTGACCCCTGACCTCTGGGTTGTTGTGATTGATTTCTTTTGGGACTTTTCCTTCAGAGTGAGCGTTTACTGTGAGAGCAGAGGATGGAAGAGGATTCACAACAAGCACAGAGCGGATTTCAAACTCAAGTGGTGTGAGACCAAATCATCAGCAAACTACTGCAACTTCAGACAAGGTCCAGGACTATATCAATCACAAAGCATAATATGAATGCTGTATTTTATTATACACTGTAAAATGTACCACAGTGTTAAGGAAATACCATAAAAAATAAGAAATCTGTTTCTCAAAAAATACAACTGATGCTTAATTTCTGTTTTCATTTTTCCAGAAGTCCTGAGAGGCAAATGAGAAAAGAAAATCTGGTTATCCATTTTATAAGTCTTGATTGTTTTCTTTGTTTATGAAGCTCCTTTTTCAAATTAAAAAAAAAAAAAAAAAAAAAAAAAAAACGTGGAAACATTTTGCTAGGTGAAAAAGATTTTTTTCTCAGGATAATTCTTTCTAATCAAATATTTTCATCTGTGAAAAAGCTTTGGCAAGTGATTTTTATTTGTTTGTTTTTGTCAGGATTATTTCCTCCCATCAAATCATAATTTCAACATGCACACTAAGCAACCCATGAATGCTTTTAGTCCTACTTATAACATGGAGTAGTGGTGCCACTCCCGCCTCGTGCAGCCAGAATGTGTATTACAACAACAAGCACACAAAATGATGCTGACAAAACAGTTTCACCTTCCAAAACTTTTTTTTCCCACACCTAGGTTCAAACACAATTTTGGGAAAGATTATCTTGGCAAAACCTTTGTTTCACCTTAAGTCATAAACACAGGAGAGAAAACAATTTAGATCACCACAATTTATTTCCCCTCACTCAGGGCTTCTGTATATTTGCTTTTAGTAGCAAAGAGATTCATTGGCTTCCATTCACAGAAATTAAAAACTTGAAATCCTCATGTGTTGTTCCCAGGTGAACAGTTGGTGTATCAGATTCCTAACAACAGGGTGCTCACCACGAAGATCGGCCTCCTCAGCAGCCTGCGGGAGTACGAGCGAGTCAGCAGAAAAGTCAACCACGGTCGAGGACTGAGGTTGTGTGCGGACGGATTTAAAAGCTATTTCCTTTGCAAAATGTATGGTTGTGTCGCACATCTCCCAGCAACAATCTAGTGCCAGCGTAGAGGTTCAATAGAGGCCCGGCTCCACAAATACGGATTGAAAGACATATCGGCCTGTCGTACTTTTTAAAAACATGGCCGAATGTCTTGATCAGAAATGAGGCCTCCCAGCTGAACCACAAGCTTACAATAGAGCATTATGTTTCTCAGTTATATAAATTATTTCCGTGGTTAATCATTGACACTAATTGAAAACGGTTCAAACGTTTTACAACCCTGATTCTTTTCTCCAACACACGAGAGAGAACTTAGTTTTGAATATCAAAGCATTCCTTCTACGGAATAAGATGTTCAAAGTTCAGATGAACCATTAAACCATACAGTACCTGCTCGCAAAAAAAAAAAAAAAAAGCCTCAAGTCATATTTCAAGGTAAAGAAGATAAAGGTACCTTGTGGAGTTTTGCGCCACTAATTGTGCTATGTGTTTCTTCTCTGTTTGTATTTAATAGGACAAACATGTCGGCTCACACTGTGATGCACATTCTTGTTAAATGTTCCTCCAATAACTGACAGCTCGTGGTCGTAAAGAGCCGAGAAATGTAGCGACGACCCAGCAAAGTTAGGGCAGAAGACTGCGAGCTGGCAGATGTGCCAACAATGCAGGATCCAACATATATGAAAATGCTTTGCTAATATTTAAGGAAGGAAAAGCATTCGACATGGTTGTTAGGCCTCAAGCAAACTCGGAAAGTTCAGTTTAATAACTGAGCGTTTAGAAACATGCATTGATATATCACATTGAATTTTTCTACACATACTGTACATGCATTTATATACATACATACTGTACATACATACTTACTATAGCTCATATATACTGTATTCTGGATTAAATGGCCACTATTGTATTATAAACAGGTCTTGCATATAGTGCAAGTGGCTTTCACGTAAATATTAATTAGATTTACTGTCACAGTTATTGAAATAACTGCTAAGTTTATACTTGTTTATATACATACGTATATATTTATGTAAATATATATGTATGTGTGTGTGTGTGTGTGTGAATTTAGATTTATATATGATTGCTTACAGATGAACCTACTGTTCTTTGGATAATAAACTTTAACTAAAGTGTGTTAGATATGCGATACATATAATACTGTTTGAGCCCATTCGCATCAAATCAAAACATAGTTTAAATGACTTCTGGTCCCAAATGATTGATTTCAATTTTGCACCTCCTTTTTCATCACATGCAGCTTCCATTCTTTTGGAAAATCAAGTTTCAGAGATTTAAAACTTGAGTCAATCCATCACAGTGAACATTATATCTGGGATTTTCAAATCCATCTGCACTAACAATACAGATGTCACATGTACAAATGTCATTCCAAGCAAGGACAACGCAACTGTTCAAACATTTAAAGCAAACAATATGATCACTGTAATGGATTATTTAAACTCAAGTAAGTTCTCATACTGTCGTTAAACACATGAATAGAAAACATGGCTTTCTGAAAGGTATGCATGTTAAAACACAGGTATGGTCCTTTAAGCGTTACATGATTTTCTCGTTTGAACATGAAGTGAAATCTGTATTTATCTGAAGTAACTTTCTCAGGCAGTTTTAATTCTCAACGTATGACACAAGCAAGTTCAAACAGCTGCAGGAACGCAGACGTTCATTTGGGCTTCGTCCTTGTTGTGTTGTGCTTCACAGGAGGCTGAACATGGAAGAGTTTATTCCCACCACCTTCCGCATGGATGTGAGGGAAGAGAGGGAGGCTTTCTTTGCCCAGCAGGAGGGTAAACCGCCCGAACATCTCCCCAACATTAACCTACAGTAGTGCACCCGGATGCAACAACAACACGACACTGGTTCAACTGGATTTGTGTTTATTTAGTTTCAAATGAGATCAATCAAACTCGACCCGACACGCGTCCGATCACGAAAAGAAAGAGAATAGTTTGCGGTCGGCAGTGTTAAGACAACCGTTGCTTCGGTGATTGTTTAATCAAGAGGTTGAGGACGTTGGAAAATAATGCACTTCACCTCCCATAAGGCTCTGATTAAATCACCAGGGGAACATGCTGTTGCCATAGAGACGAGTCAGCGGAGGGCAGGGCCGAGACACAAACACGAGGAGAAACCGCTCGACAGGGTCCGGATGTAGAGCTGCTGAGACGAATGAAATACTTTCAATATTACACCTGAAAAAAAAAAAACATTTTTTCCTTGACTTTGAGCACAGGATATGAAACGATCGTATTGTTTGTAGTAATACAGACACACAGCATTATGATAAGAGGTGTGCAGGTTGTGACAAACACGGTTATCACTAAGTAAACAGGAGAAAGACACAGACAGCTGGTTTAGATCTCTGGGTGACGGATGAATCTGTGGAAAAGAAAGTCGAGGGCAAAGAATAGATCCCAACGCGGTCATAGGAGAATAAAAAAAACAAAAACGTGTGAAATGTGTCTGAAAAGCATCATCACCGTTGTACTGTCACATGACGTCAGAACTGAGGCTTAGTAAAAGTTGCAGTACCTCCAAGTGAGAATAGTCCACAACGAATATGTCTCGTAAGTGTTCAAGTTAAGAACAAGCTGCATTCGGGACTTGAGTAAATGTGCTTAGCTACTTTCCACTACTGCATAGTGTTAATTTACACATCTAGCAAAGTTAAGTTAGAATAAAGAAGGTAATATAGCAGAATAACACAGAACAGAAAGGAATACCAAAAAACAACAAAAGAAACGACTTTGAACAGTAAAGACCTGAGAACTCATTCAGACCATCTCTAAAGAGCGTAACACCACATGATGTCATAACACTGCATTATGTGATAAAATGTGAAACATTTTGTCTCTTCAGTGTAATAACCGCATTTCACAATAACCTGCTGCATTTTGTAATGAACAGCTTGAGCGTCATTTGTAATACATTTCCCCGCATGTTGTAATAAATAATTACATATTGCAGTGATTGATGGAAAATGTGTGAGTTGCAATTTTTAAAAATATAAACGGTAATAATACGTTAGGTTATAAACAGCAAAATTGGATGTGTTCACTTCTTTTTTTAGGAAGACTAAGGAATACGGTGACACTTGATGTAGCTTTGGCCCAATGGAAGATAAACCTCTAATCTACTGAATTTAATTGTATCTTTTAAACTGAATTTTGAGTCACTAGGATCATAATTGAATGCATGAAATAATCATTGTTGTTATCAAGTTTTTATGAATGAACACATCCATTTGGATTGGTTATAACATAATGCATGCCTTATAACATATGCATTTCATAGTGTTATTACACAATGTGTTACACGGACTTTATATTTCATATGTGCATATGTTCTAAATTGTCACCCGATGTAACGTTACGACTGCTACCAGGTGTGAGCCACAACGAGAGCCGCATGTGGATCTGTAAGCCCACGGGTTTGAACCAGGGTAAAGGGATCTTTCTGCTGCAGAGCCAGAAGGACGTAGCCGCCTTCAGGCTGAAGCTGCAGCACACGGAGGACAGCCAGGCCAACGGGACGACGCACCACCGCCAGCCTCAGGCTCGCATTGTCCAACAGTGGGTGAACGCTCGTTGCATTTTACGTGTCCAAAAAGGCAACGTCTTCGTCTTCGTGTGGCAAACGTTGAAGTAGATGTTGTGTTGAAGACATTTCTCCTCTCAGTTACATCCGGAGGCCGCTGCTCCTGAAAGGGAAAAAGTTTGACGTGCGCTCCTACCTCCTGATCGCCTGCACTGCACCGTACATGGTCTTCTTTCGCCACGGATATGTGCGGTTGACCTGCGATCTTTACGACCCCAGCTCCAACAACCTCTCTGCCCACCTGACCAATCAGGTACACCTAATGCTCTGTGCTGTATACTAATACACACTTCCAGAGTTAACGGGCAGGTCAAAGTTCAAAGGACAGGTTCACCATGAAGGCGACCCTAAAACAGAAGTCATGTGAATATTGTTTAATATTGTAATGTTTACCATGTAAAATCCCATTTAACACAGATAAAACAGGACAAAACAGTTGATGATAATACCAGAGGGATCTTTGCATCCCGTCTATCTTTGCATTGCGTGCCTCCATTATTTCCAGAGAGGTTGAGCAGACGAAGCATTAGCTGTGGCGCTAACTGGTCCCTCTGCTCCTGCTGACTGCTTCATGTGTCTCTGGTCCCCCTGCTGTCTTTCTCCAGTACATTCAGAAGAAGAACCCTCTGTACAGCCAGCTGAAGGAGGACACTGTTTGGTCCATGGAGAGCTTCAACACCTACGTCAACGACAGGTTTCGTGTTGCCAGGGGTCTGCCCAGGGACTGGGTGCTGGGCGCCTTTGCAGTGAGTGCTGCTGTGTGTTGTAGCTCTCAGGGACCAATTACCTTTTTAATGATGATTGTTGGTGCTCGCAGCTAATTGTGATTGCGGTTAGGCTCGGATGACCTCATTCCTGTCTGAGGATTCATCGTGTTATTATACTATATTATTGTATTGTATTATTACATATTACTGTATTTTTATCCACAGTACAACATACGTACAAACATAAAACCTCAAACGTTGATAGGGACACATTTAGAAATGTTTTTTAATGACTATTTTTTTTTTTTTTTTTCAACTTTTATGACTTTTTTATGACATTAATACCTTTTTATGACAAACTACACTGTGACATTTTTAAAACTTTTTTTCAACATACTATACTATGACTTTTCAAAATCTTTTTCATGACATATTATATTATGAATTTTTTTCAACATACTATACTATGAATTTTTAAATCTTTTTCATGACATATTATATTATGAATTTTTTCAACATACTATGACTTTTTAAATCTTTTTCATGACATATTATATTATGATTTTTTTTCAACATACTATACTATGAATTTTTAAATCTTTTTCATGACATATTATATTATGAATTTTTTTCAACATACTATACTATGAATTTTTAAATCTTTTTCATGAC
>CALSBV010010214.1:8879065-8967149 GCA_943590825.1 Bovichtus diacanthus
TAAAGAGACACAAAACAGCTACAAAGAGACACAAAATGACTACAAGGGACACAAAATGACCATAAAGAGACACAAAATGACTACAAGGAGACACAAAATGACCATAATGAGACACAAAACAGTTACAAAGAGACACAAAATGACTACAAGGGACACAAAATGACCATAAAGAGACACAAAACAGCTACAAAGAGACACAAAATGAATACAAGGAGATACAAAACAGTTACAAAGAGACACAAAATGACTACAAGGAGACACAAAATGACCATAAAGAGACACAAAACAGCTACAAAGAGACAGAAAACAACAACAAAAAGTGTCTTGCTCCTACTGAATGTAGGAGAGGTGGAGGGGCCTATTCCAAGTCAGTTCCCAGGGGCCCATTGTCTCATAATCCGCCCGTGTGTGTGTACGTGTGTGTGTGTACGTGTGTGTCGTGTAGGCCATTGACAAAGACCCACCAGAAACTTCCTCATGCACTTTTCACAGTAAGAGCGCAGCGTGTGGCTCACTTTGAGCAAACACTGTAACACGTCCTTGTGCCCGAGCAGAGTGGCGAGATGTGCCTCACATGAACAGCAACAGTTTCCACTCGCTGCTGTTATTTGTGTTGAGTCCAGTCACACGCAGTTTACACACTGTTTGGTGTGATTCAAACTTTACAGGAAATAAAGTAGAGGGGAAACACTGCCACACAAACTTGAGAAAAAGTGTCTAAATATGAAGCATCCACACCCCTGCAGAACAACGAAGCAGTCCTCATTCACACAGTTGTAATTTTGGATAACAAATCCTCCTTGCTTGTGCAACACTTTGCTCAAACAACAACTACTAGAGGCTTACAACAGTGAAACAAACTCCAATTTGCTGTGTAATGCATGAGTCATCGCTTTGTGAAACATAAACACTGATGGAGGCAGTGACATGATAAGCTGCATGTGTATAAAGAGCATTTAGTAACATACAATATTTAGAATCCTTAGTTTTTAGCTAAAAACAGCAACACACAAAGTTCATTAGAATGTAGGGAGAAGGGTTCCCCAGTAGAAAAGCTACAAAATATTTAAATCTAGAAATCATAATCAATAGATATGGTTTGAAATGGGCATTGAGCCCCTGAGCAAGGCACTGAACCCCGAGTTGCTCCAGGGGACTGTCCCTGTAAGTCGCTCTGGATACGAGCGTCTGCTAAATGACCTGTAGTGATACAGTTTTGTGCCTGCAGGTGGTGCTGTGGGGCAGGAGCAGGGACGAGCTGAACCGCAGGATTTACTGCCACCAGCCAATCCGGGAGTGGGAGGGCCAACCTGCCCACATGTATGGAGAGATCATCCACTCCTCCCTGGTGTCTCTCTGCAACAGCTACACACAGGTAACCCTGCGGCACCTGGGAGTGGTGAGGTGGGGCTCCGTCAATACATTAACCTTACGTGCACATTCTGACATTCTCTTAAACAGGATAAAAACTCAAAACTCTTCTTTCATTTTGTTGTAATATTAGAGTCAACGCTTTTTACAGAGGGAGTTTTGGATATCTCTCTTTGTATATATTGGAACATACTGTCGACAGCCATAAAAAAAATACTATTTTCGCCATGTTTTTAGGAATAAAATGTTCTATAAATAAGGCTATGAATGATATATGAACAATCCCCTTGGTAAAAACCTTCGGACTATAGATAGGACTGAAAGTGGAGAGTTTGGTGTATGTCAGAGCTGCTGAAGTGGAGAACTCTTTATGAGAAAACACTCATTTAGGGAAAACACTGAACTTGTAGATATCACCATGTAACCTCTCCAGTTGATTACTTACATTAAGACAATAGTGTTTTGTATTACAAGTTTCCTGAAACTGGAAAAATTTAAATGTATATATGAGATGTTTTCTCTCCACTCGTCTGAAAGAAGACGCAAAAGCCCAAACTTTAAATTGAGCAGTGCATGGAGAAAACAACGTTTTTGCCCGTAGTGTCTAAACTTAAATCTGTGTCACGTGTCTTCATTTTGCCCCCCACAGGAAACCAGCGAGCACTTCCTGGTGTTGTTCTCGTTCCACCTGCTGATCCTCTCCCTGGATCACTCTCGGCAAGACTTCATTTATGAGGTTTTTTTTCTTTTTGCATTTTACTCTATAATGAAATGTCAAATAGCGGCTAATATGCAACCACAGATGAGCCATAACATAACAGGTTTTTTTAAGGTGACAATAATACGGAAGCCCAGAGAGGCAAGTGAGAGTCTGAGCTAAATGTTTTCTCTCCTGTGTTTATGACTTAAGAAGAGGTGAAAATAAAAGGTTTTGCCTGGATAATCCCTCTAAATTCCTTAATTAAAAAAAAAAAAGAAGAAAAAAGTTCTGCTTTTAGTCCTATGTAGAACATGGGGTAGTCGTGCGCTTCAGCCTCTTGTGGCTGAACTGAGCGTTACAGCAACAGTCAAACAAAAACACTTTTTTTTTTTGCCCTAATTAAAAAAAATAACGTAGAAAGATTATCCTGTCCTTAAGTCACAAGCACAGGAGAGAAAACACTTTAGATCAGACTTAGAAAATGGATCATCAGAATTGTTCCACACATAATAATCTCTAAACCTGAAGTACGATGACAGACATGATCTTTTCTTACACTTTGTGTTGTCTGGTCTCGCAGGGCATCCTTCCCCTTTCTGGACTTTCCTTGGACGCCGTCTCCCTGGACCCTGACACGTCACATTCATCACACATGTTTGAGATCAGCAGTGAGTCAGCGGAAATCACCCGAGTTCTGCCAAGACACGGCAACACGGTGTAAAGTACGGAGCATTGTTAATGTGGTTCCCTCTTCCATCCAGGTCCAATGGTTGACTCCAAGGTCTTCAGATGTGCCAGTGCTGCCGAGTTACAGAAGTGGATGAAGCACATAGAAGCCCGGAGACACAAGTCGATGGCACAACCCATGAGTCCCTCCCACTGCGCTCTCTCCTATCTGGTAATGACTAACTTCTGTACATCTGGTTACAACTCTACATAAATAAGCTGCCTGGTTAAATTGTAATTAATAAATGGATCACATACCATATTTCTTCCCTAGTTGCCCTGTGATGAGCTCTGGAAAAGAGAAGAACTGAAAATGTACTTGCTACAAGCTCCCATATGGCAGTGGGAGGGCTCGCCGATACAGCACATGGGTCAGCCGGGATACATATCCCTCGTCCACATCGCCAACACACAGAGACAGGTAACAAATACTCGCTCACACGGTATTAAGAATCTGCGAATGAGCACCGAATAAACGATATGAGAGCCAGAATTACAGATTTTTTTCAACATGAAAACAGATTTACTTCTTCTCTGCCGGGTTCCACAGAAAAATAAAGTGTTATCAGCCCATTAAATGGCTGTTATCAGTTGTCATCGGGAGCATAGACTTAAGGTCTATCCCCTAGTTGGCTCAGTAGGCTGTTATCATCTATTGGTAAGTAAGATCACTGCAGGGAGGTTCAAAATAATTATGCAGCGACCTCTAGTGGCCGTAGTAATTATGACGGGAGCGAAGGGGATGTCGTATAAAGAGAGACAAAGTCCACAAAGGGAGGAAGTCGGGGTGGATGGATGGGTCAAACATACACAGGACTTTCACCCAGGATTACTCTTTGTGTCCTGGAGAAATAAAAACTTAGCATTGACTTCTTTTAACTTAACTTACGTGAAGTACTTAACTTATGTAACAAACTTATTTAAACCCAAACCATTAACTTTTCCAAAAACCTAACCAAGTAGTTTTGCTTCAATTCACAACGTTAATCTCGATACGGTGCCGTTTGCCCCGTCGGAAACATTATATTGGTCGTGATAACAACTGATAATGGCCATTTAATGGGCTGATAAAACATTACAAATGGGTGCATGGATTTGTTTTACTAATGTCCTCTCTGGCCTCCCATACTGACCACCCGACGCCAGATAAACTACCACTTACAAGGATACTTCTTAGTATCTGAAAATCAGGAGCACATTTCCTACAAGCCCTGTTCCCATCTGTTGCGAAGAGCTTTTATCTTAATACGTTTTCTGAGGTGGATAAACATGTGGCTCTTATTACACCTGTTTGCACCCTTTTTTTTTTTTTTTTTTTTTTTTGTGCTTTAAAACACTTTGAAACAAGTCAGGTTTCATGTTAACTTTCACCTGCTGGCACACAACGTGTTACGTACTGTAGAGGCTGCTCTCAGTCAGGGGCTCACGTGTTCAACAGAAACAGAGCATCTCAAATCAACATGGGAATTATTCATTAATGTTAAAGGATCATTCAGGTTTAATACTTGAGTGTAAGTGTAAGTGTAGTGTTTATGTCGCTACAACAAAGCCCAATGAGGCTAAATATTTTTTACCTTTTTCTATCCTGCTCTGACTTTATAGCAACATAAGTGTCCACACTACCGTATATACTGTAATAGAGAACATTGTTTCAAGTGGTACAGCATTTTGTCAGCTAATGCAACAGTAACATGGCTTTGTTCTTTCAGGGCCTCCAAGAAAGACTGATGGTTCTCTTCCCTCAAGACGTGCTGCTACTGTCGGTTGACAACAAGCGTCTGAATATAAGATATGAGGTAGTGTAAAATGACTCTATGGGGAAAAATCCATAATGACACCTCCTCAACCGCTGTGGCATAACTACGTGTCCCAGTAATCTTTACCTGGCTTGTACTTTTGACACATGACACATAGCATGGCTGGAACATTCTCACCTGCCGCCCATAAACATCACTCCATTTACTGTCAGTAGATAAAAAGAGGTTCTTCTCGCACAAGCATGAGATATGTGTATAAAAGGGAAACATCCAAATCAAATCAAGTTTATTTATATAGCCCAATATCACAAATTATACATTTGTCTCAGTGGGCTTTACAGACTGTACAAGGTACGTCTCCCTCTGTCCTTAGACCCTCACATCGCACAAGGAAAAACTCCCTAAAAGAAACCTCACAATTAGTGGAAGAAATATGGAAGAAAGCTGAGGGAGAGACTGAGGAGGGATCCCTCTCCCAGGACGCACAGACGTGCAATAGGTGACAGAACCAGTGAAAGCTTTTCTTCTTCTTTTTCGTCATCTCTAACAGGGCAGGTTGCCCCGACACAGCATCAAAGCCGTGGAGAGATCAGCCCTGCCTGGACGGCTGGAGTTTGACCTGATAGGTAAACTGCGCAAACTTACATTTAGAATTGGATTAAATTAAAAGAGTCCAGTGAGGAATTGAGGCATTTCATATAATGAACTGTGTTTCAGGTGAGCTGGTGGAGCCCCTGCAGGTCTCGTGTACCTGTCTGGAGGATTATCGGAACTGGATGTTTCAATTACAACAGGTTAGAACTGTGTGTCTGGCATCGTTCAAGTAATATAACACGGTTAAGAATAACGTATGGGCTGTAAAACAATGACCTAAAAGAGTCTAAAACACTAAGTAGAGCTGGGGCAACTGCAGAGTTGGTGAATTATTTGTGGCTTTGTCAAAACTTGTCACTGGATAAGATAGTGGAGCATTTAGCAAAGGGTGAAAGAGGAGGTACGGCAGAAAAGCCAGATATAAATGTAGTTCATCTATCATTTAGTATGCCAGTGTTGTGTGTAGTGTTTTTATATTACCTCCAAGTATTTAAGTTAAAGTATGGGAGGCCGATCAGGGTGAAAACGTAGAACGCGTACACGTCGGCAATCTGCAAAGGCGCAATGAAAACATTCGCTTCAGGTTCAAAAAGTGCACATTTGCGTTGAAAACGTACACGTGTGCACTGAAAATATTCTCCTGCGACGTCAAAATGTGCACATAAGCAACGGAAATGTTCACTCCCCACCACCCTCGCACACAGCGGGAAACACGTGCACGCATTTCAATGTTTTCGTCCTAATCGGCCTCCCATATGAAAGGTTAAAGAACCACTGTTTAAGCCCACTAAATACAGCATATTTCAGTTACCGCCGAGCGTTTTGCAATGCATGCTGCAGTGTTTTACAGTTCTGTATCTTTCCTAGCTCCTGGCAGCCACTAGTTTTGGTTTAGTTTGGTATGAAAATCAACCTGTACAAACTTGTTTGAGATCAAAAGCATTCTGGTTTCTATCCTTTGTCAATTTTGTTCCGTGGTCGTGCCGTGGAAATGCAGCTGGAAGCGCAGATTATTTTTGAAAATCCTCGCAGTTCAACATGTCATGGTCATTTGTACGTGAGACAAACACTTTTAACTTGTAGCTTCTTAGAGTCAGTCACGGTTTCGTTTATTCTGAAAAAAGTTGTTGTGGAATACCTTAAAAGTGAACTAACTTTGCATCAACAAGATTTTCTCTTTGACCTGCAGCCAGACAGAAACAGCCACGTTACTGTGAGTCACGCTGCTCCGCCACTCGTGCCAAAGCTGCAGAGGAGCAGGAAAGAGTCCCAGGAACCAACGATGTCGGCCGACCAGCGTCACATCAATGGACGCAGCTGAATGTGGAAAAAAGCTCGACAGTGATCAACGATGTGAAACAACGTGTAGATAGTCTGTACATAAATCACCTTTATGACTAATTGTGCCACAAAATGGAGATACAGCCGCGAGGAGGCTCTGAGATACTTTTAGTTCCCTTTCATGTGGGGACAAACAGAAACAAGGTCATGACCCAGTTGAAGAGCTGTAGAGATGCTAGTGTTGAGGCGGTAGAGCTGTGAAGGTTACTTAAGAAAACAGAGCTTCAGAAACTGTACATATTTAGCTTGGATTCTTTTACCATAAAATACAAAATGTTTGACTTTTTCCCAATAAATTGTTGAAATTAAGCTTTCCAAGAGTCATTTATTTAACACAACATACAATGGAAGTGTCTGTATTTATTTCAATGGTTAAACATTTACAGTAGTGCGCAGAGATCCAGTAAACATCCAGTGTATTACAGCGTTTATATTTACTGTGGTATTAGAAATCAAAATGAAAGGTTTATAGTTGTGGAATGTAATAACATTTGTCAAATCTTTGTTCATATAAATTACAGTCATCATAGTAAATGAACCATTTTCTACTCTTTATACATGAAGCCATCTACAGTAAAGTACATTTACATCAGAATTTCCTTAGAGAACGACCAGCTAGAGGAGTATAAATACAAATGCTGCAACAGCAACCACTTAAATTACAACTAACAACGCAGATATAGAAAAAAAAAGGGGTTATAAACATATCATGTGCCACTGGAAGAGTTGATTATAGTGGTCCATTAACAGCAGGTCTCAGCTCAGTTACACTGCGCTTTTGGTCATTTGGGGATTTTTACACGTGATGAGGGGAACGCCGTGGACGATGGGAGCCGAAATGTAATTCAGTGCTTAGTGTAAGACAGTATTACTTGATCCTGCATGGTTAGTGTATTACAACAATGTCTGGCTTTCATTAAAAAAAAGGTTTAAAACAAGTACTCGTGAGGCAAAACTTGCACTTTCACTACACAGGTGGTCGGTGCAAATGTGTCCGCAGGTGAATGTGGTTGGAGACAGACAATTATTATTATTTTTTAATTTTCTTTACTGTCAACAAATGCCATGAAAAGAACAAAAACAACGACGTCCGACCTCCCTACCCTATCTGTGACACTCGGCCCTGAGACCGACTTCTTCCTACTGAAGACAGAAACCTTTAAAATGAGTCACAAATATATAGTTTTGATTTAAAAAAAAAAAGGCTAAATCATTACCTAAAACAGCTGGTCACTGTAGTTTTAAGCAAACGTTACTCAAACAGGAGTAAATAGTGCATTTGTTGGGGACTATTTTCAGCGGTGGATTAATACACATTTGGTGCTGGAGTGAGTATTTACATCAGTGTGTAGGTCAAAATGAACTACAGTGTGTGTTCGTGGTAATGAAGGAACGTGTGACTCTTTCACGTGTTTTTAACAGCTTCTGGAAAACATCGGAGACAGAACATATATCAGGCTGTAGCTACACATACAATACTTGTCAGAAGGATAAATGAACCGTTAGTTTTGGTCTATCAATGGGACTTGTTGACAATAACAAAAATATAGAATATAGAATCAGCCTACTGCAGAATCAGATTAGGGCACTAACAGAAGAACGTGTAGCGCGGCCTTGTTAAGAGGATAGTCTATCCTTCACTTATGTTACAGTAGAATTGTGAAATCATCTTTAAAACAAAATAAATAAACCATCGCTCTGCAGCTGCCTTGTATGGAAAAGCGTCAGAGTTCATGCAGTCCAAATAAACTAGTTACTACAGACCATATACAGCCTGCAGGGAGGGCGTCGCCCTCTTTAATGAAGAGGCATGAATGAAGAAATCCACGTCTTTTAACACATGGATGGATTGAACTGTTGCACACTGACACACTGCAGCGTATCTGAGTTTGGAAGGACTAAAACACAAAAACACACCAGGCTTTCATTTCTTCACGTAACCAGCGTACAATTTTGTTGATTATGTGGACTACGCAGCACTCAGGATACATCTCGATTGACATTTATGAATCTCCTGCACCTCACAGAGCTCCTCTGGCTGCACAGCACAGCCCAGAGAGGGAATCAGGCCACATGATAGTGGATATAATTACATTTACTACCTGTGCTGGTAAACGTGCACGTGTTCCTCGGACTTTAAAAGGTAATGGACGCGTTCACAGAAAGCATGCATAAAGCGGTTGTTAAAAATGTTCTAATGTGAACGTTTTGTCAACAGACTCTTATTGTGTAAAAGCCTTTTCAACTAAAAAGGCAAGGGAGCATTTCAAGACTGTAGCTGCGCAGCGAGCGTGCTAAAGGAAAATGCTGACATACAGGCAAAAATGTTGCCGCAGGCACAAAACACCTTAAGTTAAGATTTCCCTTAAAGTCAGAGTTAAGGTTTCCTTAAAATAAAATTGGTTGCACAAAACACCCTTAAAGCTTCTTCTTGAGGATACCTTGAAATATTCACCTAATTGTTAAAGCTTTTCTCCTTATCTTGGTCTCATACCTAAGGAATCCCTTAAAGTTAGTTCAAATGTTACACAAAAGACCTTAGCAACCAAAGTAAGGGAAACAAACTTAAGGTTCGTCTTTATACCTATGTGTCGATTTCTTCCTGGGACTTCTTTTCATCCTACATTCATTGTTTTCTGTTTGCTGTTATTTGCAGATATAATTTACTTTTTAATACGTGCTTTCCTTTATTGAATTCCTCCGGAAGTGTAAAGTTTTTCCTCCACTCACCAATTTCTTGTCTTCTTTTATTTTGACATTTTTCATTTTTTTTTTTACTATCTACAGGTCAACTTTGTGAGACGATAACAAGTATCACAAGCGAGAATTGTTTTTTTTTTACCGCTGTATAATCTCTTTCAATGCAGTTAAATGCCTTAATCTTTTTTCCTTAATGAAGAAAACCTTTTAAGGATTCTGTGCAACACCATTAAGTAAGTCCCTCAGCTAAGGAGAAATTAAGCCTTAAGCCTTAAGAGAAAACTTAAGGAGTTTTGTGCAACCGGAAGCTTTAAGTGCAACTTAGCAAGTTAAATGCACCTTTGACCCACGACAGCTTGCAGTAGAAGCGATTAGTCTCCCCCCTCCAGCTGCTGCGTGACACATTTGATGCGGATATTTTCCCGGAGGTTGCGGAGGCGAGCGCTGCGACTTGTGATTTCCTCCACGTAGGTTTTGGGGAACCAGCCCTGTTCCCCGTCAGACAGTCTGATGCCTTCCACCCAGCCTGGTGAAAGACGACATCCCTTAGACATCAGAAAACCCCGACACGTACACATCCAACACTTGTTTGAAGCTCAGACAGAGGGACACACAGACCCTCACAGAAACGTTTAATGGATTCAGGTGGAATGCAGTTTATCTAAAAAAAAAAAGGGCCGTGTCCAAATTCTTACCGTCACTTGTAATAGTCTTAGCGTGAAGAATGTCGGCCTTCTCCAGTGTTAACTCGTCATGCTCCTGGGCCTGATAGCTTCTGATGCACTGAACCTGGGCGATATCTACGAGGAGAAGATGAATGAAACGATTAAAAGGTCTCCGCTGATGCATAGTGCACATAAAGCTTTTTTTTTTTTTGTTTTACCGACCATCATTCTCACTGGCTTGCTCGATGTCTTCCAGCGGATCATATGGAAACATGGCAGTGATCCATCTCTGCTTCCCGCTCCTTGGTAGACACAGGAAAGGGCAGTTAGAGCGCCGTGGGCTGAAGCCTGCTGTGTGCACTGAAGATAAATCTATTGTTGTGACTCACTCAGTGTGTGCCTTGAGCAGGATCTGGTGTTTGAGCTGCTGGCCTTCACACAGCTGCAGGTGGAAGATGAAGCCTGAGATGCCCTGCAGCTTCTGACTGAGATCCTTCACTTTCAGCTCCCCGATCTTGGCGTGCACAAACACCATGAACTTCCACGTACTGCAAAAAAAGATGGTGTTTTAGTATCAAAATCACCAGCAGACTGCATGTCTGGGTTTGTTTCTACACTAATAACCAGCGGGTGAATCTTCAAAGCTGCTATATGTAGAAGTTTTATGTAGTTTTAGCATATTTAAAATTATTCTGAGGGTGAAGGAAGTATTAAGATCCTTTACTCAAGTAAAAACAGTACCAATGCCACACTGTGAAAAAATAAAAGTCCTGCATTAAAAAATAAAGTAAGTTGGTATAATCAGGAAAATATACTTAAAGTATTAAAAGTACCCAATACACAAAAAAACTCAAAATTATTCAAAATAAAATAAATCAAAAGTTTTTTTCATTATTTTCTTTCAATTGGCTAATGGATTCATGGACTAATCGTTTTGGCTGTATACTTGTATAAAATGCTCGGTGGTTTAATATATAAAAAAACATATTTTTATAAACTCAACTTATGATTTTATGCCAAAAATCTTAATTTGTAAAGTAACTAGTAACTAAAGCTGCCAGATAAATGTAGTGATGTAAAAAGTATAATATTTCCCTGAAGAGTAGAAGTAGAAATTGTCAAGAAAAGAAAAGATTCCAGTAAAGTACAAGTCCCTCAAATGTAGTAAATGTACTTAGTGAACGTCGCTGCAGTCTTTGTGTTGTTGGTGTGTTGCTGTTTGCTACAGATGTTATGTTATGTTATGACACAAACACTGAGAAATGTAAACATTACAAAAGTTTCAATCCTGCACATTGTTGCTTTATAAGTTCAAGGAATAGTTCTACATTATATTTGTTTCCACATAATCAAAAATCAAGTAGGTAAAACCACAAAACCACAATCCTTTTTATCATTTATCATTTATAATCCTGGTTTCTCTATTTTCTAGACCCAGTACTTTTGGACTTCATGGACTACTTTTGAAAAAAGAAAGAAAAAAATGGATTCAATATAAATAATTTTATTTCTGCCAATATCGATAAATCTTCAAAAAACAATCTTATTTTGCAAAAGACCGTCTGTTTAGTGTCAGGTCCAAATTGTCTCACGGGTTTAGGAGTGTGTTGAACTATTAACTGTTTCTAAAATGCATTTTTGCACAACAGTAGATTTTCTTCTATAGTGATTACGAAGTGTGTGTGTTGGGACAGGAAGAAAAAAGTCCTTTATTGCATATCATGAGTCCTCAATCAGTGCAACAATTGAGCTCTTGGTGTCTTTGTGCGGACTTGCAGGTCACTCACTCCTTCCTCCGGGACAGCAGGAGACAGTCGTTGAACAGGTGCAGGTACACGGGCTTGGTGGGCAGCTTGAGCTTGGATCCAGAAATACTCATCGTCTGAGTGTCCACCTCCAGGAGCTCACCGTGTTTCACCAGCCAGCGGGACTGAGAGATCAGAGGGAAGATCTACGAAGAAGAGAGGAGACAAGTTACCGAATAATAAACACTGCAGAATGTTAACAATGCAGATATGTAAATGGTTGAACAATTTACAAAAGTCACCTTTCCCTCGAAATTGATTTTCTTATTGAGGTGAATAAGTTCCTCCATCCTCTTCATCGACTGCACGCTGGAGTTACATTCTTTGATGATCTAAGAAGACACACACCAACACGGTTATTACTGTGATGCCTCTCCACCAGAGGTAATACTGCTGCTCATATAACTGGCTATTACAGATGATAATCACCACCTTTTTTAGCTCATTGAAAGCTTTCGTGGCAGTGTCCTCATCCCGGGAGCCCGGTGTCGTCCTCTTTAAGATGTTCTGGAAAAATAAAGACCTTTTAGAAGACGTGCCAAAAAGAGTAAACAATACTCTTGCTACGGTCCAAATATTACCCCTATTGACAGTTCAACGTAAATGGGTTTCAAGTGCGAACATGACTTCTGCAGTTAATGTTTAATCGTGTACCTCCACCAGCATTTTAAGCCGTGTGATCCTCTGAAACGGGAGGATTAGAAAAGATGTCAGAGGAAGTCTCTGGCAGACGGGGTCCTCCTCCAAGCGGGCCAGGATGCCGGGGAAACGAGGGTTCTCGTGCCTGAGAGGACGAGACGAGCAGAGGAACACTTTAATGACTTTTGGTGAAAGTGGGAGTAAATTCCAGCGTGCTTTTCACCCCGAGAAACAAAATGTTCAGCCTCCTTCTAGAGAAACCGTCTGCAAGTTAAGTCATGCCGATGCAAAATAATACCTGAACACCCTCAGAGGAAATTAAGACATCCAGTAGGAGGCAGTTGGATTTCAAGCAGAGCAGAGAGACACATTTACATAAATGTTTAGGTCTCAAACAGCCGGTATGTGCATACATATACATATGTGATGGAAGCGGTTACTCACAGCAGACGCTGGTATGTCTGCTCCTGGTACGCCTGGTTGGTCACATAAGGTAAATAAACCCTTCGCAGGGACGGGCAGTGTTCCAGGACGATGTCGCACACGTCGAAGCGCAGAATGTCTTCCTCCAGCCTGTGCTCCAGGTCCTGAAGAAACCTACACGTGAGCAGAAGATACACTCAGAGCAGGAGACGACTGAGAGGTTAAGATAAAGAATCTGAGGAGGTGTAACTTCACCTCTCACTGACGCCTTTGACTTCAGGCAGCTTGGAGAAGAGCCACTGCTTATCCTGAGCGCCGAGACACTCGGCGAGCTCCTGCGACAGCATGAAGTGGTCCACCGCGATCGTCAAACTGCGAATGTACGAAGCCTCAGACGTCACCAGCTCGAACTTGGCCTGAGTGGAGGACGACACAGTGTGTGTGTCATGTACAGGACATTAACTAGGAAGCAGCCGCGGAGGTCTGCAATGTGTCACTCACCTCCTGGAGTTTACGCTCCTCGTTGCTGAAGTTGTCGAGCTGGCCGCTGGTTCGAACATCTGGGATGTCCTGCCACAGTGCAAAGGCGGAGCCTCGCGATGAGCGAAAGGAGCTGGACGGGGACAGATTAGAAGGAGACGGCGTCCCGTCTGAGCCCTCGTCCCTCAGCCCCTCGTCCTCTGTGCCGGGCTCCTTCCCCTGCTGCCTCTGGATCTCTCTGTTGATGGCCACGTCGCTGTATTCCTGGTACAGAATCGCTGCAGGAAAGCGGAAAAAATGATGTTACAGTTTAATTAAAATACGATTAACAGAACAGAAAAAAATATACAAGATCATATCGAGACAAAAAATGTCAAGGTAAAGTGATTATGAGCTGCAGAGTCAGGAAGTGAATGTTAACAGTGATAAGATTAAATAATGGCATTTAGTGTTTGTCTGCCTTAATATAAATATAATGTAGAATATGATGCAAAAATCTGAAATCAAAATATGTTAACATAATATAGTATTATATGATACATTTTGATTGAACAGGATATGAGATATAGTATAAGGTAAAATATAGTAATATATAGTATAACAATAAACATAAAAAACAGTATATATAGTATATATATAATACAGTAAGTGTAGTGTAGTCAAAGATAATATTATATAGTATAATATGATAGCTAAACAGTTATAATAAAATAGTTTAGGGAAACTTACAACTAGGCAAAAACCGTGATAAGCGATTGGAACTAGCGACAGTGGGAAGTGTGCAGAAGTCTTCTTCTATGGATTTCTTCCGCATTCTGTAAAACAAAGATGTGAACTGACATGAATACACGTCCTTTAATCTTTGCAGTTTGTGCGTGGAAACATTTTAATTCCGTATTCACCCGAGTTTTGTGCTCCACCGGTGCAGAGGCATGGCACTGTCACTGCTGGGCAGAGCGGGTGCAGGTCCCACAGGACTGTGGGGGGCGCTGTCACTGGAGCCCCCTGAGCTGCGGTGCCTTGAGCTGGACTTATCTAAAGAGGAGCAAAAGCAATAGACCTCATATGATGAAACTATACTCTCAGTTTGAACCTTTCTGGGTGTTTAGGAACAGCTTGTTGAGGCATAATAAACAGTTTCAGTCTCTCTGGTCACAGTTCACCTACGTGTGCATTCTTACAACTATCCCTGTCCCCTAGTGCAGGGGTCCCCAACCACCGGGCCGCGGACCAGTACCGGGCCGTGGATCATTTGGTACCGGGCCGCACAGAAAGAATAAAACTTTTTAAGGAGGGAGAGAGGAAGATGACATCGTACCGTACCACATTGCGATTTAATAGTCAGCACCTTAAACCTCCAATCGTTATTTTCATTTACTGATTTTTATTTATTTTTTGCAGTTAATCTATTAGTTCATTGATGCTAATTTCCATTAACATTTTTTTTACCAATTTGTTTAATGTTTTCATTGGTATTATTTCATTGGCATTCCCTATCTGTTTTATACTTTTATTTAATGTATTATGTGCTTTATGAGAGAGTGGCTCTACTATTTTTCCTTTTCTCTTTCTTTGTTTAGGTTAGCTCACTAAGACAAATTCCAATCAATCATGTTGACATGGCAATAAAGTATTAAAACTTGAATCTTAGTTATTATTGTAATTTCTTTAAATATCAGAAAAGTGGGGAAAAAATGCAAAAATGCTAAAATCACCTTCACAGAGCCTTACGTCATAATGGCGTCTGATTACTTGCTTTATTTTACCAACAGTCCAAAACCCAAATATATTATATATATTTTCTGTCGAATAATTCATTATTGACTAATTGTTTCAGCACTAAAGTGAAACTTTATTCAAGACACAACAAGTTAATGTCTTGTTTTCTTTTATACCATGCAACACAACATGTTTGCACACTTTAGTTTGTCACCAATCTGCCTACATGTATTAAATCTGTGCTTTATGAACGCTCAGTTATCAGTTTGTGGTATTTATTTGAAATGTTTTGTTGTTTTTTTACACTGCTCTTGGCTGTTTGCAGTAACACACTGGGCTGGACTTCACTGGTGTTGGATCTTGTTCTGTACTCACAGTCGGCGTTGGGGCCGAGGCTGGAGCTCTGTCTGTCTCTGGAGGCTACCCGTGCGGACAGAGACTTCCCCAGCTTCAAGGTGAAGGAGCTCTTCCTCTGAGACAGCTGCAGTCTAGATATCAGTTCCGAAGCCGAGAAGCGCCGCCGCTCTTGATCCCCCTGACGTCCGCGCGACAAAAAGCTCCCCCCTGTGGCGCTTGACGTCTCTGCACTGCTGCTGTCTTCCCCCAGCCCCGGCAGTGAGTCCTCTATTATCTGCAGGGGTTCTGCAGGTAGATTAAAAATATCATCCTGACTGAGGTTTGGGAGACTCGTGAGGCCGTCTGTGGATGAAGGGCTTGAAATGGCCTCCAGGGAAGATAATCCACTGAGGTCCTCCTCCAAGAAAGATGCAAAAGGTCCGGGGAAGATGTAGTCTGCGTCCAGGATCGGGCTGCTGAGAGAGTCATCGCTCTGGCTGTCTGGGGAATAAATCTGCATCTTTCGGCCTGGAAACAAGAAAATAAGTTGATTAAAGGAAGCATGTTAAAGAGTTTTTAAAAAGAGTACTTCACTCCCAACATGACCGATTGTACATCAATTACTCACCTTGAATTCTTGGAGAAAACTTTGTTTTTCTCGAATGCCTCGACGGTGAACAAAGAATTGAAAAAAACGTAGAAATTCTTGATAAATTGAAGTAAATGGGGGCCGTGTTGAACAACAGAGAAACTATATCAAGACATTCCTTTACAAACTCTCACACAACTCAAGTCTCATGTATTCAGTCGTATGCTCACTACTTCTCAAACATACATTTTCAGCAGAACCGTAATATTAAAAACACTTCGGACGAGTGGCGCGCCTACGAGAGACTGTTTATGCAGAAGTGTTTTAAACAGTAATGTGTTTGGAGGTAGTGAGCATACGACTGCATACATGACACTTGGATTATTCTGCACGAGGTGTCAGAGTTTGTAAAGGGATGTGCTGATGTAGTTTCGCTGCCGTGAAACGCGGCCCCCATTTACTTCAATTCATCAAGACTTTTCTCAGCTTTTTTTTATTCTTCATTCACTGTGGAGGCAAGCCAGAAAAACTACAATTTCTTCAAGAATTCGAGGTAACACGGGGAGAGTAATTCATACACAAATGGTCATTTTGGGGGTGAAGTATTGCTTTAAAGCTTTGTCCACAGTGGAAACAGCGCTGCACACTCACGAATAGACTTCTCTTTCACCGAACCCTGTGATGTCCTCCTCTGCAGCTGGCAGGAGTCTGGGCTCTGACACTCCGGACCTTCAGGTGAGGATGGGGAGCAAGGTAACTGAGATTCCCAGGAGTCTCTGTTTGTGTACAGAGAGGACAGAGGGAACGGCAGAGGGAGGCTGAGAGCTGCGTGGAGAGGACGACACACTGTTGTGACAGAACGAGGCTTTTCTGTCTGCTCCTGCAACGAAGTCCTGACGCCATTATGGCGTTCAAGCTCACAGTCACTCGCGGACGTATGACAGTTCAAATTCAATGTTGTTTCATGCGCATTGTCTGTCCTGTGGCAGCCGTTCTGCATGTCATTCAGTTCATTTAGTGTGTGTCTGAAACCATTCAGGGGCTGGGAGCGTGTTGTGCTTTGAGCCTCAGGAATAGCACTTGGCCTCGGAGAGCCAAGGCCGTTTAGTTTAGGAGTCACTGGCGGCTGTAGCTCTATGAAGGCCAATGTTTCCTGCTGGCACACGGCGACATGCTTGTGGTGGCACGGGTGGAGGAGAGGCCTGTCTTCCTGCGCCTCGCTCAGAGCCTGGGACTCCCCCGAGGCGGGGATCCACATGCTGGGACTCTCTCCTCGGCAGCGAAAAGCGTGAAGGTGCGGTTGGAAATCAGGAAAAGGTGAGAATCCATACCCAGGAAGCATGGCTGAACAAACACATGGGAGCTGCAAAAGAAGAGGGGAAAGTTTGAATGTTTTACTAAACACTGCTGTCTGTGCTCTCAGTTGATCTTATGTCTCTATTTTTCAATAGGCAAGACCAACCACACCCTGCACCTAATATCTCAAATTAATCCGAATAATTGCATCGGTGCAAAGCAATTCACCATTAAAACTACAACAAGCAAAGCATAGATAAGTTAAGGTGAAAAATAAAAAATAAAGTCATACAGCCCCTAATCTAAAACTGAAAACAATTATAATAATTTAAGTGGCACACAGTGTTAGTGTAAAACCAGTTCAGGGGACAAAGTGCTCATCTGGTCGACCACATAGTGCTGACTGCACACAATTCACTGTTAGCAACTTGGCTCGGTGTCACCACTGACTCTGACTGAGTGTTACGCAGTATATTCAGTTACAAGCAGCGCTGTGCACGCTCCATACACCGTTCAGACAGACGATGCTTAATTATTGGAGTTGGAGTGACTTTCTAAAATGGCTACTGTACATTTTTGGGATTCATGCAGCCTCATTTAAGAGGTTTTAAGGCACGCCTACGCACAGCTGCACGCGCTGAGCACGCACTCCTGGAATTAGCAAGATGGACCCTGACACTATCGACACGTGAAGGATGTTTTCACAGCCATGCACAGACACACAAACGTACCTGCACGCACTCACACACGCACTTAAGTCTAGTGTAGTGTGTCTCCTGAGCTGTGTCTTCCTGCTCTAATTAAAGACCTCTCTACATGCAGCATTCAGCCCCTGTACTTAACATCTAGACACACACACACACACACACACACACAAGCTCCAGACAGAATACCACAACACACACAGACAGAAAGAGGAAGAGAGCACATCCTCAGCACTCTCACCTTTCACCTGAGATCTATACTCATCCATCACGCTGGCTGTTGGTTTGCCTTCCTGTCAGCCCTGTTAGCTAGCAGGCACCTTTTCTGACTGAATGTTCACAGTGAGCGTCTGTTAAACAAAAACAGCCTGTTCAAACACACACACACACACACACACACACACACACACACACCTGTGGAGCTCTGTCTCTTTTTTTTTTTTTTACCTTCCTGCTTCCTGAACAGGTAATCCTCAACTCCTGACTAAACCACCAGGTAACAGGAACTGCACAGACGCTAACATACAACACAAACGGTCTCGATTTTAGATTCAAAATACTGTTAAATTATCATTTTTTTTAAAAATAAAAAGCGGCACCCGATCAGCAAAATAATTTATTTTTTGGTGATAATAAAAGGCTATGTGTTCTCCCAGGTCATGTGTCCTAAACCTTTGTGTTTTTCGTGAAGCAGTAAGCTATTTACGGCAGCATTTCGCCTATCAATTAGCCGGGCTAGCAAAGCCACAATAGCTACTTTTAGAGTTGATTTCCTGTCTAAATGTCAGTTGTTAGCTGTGTATCTGTTTAGCCATCACTCCACCACTTTAAGTAGAAGAAGTTACTTTTTTCTGCTTCTGGAAAGTTCTCTATCTCCGTTTAAGTTGTTTCTTTTGTTGCAGAATTTGAATGTAAAAGTACTTTAAATGAATGTGAATTACCTTAAAATTAATAAACAATCATGCAATTTTCCATGACTGAAAATGTATTAAATTACACATGTTGTAATTTTACATAGATTTGTATGTAATTATAAAAACCGTTAAATATCATTTTGACAGTAAAAGAAACACAGAATTAGTATAATGTATAGTGTGCAATGTGGGCCACTGAGAAAGTTACACTGTGTGAATGTTAATCGTTAACTTTGCTATATATTTGAACCCCAAACACACACATGAATACACACTGCAGGCTCTTTGTCACAGATAACGCTAAGAAATGATACCCTCCAGCAAGGCAGTTATATTTGTAACTAGAGTTTAATTACCATCCTGGCTTTATGAGATACGTATATTTTACATCATTATATCAAACTAAAGTGTACACCTGGAAGGCTTACATTAATGCTTTTCCTGTAAGTATAGCTTTGTTTATATGCTGTTTGTTTACCTGGACAATCACAGCCTGGAAATAATAGTTCACCTTCCTTTTTTATTGAGCGCACATATGCTGTATGCCGGGAATATGAGGCTGTTGAAAAGCCACACCTGCTTCTTGTGGCAACGGCAGGCAGCCCAGTCAATCCCATCTCTGTCTGTTTCTGTCCGACACGCACACACATACGTTTGCATGCATGCATGTATGCACACGCACGCACGCACATACACAGTAGTGCAGGCACAAATGATTACCTGTTCCCCGCTGCAGACAAAGGCAGCCTTTATGTGTGTACCTGTGGGCCAGGCTGCCCTGAGCACAGGACACCTGAGAGGGTGTGGGAACTGCTTATACTGATCCACTCATATAGTGCAGCCACTGGGCCATACAAACACATCCCGACCCCTGCTGCATAATGGCACAAGCTTATTATTGGTGTCTGGATGTGATTACTGGCTGGTTATGCTGTAACCCTGCTGCAGGTGTACAGCATTGACCACACTTTGCTTATCTCTGTCTGCAGTCGCTCATATCAGGTTAAATATGAATTATTTCCTACGGTGTATTGTTTAGAAGAAAAACACATCTCAGTTTCCGTGATCACCTTATCTTTCGATGCCATCCTAATGATCGATTGTTCACATAATCCTCCGTCAACAGCCAAGTTGTCGTAAATCAATAGACTCTTTGTAGAAAATTAGCTATCTGCTCATTTGATCAAGAAAGCTCAAAGATCCCAAAAACTGACAATAAGCCTCACCCTCGCATTTATCAAAACATGAAAGCATCCGATTACACGCACTGCACATTCCTCACGCTGATACAATTATATCGCGCTATTAAAATTTCAATTCCAAAGACGTGTAATTTCCCTTGTCATAGCAGGGTGTTATTTGTGACTGTTATGGACTTTGCTGCCAGTGTTTCCCCCTGTAATTTCCCTAGGCTGCTCTAAGACGCCATGTCTACATACAGCAGTTAATGAATGGCACTGTGGCATGCCTTTAATGCCAGCAGCCATACGAAGGAGCATTTTTAATTGTGATATTTTTCATCTCGAAGCTCTGAGAACAATCCTTTAATGGAGTATATCAGATAAATATGAGCATAAATCTATTGCCGATTCAGCCTCATGACACAGCCAAATGTTGTGTAATCGCATAATTAAAGTTTATTTGACGTTTGCCAGGAGTGAGATGAGAGTGTTAAAACAAATGGATTCACTGTCGGAGCTGTTTGTGGTTCATGGAGGTGAAGAAATACATTTCTCCACTGTTTGCTTTGTAACGTGGTAACAGTGCTTTATTAAAGCAGCAGAAATCAGAACTATCTGCGCCTGGTTTATAAGAGTCGCGTGTCGATGTGAGTTTTACGGTCGATAAACGACTCAACAAATTCTTATCTATCAGATTAGATATTTTTTAGCCTGAGAACAGCATCTACTTTTATAGGTATTTGGTCAGACATCAACATGACAACATGACAACAACCGACATGACAAGTTGGGGCTATAACAGGCACACTTTTCACGACTGTCTAAAACTGTTTTTCCGAGCGCCCTGTACAGCCTGCTATAAACAAATAAATCTTCTGGATTTTTCTTATTGTCAACACATTTCACGAAAAAGACTCAAACCAACAATTAATTGATCCAACTGTGGACAAACTGTAGTTTAAAAAAAAGAAGTTATGCTGACTTATGTCCCCCTGCTGCTGTAAAGACTCTAGAGCAGGGGTCCCCAACCACCGGGCCGCGGGACAGTACCGGCCAGTGGATCATTTGCTCCCGGGCCGCACAGAAAAAATAAAACATTTATTTTTTTTGTGTGTGTTGTTAATATTTATTGTAAACATTTTTGATGTATAATATTATATATATTACAATGTAATAATATTATTAATAAAGTGCATAATATAAAATGGAATAATTACATTTACATAATTAAATTATATGTTTCGCACTGTGTCGTGTGTTTTTGTCATGCCCCCCCCTCCCCGGTCCGTAGAAAAATTGTCTCGCATGAAACCGGTCCGTGGTGCAAAAAGGTCGGGGACCGCTGCTCTAGAGCACCGAATCTGTACTCATCCACAGCTGAAAATAGTCCCCCAAA
This sequence comes from Bovichtus diacanthus, assembly GCA_943590825.1. NCBI lineage: Eukaryota > Metazoa > Chordata > Actinopteri > Perciformes > Bovichtidae > Bovichtus > Bovichtus diacanthus. The sequence continues at coordinate 8,900,402 of CALSBV010010214.1, forward strand.
AATGCAATATTTACGCAGGTAAACGCAGGGCTTCACACCAGGAGAGGATCATGTGTTTGGTCTATTGACTGTTTTATACTTTCGTTGACTCCTCACTACTCTGACCGGCCGGTAGGAGCTGGGAGTGATCAACTGCGTCAGTAGCAAAAGGCATTTCCGGCAACTGGCTATGCTAAAAACAAGCTGCTGCAGGCCATATTTGTCGTGGCTGTAAAACTGACATCCGCAGAAAAGTTTAGTCTCATTTTGAACCGGAGCATCTTCCATAACCTATATGTTATGATCCACTAAAGCTGGGCAGGATACGAGATGAACAAATAACCGTTCTGTTGTTATCTTTGCTGCCATCTTTGACTGTAAGGGAGCTGAGACGGACAATTGAGTGAGATTTAAGTCTTCTTTGTTTGGGAGGGGGAGGGAGACACACACCTGGCAGAGATCTGTACTCTACTGAGTGAAGAAACTGCAGTGCCCAGCTCTTGAGTAAAAAAACAAAACAAAAACAGTTGTCTTTTTCTATTAAAAAAACCAAAATACCTTTTTAAAGACGTATGTCTTCAGTAGGAACCAGGAACCCTTGGGGCTCAGTACCACAGACCGGGTAGTGAAAGTATTGAAAGATGTAGAAATGCTGAATGTCACCAGCCTTATCCTTTAATCGTGCCAAACTGTCAATACACGTATGTGCTCGCACCTCGGGACGTCACCGAGTGGCACTAACTCTACGTGAAGATTCCCATCTGAGCTTTTTTGTTACTTTGGTCCTGCTCTCTGGAACAATCTGCCTGAAGTTTGCTGATCTGAACACAGATTCTCAGTGGATGTTTACCAGGATAAAACTAAGCTCGTGAGATTAAGTCAAGGTTTGCCATGACGGAGACGCTGTTAAAAATCCCTTTTCTGTGATATGGTACAAAACATTCCAAACCGGTTTGAGTTTGAAGACATTTCCAACCCACCTACTTACTTTCAGCTGCTCAAACATGGACGTTGCTACAACAAGGTGACCCAGGATGCAACTCATATCAGCTTTCAAGTCTAAAAGCTGTCATCCTGACGTCCTTAACAAAATCCAAAGCAGTTATTTTTCCCAGTACTTTGCATGGTGATATACAGAGTGAGTAACCGAGCCAATCACAGCTTTGTGTACGGGATTAAGAAAGCGGGGACGTTATATTCCTGTGCCAGAGTCAGAAAAAAAAGAGGTATCGTTGAGATCGACACAGCTGAACAACTCGAACGAAACAATAAAGAGAAATAAACTTCACACGACATTTTATTCAATTAGAGGACACTTCGAGCTTCAACTATTTGTTGCAGTATCTAGTGGTCACAGGTGAAATGTACTAAACATGATAACTGAGGGTCATTTGTAGTTGTTTGTTGAGGATATCTGGATATCCAATGAAAAAGGAAAGTTTGGAAACTGTCCCTTCCCCCGCACACAGCTTCTCTCCATGAGCGTAAGTCCGCTGTGTTTGGTCAGACAGACTGGAGTGTCCTGACAGTGTGGTGTGACCAGCTCATGTGTGTTTGTGAGATCGCAGTTTAACTCGGTCACATCAGACCACTAATTGCCAAGCAGGAGACTAAAGAGCCCAGCATTGTCTGCCGAGACAAGACATGACAGCATTCAGCGTCACTTCTGGGAAAACCACCTCCCGGGCTCCCTGTGTTTGTGCAAACGTTTTCTATTCGAACATTCCCAACAAGAAGAACAATTCTACTTTTCAACTAAAATGTACAAACTTTACACGATATCAGCTTATTAGTGTTTGTGCTAAAAATGTTTGTGCTAAAATCAAAAACAAATATTCTGGTACACTGGAAAAGTCCTGCGTTCAAAATATTACTTTATGAAGAGAACCAAAGTATTAGCAGAAAAATATACTTAAAATATACAAAATGTACTTTAACTCGAAAATAAAAGTACTTTTTATGCAGAATGACCCATTTCAGAAGAATATATATTATATTATTGCATTACAATTATTGGGTATTAATGTGTTCATCACTTTAATGTTGCTGCTGGTAAAGGTGGAGCTCATTTTAAGTACTTTATATACTGCTGGGTAGTTTAATCTGTATAATACATCATCATAATTTATAAATGAATTATATTATTGTATAAAAAATCTGAATATGTAAAGTGACTAAAGCTGTCAGATAAATGTAGAAGTACAAATTACAATATTTCCCTCTGAAATGCAGTGTAATAGCAGAGAATAGAAATACTCAAGCAAAGTAAAAGTACTTTAAAATTGTACTTAAGTACAGTACTTGAGTAAATGTACTCTTTCCGCCACTGTTGTGTAGCTTTAAAATACAAACCTCATCTTTTTGCAGTCTTGTGTCTTAGTATTTTGATTCAAATGATGACGTGCAACGCAGAAACAATCAAGGGCAACTGGGAACTTGTTGATGAGACTCAGACATTATGCAATAAATTTTTATGCTTGTTTGAGGTTGGAAGGTTTCATGAAACAGTAAAACGTATGTCCCATATCTCTCCTCGTATATTAGATGATTATTGCCGGGTGATTTGCCTCGACCCAGCTGATGGCTCTGCACATAACTTGAAATTAGTTTTTTTTCCCTGTGCAACTTTTCAAATGTAGACCTAACACGCCTGGATGGGAAGCCAGGGAGTGTCTACTTGGTATTTTAATGGGCTTCATCTAAATCTCTCAATCCAAACAAACTCTTGAATTCCAATCGGAGAAAGCGCTCCAGCTGTCAAGGTGATGCTCTAAGCTAAACATTTATTTTGTTTTGGAAGAGCAGACGCCTGAACGGTGTGAGACTGGTGGAGTGAATTCAGGTCAGGGAGTTTCTTGGTATTCGTTCCCCTTCTTGCCTCCACCCACTGAGACAGGTGAGGACCCCAGCGGCGACAGAGGATGGGTGGAGGTTACCCAAATGTTTACACATGGTGCAGGTCGTCCTAATCCTCCTCTTCAGCCTCAGGCAACCACGACCTTCGGAGACACTACGCAGATGTATACTGACAACATGCCTTGCAATCACACAGAACTATGATAAACACAAGGCCCAGCAGAATGTGTGTGTGTGTGTGTGTGTGAGACGCAATCTGTCTTTGATTGAAAGCGACAAGACGTGGAGAGGCCTTCCCTGACCTCGCCTCACCCGGTGGGATTCCCCACTAACTGAAACTGACAAACAGTCAAACTCTCATTTAAAAGCCTGAAAAAATGGCGACCATTTCACACGTAAACGCCAAGACTATTGGACCTTTAACCTCGCCTCCCCCCCCGCTTTGCTCTGCCACCATAACAACTGCAGTCAGGTAAGACTTAGTTAGACAGCCGGGATAGTAAAGACACAAAGGAGCTATTGACAAACGTATGGAAATAACCTCGTCTAATTACGGTGCTTTGTCATAAGTCGCAAAAGCTACCAAGTCCACGGAGGGCGAAGGATCCAACGCACAGTAAATCCAGAAAATCTCATAATCAGTACCTTCTGACAGGCGATGGTTATCTGTATGCGATGAGAGTCTAAGAAAAGGAGAGCTGATTTAGGATGTTTTGTCAGGTTACGTGGACATATGAAGAGGACTCCATCATCAGAAAAGTAGTTTTACAAATAACTCAACAACCTTTTTTATGTTTCATACAGCAATAACAGATATCTCACGGATTAAATGTGATGAGCCAGTATGTAATGTGTCAAAGGGTGGAGCCCTCACACTTTTAGGTCCGCAACTAATGGTTATGTTCATTAGACATTAATCGGAATATAATAATATGTGTTTTTGATGAATTGTTTAGCCTATAAAATCTAAGAAAATAGTTTAAAATACCCAATACAATGTTCCTAAACAGTTCTTCAAATGTCCTCTTTTGTCCGATCAACAGTTCAAAACCAAAAGATATTTAATGAAACGGATATAAAGCAGAAAATCCTGAGCAACAAGGAACTTTTTTTGGCAATTTACATGTAGGTTAATGAAAGACTTCAACATATAAAGGGCAAGGCTCGCGATTTTCTCTATTTCTTTTTGTGCTCAATCATTCTCACAAAAAGACCGAAAAACCAAATCCTCCGTGGCATAGAGCTCCATTGTTATCCAAAAACTATTCACATGAATGCACACATTGTTGCTCTGCGTGACATGTTCCTTCATTACCATGAACACACACTGTACATTATTATCAGTCAATCCTCCATACAACATCCTGCTGCCGTAAATACTCAATAGAGCACCAAATGTATATCACTCCGCAGCTGAAAATAGTCCCCAAAAAAAAATTGCATTACTTGCTCATTTTTTGAGTAAAGTTTGCTAAAAAAACAACAAAAAAAAACGACAGTGCCCGGCAGTTTAAGGCAACTATTCAGCCTTAAATTTACGTTTTCAGTAGAAACCAATAGACTTGGAGCTGAGAGCCAAAGACAGGGTTGGGAGGTAAGAAAGTATTGAGGGACGGACTAATGCACTGTTGGTTTGGGTCTTTTTATGGGACTTACTTAATATACAATATCAACAACCTTATCCTTTAACAGTTTAAGTCGTTTGTAAATCAAAAAGCCCTTTAATCCATTGTGATTCATTTTCCGCTGCTCGACCAATCATCTCAACACTAGAAGCTTTGCAGTAACTCACATTACAGGAGCCATTCATGCCTCTGCTGTAGTTTCCTTCACGTTTATTTTTATTTTCTGGTTGAAGTTCATTGAAAAGGAGGAGGGTGATTTTGCTGTACTCAAACTGTCAATCAGAGCACTTTGATTCTAATGAGATCCTTCGCCACTGAGCTCTCGGGAGGCTGACCTACTTTACGGCAAACTGCTGATGCATCTCTTGCGTTCATCTGATCCTGTGTTGAGCTCTTCCTCTCTGTTTTTTCTAGATCTCTGCTCCACTTTTCCCCCTCAGCTGAGCAGCAGCAGCTTCTCCTCATCCCCCCTCCTCGTACAACCTACTTCTTGCTTTTATTATCTGGACAGGTACGGACAAGCCGTCCACTGACTGGGCTGCTTGTTGTTTTTGAAACGCGATCGGGTAAAAGCGGAACACACCTAACAAGCTGACCGTCCAGAAATGATTTGCACTTTAGCCGGGATCTGAAGCTCTAAACTATTCAAAACCAAACTCTGAATAGCTGCAGCGAAGAAGCAGTGCCTCGTGAGCCAGGAAAAGTATTATCTTGTATGAGTACAAATGTGAAACACACACTGCGTCTTACTGGCCAAGTCACAATAACCTGCGGGCTACAGTGCTAGACAGGTGTGCAGCAACACAGGCGGGGCTGAACCCGGCACACATCGCCTCTGGGCTCGAGTTTCGGCTGTTTTAACCTTCATGCGTGGGCCAAATGTTGACATGTACTTGCAGATTAACTGATAAATGACAGAGCATGTGCACTGCTGGATTAAAAGTGAGTTACAGCTCTTTTGTTTGTCTTAGAAAAATCTACTTTTCTACTTACAAAGCTGTCACATTACAGTGATATTATTAAGTGAATGCACAGGGTTTGACTCAGTAGGTGGTCTCTTCTATAGTCCAGGTTTGAAGAGAAGTTCATGTCCGACTTCAGAGTCACTTTTCCACATTCCCCGGATGACTCTGCACGCTCATTCCTCTGAAATTGACCACTAAACCCGAGGCAGGAGAAAAACAAAGCAGCTCCACTCTACACGTGCAGGAGCGAGGGCTGCTATTATGGGCTATTAAGGACGCTGCTATTTAGGACACAAGCCAAAAAAGCCTGGAAAGTCACTGATGCTTAAAGGGCAGGTTGCAAGTCTGATGATTTTTAGCCGGACTTTTAAGAAAAACAGGTACAGAGCAGGGACGTCACGTTCAGGTTAGCAGCTGAGTGCGTGCACGTGGATGTACACACCATGAGGAGCATTTTTCATGCAAGGTTAGCTGGGGGAGAAGAGGGTGAGGTGAGGCGTGGCATCCTGGAACGCTTCCCCACAGCATATACATACAGTGGCTGTCTGCGCGGCAGGTGATGGGGCAGGTGCTCTCCAGACAGAGGGAGAGGGAGGGGCCCTGTGGTGACTTATGAATCTGTGTGTGATATGCACAGGCATGCAGAGTGAAATGAAATGTACAGCAGCGAGCTCGCAGACATCCATTCACAGCGAAAGGAAATCACTTATCTTAAATCTCTGTTTTGCCCCTCAACGTGATGACTAATAAAACAAATTGTTATCAGAAGTCTGCCATCCTGCAGGGCAGCTGCAGCCTGTAATAAAGTGCAGTAAAACGGTTCTGATTTATGCTGCTACACGTCTGCCCAACGTGCAGGTGGTGCGTTCCTGTCCAGACATACCGTAGTAAATCAGATAATCCAAGAAAACACCCACAGCTATCTATTTGCACTCCAGCCAAAAATATTTACCTCCAGCCTATCCATACACACACAGGAGCAGTCAACTCAATGACAATACACTTAGTCATTGGGACAGCAGCCATCACCTCAGCCAGCCTCACCCACGTCTCGCTGATAGTTTGGAAGATGTGGAGGAAAAGTCTGGAAGGTGGTCGAGCTGCAACCGGGCTGATTATTTTCATTATCAATCATCTGAAAAAATGATCAGTGGATTCATTGATAAGAAAAATGTTGGCTTAGTCTGTGAGAAATGGCTGAATAGATTATCAAAAATTTTGCCAATTTTTCTTTCTGTTGATGGACAAATCGTTTCAGCTCCAGAAGGTGGCAATATGTCTCGCATGTGTGGGCCACAACTGCCATACTGGGAAGTAGGGAGAAGCTTCGCCAGAATTAAAAAAGTCATAACCTGTTTGCTGAGTGTCGTTACTGCGTTGTTGCTTTTGCCTCATGAAGCGTAAACACAACAGCGCCACATGAGGGAACAAAAAAAAAAAAAAGAAAACTAAACCCACTGTGCACTGCCTCCGGGAAACGCACACACACATACATACACACACACACACACACACACACACACACACACACACACAGATCCACGTACACTCCTCAGTTAACAACCTGAGGCTCTGTCAGGTGTTTGACTCTTATGCTAAAAACGTCCCCACGAGAGGAGAAGACTCACAGCCATGTTGTTTTTTTTTTTGTTTTTTTTTAACAACCCCTCATCCAACATACTCCAGACATGCACTTACCTGCCCCGCTCTGCAACAACTCATTGCTGCACTGTAACCATCACATTGGTTCACTCTGCATTTGCCCTGTGAGCTGCTGGAAACAGTATCGATGCAAACAGCGACTCCTTCCAAGAGAATAAATTAATAGTGAAGCTAATCATCCCACTGGCAGGACTTGTGCATCTACTTGTGCTGGATACTTCTGCATGTTTTTTGTGTTGCAGGAAAGTGAGAACAGTGGTAAAACGGTCAGATTTGAATCCTGTTCCCCATTGCAAAGCACGTGCATGTGTTGAAATAATACAATGAAATAATGCATTTAAACAGCTGGTTTTGTTTGTTGAGACAAAACAATATCCAGGCGTAAACAAGAGTCCTGATAACCCCGTCTCGTGCCCGTGTTGTTTCCCGTAACACTATCGACCTTTGTTTTCAGATGCTGTCAGATAAATGCAGTGCACCTGACAAGCTGCACGGCACTACTTTGTCCCAAGTGCACCACACATAGCAGAGCTCAGGCAAACAACACAGCTCTACTTTCACTCGACGAAAAAAAAACAAAAAAAAAAAAACATGGGACGTGAATGTATTTAAAGAGTTACTGTTGCTGTTTTTTCAGTACTGTACCTCAATGGTGTTAGCAGCCTAGTGTGTGTGCTGGACGGCAGCCAGCAGCTGTGTGTGAATCCATGCCATCCCAGTGTCAGGCTGAGCCACTCTGCTATCCATTGCTGCCTTGTGTTCCTCCCGGCTTCCCTCGCCCCCTTGGTCTTCTCCTCTCTCAGGTTCTTTCTTTTCAAACTCAGCTCAGACTTTTTTTTTTTGTTTTTTTTTTTTTAATCTGCGCTCTTCTCCTTCTCCTTCTTCTTGTTCAACGTGCTGCCTCCCCTCGGGAAAACAAAAACAGGTTGAAAAAAAAAAAACAGCCACCACTTGCTGCTGCTCTCAGAGCTACTTACAATGCAGATCCCTTCTCTAAGCTCCTCTTCTCTCCCTTCCCTCTCGCTCCTTTTCCCTCCCTCCCTCCCTCCCTACTGTTGGGGAAGTGCTCTCTCATTTTCTCCTCCCACTCTCTCGCCCTTCCTCTAACTCTAATAGTTATTTAGTGTCTCATTTCAGCACCTGCTTCAAGAAAGAAAGAGACAGAGAGGAGGGGAGCAGACACACTTGGAGAGACAAATGTTGCGCGTGTACTTTATCAGCAAAAGTATTGTGTGTGTTTATGGACTGCTGTGATTTGAATGTGAGGTGTGCATTCACAACAAGCTCTAAAATGCAAAAGTGCACATTTGTCTTTGTGCATGTATGTGTATTTGCATCACTGAGTGTGCAGACACATTGTTACAGATGCCTGCATGCGTGCGCGCCTTCCTGCAGCTTTCACTACACGTTAAAGTGAGCTGGTGACAGAGAAGCTGCTGCGGCATGCAGGCGCTCTCTCATCACTTCCAGTGCTCCCTGTTTGCTGCTGTATCAATTATGTTCACTAATCAAACATGAAAAGAATGGTAATGGTGGTGGTGGTGTGTGTGTGTGTGTGTGGGGGGGGAGTTACCTCAGGACACTAGTTTACTCAGCAGTGGTGGACGTCCAATTGTCCAGGAAACCATTAAAGACATTAAAGGAATCAGAGATGTTTGGATTTTCATTTTGTTTCACTGTTCACACTGAGATTTTGTTTTTAATTGTCAAAACTATGCTCAGTATTGACAATTTTAAATATTTTTAGATGGATAAAATGTAGGATGTAAAATAAATAAAGATTTCACACATTGGTAAATAAACATGGGACAGGTTTGATTGACGCAGCTATCGTTACCCATAACCCCATTGTTTTTAGAGTATAGCTTTAGAACCGCAATAATAAATATATATTTTTATCAACAATCGTATCAAATGACGTGTCGCGTGATATGTGTCGCTCGTAGCGATGACTCTAAACTATGGGATGATTACGACTATCTCGCTTTTTAGCCTCTTTTAGCTGTTTCTATTGGTTTTCTGGCCTGCACACTGCACCCTTTAGCTCGCTCAGCATTTACAACAGAAAAGCTCAAAAAAGGTGAATGTTTTCCAAGACCTTCGCCAACTTTATAGCGTGATATTATATCAGTGTTCTGTATTTTAACTTGTTTTGTTTAACAAAAAATAAATATATGTTGCTTTAATGTCGTGTTTCACACTTTCTAACAGATTTCTCCTATTTTATAATGCCTATGTATTTTCTTTTATATATAATATTTTTCAAGGCATGCGCAATATTTTACATGTCTTTCTATTAATTGTGTTTAAGTGAGACTTTTCTTTGTTTTGCTGCTAATGTTCAATATAAAATCTGCATGGGGATGGGTGATGATTAAACATTATTGATGAAATCATCATATTGCATAATGCAGGATTTTTCAGACTTATAAAACATACAATTGTTACATACAAATGTAACAATTAATTGCATTGCACCCGTTTGATTCCTGTATGTGATTGTGCATATATTCTACATATTGTGATATGCATTGTATTAATATTGCAAACATATTGTTATTACTAGAGATCACACTAGTCGCAACGCCAAATTGGACAAAGTGCGTAAAGCGTGTGTTGGCCCCTTCACACACGGACCGCGGCCATCTTCAAACTTGACCATCATTGATCTCAACTACACACCTGAAAAGTATCACAGCTCTACAGTACGACTGCATAACACTTAACATGGATGAGCCTCATCAGAAATGCAAATAAAATAGTGTTTTGGCCATTTTACTCTCAGTGTTGCAGCGCGTCGTTTGCTGCATCGTTACCTTGTGGCTGAACTGGAGCTTTTTGATTTGTAGCCCGTGCATGCGAGCGTCTCCTTCCTCCCTCCTCGGTGAACAAGCCAGCCGGTGTCCACAGTGCATACCTGTGCTCGCTGACATGTACTAACTCACTCTTCCTGCAGGCCATGGCAGAGGAACGCACGGCAATCATAACAATCAAGATGAATGTGGCTAAGAGAGGAAAGGGAGGGAAAGAGAGAGTGTGCATTACATTTTTTTTTATAAAAAAATAAGGACGACAAAAGTGAATTAAGACAGAGGGAGGGAGGAGAGCGTGCAGGAAAGGGTGAAGAAAGGGTGAGGAGGAAGAGGAGATAAAAATCAAAGTCAGGAGTTGCCCAAGGCTACATTCATTGGTTTAGTTTGTGAGGGGAGGAGGGAGAGGAAGTGAGAAATCATCAGCGAACACCTGTCCGTGTCTGACTCCTAATAAATCAGCATCTGCTTTATCTGTCTGCAGGTCTCTGCTGGAGAGAAGAAGAGAAGGTACAGTATATGGAAAGGCGTGATAACGTACAGTTCACCCCTACAGCAGTGAGAACAGCTGACGCATCAGCATTTCAGAATCCCAAGCCGAAGAGACATATGCATTCATCAAACTACATTTATTCTAAAAGGTCTTAAATGCAAAAAACAGCTCACACACAAAATATGTCGTACAAAGAGGTGCTATTTCACTCCTGTTTACAGTATCTTACAGCGGCCACTGTCAGAACTCCTCCGTACGAAACTCTGCAGAGCGTTCAAGTAGAAAAGACGGACATGCTCAGCATCCACGGACAGTAAACATGTACAGTATACGTGTATTTACATTGCATTACTAAGATTTGTTCGCAGATGTACTTCATCACAGTGAAGACAACAGACAATATATGTTATAATAACAGCTCACAATCAAAGTCTTTTAAAAATGAACAGGACTTTTTTTTTTTTTTTGTTGTCAATTTACAGTATCAGCTAGTGGTAAAACTAAATGTAAACTTAAAGGGGCACTCCTCTGATTTTAAACATATAGACCAATTTACTTATTATGGGGAGTAAAACAGTCCGAAGGAATAACCCTGATGATGTCATTGGGGTTTGGCATATGTGTTTATATTGTTAATATTATGGCCATCAGATTTTTTAGGAGAATTTCTATGCCAAAAATGAACCACACCTTTACTTAACTCCTCCAACTTCGCAACTCTATGAAAGATGTTGCATAATAGGAAATGTAGGAGCCAGCCTTTCTGAAGTTTGACCCACACATGGATTTAGTCGTGAGATCTCGGCTTTTGCTGCATTGTCTACCGACTAATTCAGAGGAGTGCCCCTTTAAAGAGTCACTTAGCAGCAGGTTGAGCAGCAGGGTTTCACTGTCCTCTGCTGTTAGAAGTTTCACCTCTGACTACACCCAGCTACACTGATGGGTGTGGTTGTGTGTGGTCAGCTGTGATGTCACAGGGTCCTTTGAATACACCTGTGCATCACATCAAGGTGAGAACTTAAACCACTGGATATGAACAAAAACAAGATTTTCAGGGGGGGGATTAAGTTACTCTTTCCTGCCATTAGAAACATAAGACATCAATGTAATACTATTGGATCTTGGGTCCACATTCTCTGGTCAGCCTCAGGTTGGGGTGTGACACACACTGCTGCAGGTGTCAGGTCTGTGTGAACTTCTAACTGTACTTGACAGAGCCTGAAAAGTCTGATAGCATTAACAGTTCATGCTGCAACTTTAGATTAGCCACTAAAAGCACAACTACCTACAGTACGGGACATGGATGTGGCTTTCTTATGGTACATATTGAGCCTGCTACTTTGACAGTGTTGCATTTTGGACAAGAGGCTATTGTGTTTTCCCCCAAACTAGCCACTATTCATTTATATATACTGTATATTTAGGCCAATTATTATTTTTTTTTTACATTTCTGCCAGGAAAAAACAAAAAAACACAGAGGTTGATGCAGGCTTAAAGCAGGGGCAGTGCATCAGAACATTTATAAATTAATCACATTTTTCCAGGCATTTTTGTTTTGTTTCCTTAGGTTCCGCTAAGGCTAGGGCCCAGCTGCTGTAGGGTCAGTACCCAGTATGGATAAGAAAGTCGTGGATCCTTTGTCTGATTAAGGATACATTTTGAAACATGTGAAGATATCATTTGTATAGGCATAGTATATATATATATATATATATATATATACACTATATACTGTATATAAGTTTTATACTTTCAGTGCATTCGGATGAAAATGTTGAGGAACGGTGTTCTGTGAATTAGGTTTTGGGTGAGTTTAGCCTCCATTATACGCAGGCTTATCATAATGTCCGTGCAGCAGGATGCACGCTTGTGAATGAAATGAAAACAAAGTCCCAGTGCAGAGACATGATTCCACTCGGGGAAGAAGTTCACTCATGTTATCCCAGATGCAAAGGAGTGTCTTCTATTCCTCCAATATCCCCTCAAACCGCTGGTTTCTCACAGTGCAGTCCTAACTCATGTTTCCAAAGGACGTGTCGCTTCCTTCAGGGGAGGCAGTGCAGTTGGGTTTGGAGAGGGAAGGAATGGGGAAGGAGCAGAGAGACAGAGGAGAGAATTAGTTCTGTCAGAGTGACTACTGTAAGAGGTATGAAGAGGGAAAAAAAAGCTGACACAGTCGATCTTTGTTGCAACATGCTACTGAATTACACTTGGCTGCTACTATATTACATTAAGTGAAACTGGCAACAAAACATATTGTTTCAACTACTGTGAGTTTTCAAACAATTCAAGACATATACTGATTCTTTCTGACAACGAGACAATATGATTTATGTTAAGTATGGAGCTAGAGTCTGGACGAGGTTAGCCTAGCATAGCATAGCGGAAAGCCTGGAGAGAGGATACAACAGTTAGCCTGGTTTAGTCCAAAGTTAAAAAATACACCTAGCAGCACCTTCACATATTGTATCTTAATTGTATAACCCCTAACATGAACCTAATTATAAACAGCACCGGTTGTGCTTTTAGGGGAGTAATATGTTTGTAACTCTTCCCTGATAAACGGCCGGGCACAGCGTCCCCGTCTTGTCGCGGAGGTAGCTAGGTTTGGTAGCATTGTCCTTCACAGAGGCTAAAACCTTGACCTGTGCTCACAGACTGTGTCTGAGTGATGTAGCCTAACCAGAGATGCTGCAAAAACAGAAGTGGGCAGATGGAGCCCGGCTAGCTGCCTTCTGTCTTTATGCTAAGCTAGCTAAGCATATCCTGAAGGCAACTCCATAGTTAACACACAGACATGAGATAACTAGCAGGGCTGCAGTGTTATGTAAATACGAGCAAGTTTTGTGCCTGGTAGTAGTTTATGTCGAGCATAAGGCTGGGTGATAACTCAATATTATTGTTTATTGACTGAGTGGTATCATATTACGATAACTAGGGCTGTAGGTCTACAGAATAGTTTTAAGCTTCATTCAAAACGCTGACATTCAAATTTTAAATGAACATTTGAATGCTGTGCAGCTTTTTGTTTTTCATGTTTATTAATTGTGTTTAAACCCGTATTTCTGCACATTTTTTGCAGATAAAAGATCAGGCTACACTAATATTATTAGCATTATTAGTAGTATTCCACTATTTGTAGAATTACATTCCAGTGGTAGCTGCAAAGTATTGTTTCCGACTCGTGTGATCCAAACTTTTCCAATAACTCCAGAGTGTTGTAAAGTCCAAAAGTCAAAATGTATTGAAAAAAGATAGATGTAATCATTTCATGTTTTTACCTCACAAAATATTCTGGGAAATACTCAGAACTTCCGAGACTAAAGTTGTAAATTTGGCATAAAAATCTCACAAATTTACGAGAAAAATCTCACAAATTCTCTGAGATTATAAAATCATAAATTTACGTGAAAAAACTCTCTCTTTAGGTTTCATGAATTAACTCCACTGAATGTGTTGTCATTTTATTTTGATCAATTCTGCTATGATTATTGAAACAATGTCATCCTTCTTGAAAATGCCGCTTACTTACGTGTTGAGTAATACTCACCTTCTCTCATCCAGCAACATTCACTACATGAGACACATGACAACAGCATGGGTCAGAGCACAGGGACACACACACACACACACACGGACAAGGATGAAAATACACTCTGTGTATGGGACAGTATTCTCAACGGACAAAATGTGGCGAATGTGAACTTTGGCACTGATTACGATTGATGTACTTCTTTTTCCTTTTATTTATTTCTGTCACACTTGATAAGTGAAACATCAGCAGCAGTGATAACAGAGGACATTCTAAACTATGGCAACAGCCCACAAGGTCTATGGACATAATCAAATTCATCTCACATATTTGGCTCTGATCCCACACAGATTACCTTTAATGATAATGTTACATGCAGTGTTGCGGGTTTATAACAGCTAGTCGAGCCGCAGGTGCTCTGCAAATGCTCCGTGTGGGTGAGCTTTTAAAAAGCTTTTAAAAATCTGGAATTTATTTATGAGAACATAGCAAAGCATGACAGGTTTACCACCGCATGTAACCAGTGAACTCTGCCGGTGCATGGCTTCATTGATCGCCTGCGAGGAACCGAATGGGACGACAACATATTGCAGGACATCAAACATTTACAATATGATTGGGATATTCAGGTCATATATCATAAAGCTAAAGCGGAACTAAGTGAGTTTCTAATTTAAATACATTACGTTTCATTTAGAGGCGACTTACAATAAGTGCAAACAACCATGAGGATGCAAACTCAGAACAGCGAGAATCTCGCAAGTAACATTAGCTTCAAATACGCTAAACCAATTTAAGAGCTACATAAAGAAATGAGAAAATATATATATTTTTAATTATTTAAAAATAAAAATAGAAATTAGAAACAGCAGTATGCTGTATTATCCAGAATAACAAGGCCATCCTTAGAGTCTAAACTTTTTCTTGCCCTATATATTCGAATACAGAACTACAGTGTCATGTTTTATGAATGAGTGTGTGTTGCACCTGCATTGTGTGTGTGTGTCCCATGTTCTACTGACCTGGGCTGGAGGTGCCCGGAGAGGCAGGGGTGGCCCCTCGGCCTCGACTCACCAGCAGAGCCTCCTGGTTTTCGGCCAGAGCCTGCTTGGCCAGGTAGCGCTCCCTCTTGATCTTCAGCTCCAGGGATTCTGGGACATCAGGCACGATCCAGTCGATGGCTCGCAGCACGAAGAACACCACGTGCTGGAGGAGGGAGGACGTGCAGACGGCAAGACATTTAACGCTCCTCACTGTCACAAAATCTGAGGTTTGAACTCAAAGAACACAAGCAGCTGGACATCATATGGAAAGATATGGAACGCACCATTTTGTGAATTGCACTCAAAGCGAATGGACTTTGCTCAGGTGAATTATTTCAATCTGCTGATGAAGGCCGCAAGATAAAAACTGTTAAATCTAAAAACTGTTAAAGATAAAAAAAAACTAAAAAAAAAAACTGTTAAAGCTGAAATATTCTAAGTGGACCTTCAGTAAAGATTTCCTTGTCAAACATGTCTAGTCCCGCATCCGTTATCACTACTGAATTAGTTATTTTCTCCTTCCCCTGACATGATGTCACATGACTTTTCTGAAAGTCCCTCACCGATTTATGATATTATATGTTTAGGTGTTTTTCTTCAAACTTTACCTGTCTGGAACACACCTCTGAAATTCCCATCATTTTTTCAGAATTCCACTAACAGCTAAAAAACAAAATATTACTCCTATTTCTCTCCTAAGTGACTACTCTTTTTCTTTTCCCAGTACTTTGATCGGACACATTTGTTCTGTGATATTGTATATTTTTCTTCCCGTCAACAAATCTCATGAAAAGAGCAAAACCAACAATGAACTGATCCCTAACAACAAGTGTTGTACATATATCTTAATCCTCTGTGCCATAGAGCTCCATTGTTTTCCAAATACTTGAGCAGCACATCATGAGCCACTCTGTTGCACTGTGTGACATGTTCCCTCATTACTTTAAGCACCGCCAATGGTTTGTGAAGCAATCCCACATACACCGGCCTGCTGCCATAAACACTCGCTGGCGCACCAAATGTGTGTACATCTGACTCCTGCTTGAGCAGCGCTGCATAAAACTACAGTGACCAGCTGTTACAGAAAATTACTGAGCCTTTAAACGAATGCCAGGAATGCAAATGTTGACAACCGAAATGAGGCGCAGAAGGAGAATTACTGAACAAATGGGAGATGTGCACGGCCGTTCACAAGTCTGCAACAGTGCCAGATAAACGGAGGAAGACGGCGTCGAAATGGATGCAACTGAATAAAATAAAAGTATGAAAGGGAGACGGGCCCTAAGGTAGATGATGAGGAATGTAATAGGATGTTAGAGAAGAAGGCGAAGACAGAAAGAAGACTGTGGTAAAATGACATGTAAACCACTGATATGGGAAAGCATACACACTAAGAGAGGGCTAAAGCTATATGAAGTATGCACCTGGGAACAGAGGCTGGGTGCTGAGATGTGGGTGAAAGACAGAAATGAATACGTGGACATCAAAATCACTGAAACAAAGAAAATAAAACAAATGAGCTGAGACAAAGCAGCTCCTTTCATACCTCGAAAGCAATGATAAAACCGAGTCTGACGGCAAGAAGCTCCCAGTAGAACAGCGAGTAGTTTCCATCGTCGTCTCTGTACGCTTTGTATCTGAAAGAGAACGCAGAGTTATGCAGGACACACAGTGCAGTCATGGTGTGCATGATATGCAGCAGCAGCACATGGCAACACACTGAACTATTTGTTAAACATCAGTAATACTACCCTCTGTTGGTCAAGTCTAAGATCTAAAGATTAAACTTTTTGGAAACTTTTTAAAGATTTAGGCCGAAGTGACATGAAATGAAACGTATTTGAGAGGGGAAAAAAAGATGGATTTACAGCGTACCTGCACATGGGGTACTCGGTGTAGTTCAGCGGGGCGTAAGCCAAGGTGAAGTTGACGTATCCACTGAGATCATTATCGAACTTGTACTGGTAGAGCAGACGAGGTAGAAAGTCGGACGTGAAGGCTATTAGGAAAGCCTGCAGAAGAGAAGAACGACAACATGAGGTTGCTGAGAAGAGACGAGCATCCAGTCTGGCGTGGACGTCATTTCCAACGGACTCACGTTGGCGATGACGGACAGGTGCGACAGAGCTTCCAGTATGTTGAACCAGACCCCGATGTTCTGGGCGCGCTCAGCCACCGGCCGGCGGTACTCGCACGCAAACTTGTGGGCGTCCAGACGGATTTCCACCCAGTTGTTGAGGAGGGCGAAGAGCGGAGCGAGGGGGAACGCTGCCACGAAGATGGTGATGAACCCAAACTGGAGCACTGCAGGACAATGAGTCGCTTTTTATTTGCGCGATGAAACATAGCAGACAATTTTAACTTCACATGTTCGTCACACTGTACGTTATAGACATTTCACTGGCAGTGACGTCATCTTCTTAAGATACAGTAACAGATACTTTCTCACGTCCTAAATGCTCGAATAAATACAGGAATTGCAGGAAGATTATTTCGGGCTTCACTTTTTGAGAAATTAATTGGCACAACATTTGGGTAGTTGGGGAAATATATAAATAATTTGTCTTAGTAATAAAGTGCGAGTTTTCCTTTTCCTTTGGAGGTTTCTTTTAAAATTGTGCATCGAATATATCCAGCAAAAAAGACATTAGAGATTTACAATCGATTTAAAACGTTCTTGCACTTTCCATAAACTAGAAGAAGAAACAATGCGTCATTTGTTTTATCACTGTATGTACAGTATACCAGAATATTTTGGGTGGACGGTTAACATTATTTAAGCAGGGAAACTGGGCAAACAATTACATGTCAGGATAAAGACATTTTTGTATGTTTTGGAGGTAATGAGTAAGAAAAAGATTAATTTTTTTGTACAGTTAAATCTTAGTTTTGGGGAAATTCCACATCCACAGGAAGAGATGTGCCATCTCCAATCCAAATGTTGGACATTTTATCAAGAACTGCATCAATATGGCACCATTTCTTAATATTTTTGTTTTCTTAGGGGTTTACTTTGTATATGTATCGCTGGTATGGAGCGTTTTTTTTTTTTTGTGTAGATACTGTTAATGTAGCTATGTTTTCTTAAATAAATAAACGAGATAAATAGTAGTAATACTTGCCCATCTCCAGGTACTCTTCGAACAGGCCTTCATACTCCACCAGCTGGTAGTCCTCCTCCCAGTGCCGAGGCTCATGGGATGCCTTATCCCCTATCACCTTGGCCAAAGTTCTCTTCTGGTGCCAGGCCTTCACTTTACTGTCAGAGCAAAAGAGACAGAGGTTAGAAATATGAAATATGAAATAAACGGGAACTTTTATATTCAACACAGGGAGGTCAGAGATCATGGTCAGCTACAGAACAACAGCCGCTGGTGGAGAATCTGAATTGGGACGCAGCTACAGTGTAGATCACAGAAACCACAAACCGCTCTGACAAGCAGAACAAACCTGCCTGCCAGCTCACACACTCAGCTACGATCAATCACTTAATCAATCTTACAGCAGCTGCAGCACAGAGAGATCCATCTCCAAAATATATGCCCTTGTTTCACCCTGCCAACTAAAACAAGTGGAGTACGAAATGGCCATGAAAGATTAACCATGGCAAGCGGGTAGGTGGGTCAAGAAACAGGTTGATATAAAGCAAGCAGCAACACTGAGAGGAAGAAGAAAATCTGTGTATCTTTAACTTTCCTTTAAGGCCAGCTGGCTCTTTCTGTTGCATTATTTTGTCGACCCAAGCCCTCTGAAACCTGCTTCTGCCCTGTGCCTGGAGACACACACCCACACACCGTGCCAATGCTGCAGAGCTACAGCAGCGGGCTTTACTGCACCAAACAAACAGGATGCAGAGCCGCTTGATGCAGCACCCAGAAAAAACAAAGACAATGCCATGCAGTTAAAAAAAAAAAAAGTAGCTATGGATTTTAAGACTGCAATTATCACATCGGTATTATACCAATTCTCATTTATTCTGTTCTATTGAGTAGGATTTTTCTTAAAAAAAAAAGAGAAATGTATAGCCTCGTACAAAAATAATCCCTCTACATCATCACTTATGACCCACTACCAGTGTGTGTCTGTCCCTCTGCCTGGATTTTCTCTTTTCAGCGACCAGGTGCCAGATAGTGAGCACGCATCCAACAGGAAGCACAACCGACAGATCCTCCTCATCGTGCCCTCTATTTCACAGTTCTTACTTTGTTTTTTTTAGAAGGTAATTTATGAATTCAAGTAGATGCTTCTACAATTCAATTTTGACAATTTCATATTCTGAAAAATCAGAAAAAACCTTCATTTCATTTCAACCTTCAATCATGTTGGAGACGCTGGTAAACGTACGGGATAATGAACTCCTGAATGTTGTTGATGAGTTGCTTTCCCACCATGATGATGAAGAGTTGCTCAGCCAGCTCAATGAGGCAGCCCCCTGGACCGCACTGCAGTAGTGAAGACACACAGAAACAGAGATATGACATTTTTACTTGCTTGGAGAGAAATATAATAGCAGGGATCTGGAGCACTTTCTCCCTTTGATTTCTTTTAGTGGCGAATTATAAAGACTCACATCTTCATTTCTCAACCCAAACAAGGTCCCATAGTTGGTGGGGTATCCCACGAACCTGCTCACACAGAGAAGTAACAGTTAACATCTTATGTGGCACAAAATGTTCCTCACTTCTTAATCGTTTCCCTGAGTCTGTGGAAACGGACTCACCTTCCTTTAAAGAAAGCCACATAGAAAGGGGACGAGTAGAAGTTGACAAACTGGAAGATGAACACCTTGAAGATGAAGGCATTGTCGTACTGGGTTTGAGTTCTGTGCATCTCTGCAAAATATAAAACATGGACACAGTGTTAAAGTCAGTGAAATCCAAAGTAATTACTTCACTTTTAGCCTTCGTTTTCTCTTCCGGATAAGTTTGTCTAACGAGGTTTGCTTAAAACCCGTCTGATATATAAAGTCGCTTGTTTCCATGTTCAGAGATCTGAGCAACGACTTTGTGAACATATAGTTATCCTAACTTATAGAAACAATAAGACACCTGTCTGGACATGTTATCTTAACTAACTTGCATGGTTCTTATAACTATGTCTTTATAACGCTGCCACATGATGCAGCTACTGTACGACACACTGAACAAGGTCAAAAACACAACAACGTAGAGCCGCTGGTGTCATGTGTAACTCAGTACTGTGTGTTGCAGGTGCACTCTCCCACTCTGCAAAGTCTTCTTCTTGACATCACTGACAGGCTATTTTTACCCAAGACGCTGTTATCAAATTAAAGACATAATCTTGTCTTTGAGGAGTCTCATCTTTTAGTTAGTGGAGATCCAGTAAGAGGCTGATATCAATATACTTTACAGCATTGAGGCAGTATTGATTCTTACCCCATTTAGTGAGCTGCTCAGCTAATGCAGTGTAGACCCGGCCCATCAGCAGGATAAGGCCCAGACTCACAATACTGCTGCAGATGTTAGCTATGGTCCCTGCCTGAGGAGATCACACACATGTATGAATGTAAAGTACACACATACAGACACACACACACACACACGGTGAGTACAGAGGTGTGGAAGGAGCTGATGTACACCGGTAGCGTATGAATGTAGAGAGTCATTAAAGTGCTTTTAAATTAAAATGTAAAATATTCAAAATACAACACATTAAATCCACACATCCACTGTAGATGCCCAATGCAGCTGATATACCTCTGTGCGCAGGACCAGGCTCTCGGTACGGAACATCATCAAGCTGATGATACCGCGGCACATGACCACCGTCACCAGGAAGATCATCACTACACACAGCTGAGAGGGAAGAACACATTACAACAACAACAACAACTCAGTGAAGAAGGTCTTTGTGAGGTTAAAGATTTTGCCCTCGCTGCCATATATTCTGTTTTGTTTCATCAACATAAACATATGTACAATATACACATATGTTTTCCTTAAGAGACCTCTTTTCTATCATTGGGTTGAACTCATGACCCCTGACTAAGTGACATATTTCATGTATATTTCATTTTTATATTCAATGGATAACAACAACAGGACAGAACAACTGATAAAACCAATTATTACAATTAATAGTGAATGCAATAACTGCAGGAGGTTTTGCATAATTAGTGATTTGGATGAATTTTGAGCACATGTTACTGTATATTGCATCAGAGATGAGTTTTTCTGTTATTTTCAAGACCTTTCAATACAATTTTCTGCATTCTGCAATCATACATAGTTATTAAGCTTCTTTTTTTTGACTGATTCTGTGCTTTCTTCTCCCTGATGCTTAAGCGCATGCTTCTCTGATGCAGGATGAGGCGGTTTAGCAGAAAGGGAAGTCTGTGTGAGACTTATCTTAAAAAAAGTTTATATCTTAAATAATAATCCACACTTTAAAAATAACAATTTTACTCAGTTTACTTCACAGAAATGAATGAGATCCTGAGATAAAGGCCAACTGTATATTTAAAAGTTGTTGTACACCACCACGCCTTGCATAGTTACTATTATCTTGTAGACCTGGTGCCATGGTAGCATTTTCAATTTTACACCTCTGTCATCATTGTCAGGAGTAACTGATCCTCAGATATCTGTCCAGGAACAAGTTAATCCTGAGACTGAGCATACGGTGTACAGCTGAGATTATCAGATCATATCCAGCCCTGTGGGCAGATGACCTGGATTCATTATTAGAGAAAGGCTCAGTTACGGCGGCAGGATTCAGTGGAATAGCACACAAGTGTGAGCGCCGCCTCTCTTTCTCTTCGGTATCAAAAAACTAAAAAGCTCCACTGAAACTGAGCTCCACTGACATCTTCATCTAAACTAAGTATAATGACAACGACTGCAGGTTTAAGAAAAGGAGAATATGTTTGTACCACAAGCGATTATATGCATGGAAAACAAGTGGAGTAATTAATGAAAGAAACTGCTCTGTATTCATCAGATTAGAAATCGTTGACATTGAACGGCCAATCTGAGATTCACACAACATGACTGATGCCAGCGACCCAGTATATCACAAGAAGGAAAGAATGTTCTGTGACACAAAAACTTAGCTATCATGAAAAGACAGCACCAACATGTTTAGGCAGTGTCTCACCATCATAATGATGACCATGGAGCCGGTGAACATGCGGGAAAGCCTGGTCTTCTCTGGAAAGTAGGGCTCTTTCACCCCAGTCACTGGGTTTGGCTCCATCGTCGGAGCCATGGCTGCAAACTCTGGACGAGGACGCTCCTGAGGGAACAAAGTGATGACATCCGCATCAATGCACACACGCTTTGCTGGTTTGCTGAGAACGGTCCAGCTGCAGACTTCAGGTCTAGGGATCCAATGGGTAGTAGACCAGCATCTACCGTAGGTAATACACTGACTTTGGATAAGTACCTCATGCAACCCCACTTCAAAAATGATAAACTGTCCCTTTAATCATGACTTACCTAAGAACTATTGAGTGTATGAGACCAGTGTAGTCATACTAATACTAAAAGCAAAGTAAGAAAGGAAGGATTGTGAAACCTCTTCTTCATGGAAGTCCATGCAGTCCCAGTGATGGGCCAGGGTGGCCATCTTTCGCTTCCAGTACTCCAGGAAGGTCACGGCCCAGAAGGACATGAACACGCTGAAGAGGACGGTGCCTGGGTGGTCAAATAAGTAGCCCAACTGCAATGCAGGAAGTACGACGTCAACTTTGAAGTCATTTGGCATTATGACGCTGGGGTAGTAAAATGTTTTGAAAAGTTCATTACCTTGGCCATGGTGCAGATATCAGACATGTTCCAGGCCTTGCATGTATTACAGAGAGGACACATGAGATAGCTAGCTCCGCTGTTACAGATGTCCTTACTGTGGACGGACACAGAGACACAGATAAGTTACAACTGAGAAAACACGATTTACAGCTTTCAAACCTGGGCTGCCTTTCTGATTTTGATGAATCAGGCGGCTGAGCACATTTGACAAAAACTATATTTATCAATGCGAGAGCTACGAGATTGGGTGAATGAACCGTAATGTATTTTACATTCACACAAACTCAGGCTATATTGATTGAGTGAGAAAATAGAACAGACGGAAGGTGTTGAAATCAGCCGACAAGCTACTGCACTTTCACTTATCACTGAAACCATGACGCTGCACAAACAAAGCCCCGGACTCACTGAAAGACGTCCATCTTCCTTATTTATGTAATGGGGAGATTATTATGCACTAATTGTCCATTATCACATGAGATGGCTGCAGTTTGTTCTCCATCCATTCTCCATGAATCAATGGCTTTAATCTAAAGTGTGAACTAATGAACATCGTGAATCTGAGACATTCGGTCGTCTCCTTTCCTGAGATATTGACCCGTCTTCCATTCTCTCTAAGCTCCCTCGTTGTTTTATAGCGGGATGGATTTTCTGTTGCTTAAACCAACAGGATGGCATAAATTGAGAAGGGTCCACACAAAACAATTGGTCAGACAATATTAGTGTACAAACCCTCGAAGAAAAGTGATTCCGCAATGTTGTGTAGGTCGGAGTAGAGCCCGCTGTGGTGATGAATAAGAAATAAGAAATTGGGCACAGACAAACCCCATGTGGATTGAATAACTATTGGGGTTTGTTTTTCCTGCAGAACAGACTTTGATGCTTTGGCATATTTGAATCTCAAACTGTGCTTGATTTGCATAATTTAGGAGGAAGAAGGTAAGTAGAGGTTTACATTTCTGGCTGATTGGCTGGTGTCCCTGAAAGAGTCTCATGTCTATGCGTACAGAGCTGGACTATGGTGCTGGATGCCAGATATGGTCTGTAGGGACAAGTTTCGGTATAGGTCTTTATACAGGCATTGTAGGAGCAAGAGTTTCTCACAAGTTACATCGTCTCACTTTAATGAAGCATCAGAATGCTGAGTCAATCAGCAGAATCACCACTACTAATACTTATACAGTACTAATGCAGTACTACCAGTACTGATACGATAGCATACGAAACATTACACAATGACTGCAAAACTGGGGAAATTCCCCAACTCCCTCAGCTAAAATCACCTGAATGCTACACATTTGTGTTATGCAATCAAACATGTGTGTTCTGTGTGGTGTGTGGACTCACGCTGGTGTGTTGGTTCCCATGGACATGACTCCAGACACAAAGACCAGGGTTCCAACCACTGCGGCCGGCAACAGCCAGGCTGTGTAGAAACCTGCAGAGACAAAAAGCTCCATTTGGCTCTTGGCGGACGCAGGGATGTGCTATCACGCTGTGGTTTGATCCTGGAATGTCCTTGACGAAGAGGTCGGGTTGGAGTCTCAAAAGACTTACGTCTAATGCTGACTATGATCGTTTTTAATGTCTTGAGCTTTTCCTTCAAATGTTCCGTTGATGTTGTGTATGCTACACTGCCAAATACACACATTTAAAATATGCACCAGGCAGGAATTTAGAACAATACTTATATATTTATCCTGAGATAAAAAAAAAAAAAAAAACGTAATAGGTTTTCCGAACCTTTCAACTACATCTCTTGGGATGCAACTTAAAGCTCCACAAAAAGCTAGTACCCCCCCCCCAAAAAAGAAAAAAAAACTACTAATGTGTCTGAATAATAATGTATTTTTACCCAGCCAGGCAAAGTAGAGTGCAATCTTCTCTCCAAAGTACTCTCTAATGTGGTCCAGTGGTTGGTACTTGTACCATTTGCACCAGCGGGCCCAGTAGTGGTGAAGAATCTGCCTCTGGTTCAGCTCGTCAGGACAAATCTCATACTTCGGAAGCTGAAAGGGGCCCTGTGGTAAAAAAAAACCCAAAAAGAAAACATCCTAATAAGAGAGGAAACACAGCACAAGCTTTACATCCCATTAAAGAGCAGATACATTAGCATCTGACCTCGTGCAGGGGGAAAGCTGCGGTGTACACGCCTTCATTTACCAGTCTGTCCACACCAACCTCAGCCCTCTTCCTTTTGCCGTACACCGTCCTGGCAAGAATCTCATACACCTGAAATAAAACACAAACTCTCACTCCATGAGAGAATCATTTCACCGAGTACATGCACTGCAGAGGAATTCCTGTTACTCACAACACGGTGTCTCTGTGTATTAGTGAAGTAGGTTTCATGGTTGTCACAGCCAAGGAACCTGAAGAAGAGAGACATTCATTATATACTGCGATACAATGTTAAGCGATGCTGTTGTTTACCATCGTTAATTAGAACTCACCTATTCATCTTTGACTTGCGAAAGGCACATGTGTAATAGTCCAACGGCCTGCTTGGCACGGACTCCATCATTACATTAGGTATGCATAGTCTCTTCATTACCCGAGCAGATGTGTTTAAATCCAGATACGGCTGTGCCTGGAAGCCAAACACACTCATTCAGTATGAAGAACATTTTTAGCGTCATTCTCTTTATACAGTTGCAATCCTTTATATTTTGCTGACACCTGTGGTTATTGGTGGTTAACGGTAAGTACATTTTATTGATAAAAGGTAACAGAGTTTTGTTAGAAGTTTTGGAAATCAATCACTGGGGGCAGCAAACACCTTCAGCGGCTGCACCCACGTCAGTAATGCAACAGATGAACAGCAACATGTATCTGTGAGGGTCACAGCCAAACAAACCGTGGGCCGAGAGAATTCAGTTTCAGTTTTAAAAACTAACCAACAGTCAACAATAAGGTCAGACACGGTGACACTCAACTTAGCGGCTTTTGTCCTCCGCATCACGTCCAGTACGTGCATTATTTTCTGCCAGAATCCATACAAAGTAGGGTTTGATGTAAAAGCAACACTTAGGAGTCTATAGCCATGCTAGCAGCTCTGTGAGGATGTACCTTGGCAGGGAAGTGATTTTAGTTCAATGCT
This sequence comes from Bovichtus diacanthus, assembly GCA_943590825.1. Lineage (NCBI taxonomy): Eukaryota > Metazoa > Chordata > Actinopteri > Perciformes > Bovichtidae > Bovichtus > Bovichtus diacanthus. The sequence goes on from CALSBV010010214.1 coordinate 8,926,237, forward strand.
AACATCAGCATGCTAACATGCTAATACACGCAACATGACAATTCAATTCATTTCAATGTTACCATTGCTGATTTTCCGTACTATTTTGAGTGCATAAGTGCATTCACACTTACACGTATGGTAAAAATGCAGTGCACTATGAGAAGCCTCAATGGTCACATCTTGGCTACGTAGCGGAAGGCGGGAAGGGGAGGGATCAGCAGCGGTTTGCAGTTTCTCTGGTGAACACCGCACTATATATATATATGTAAGTTTTTTCACTGCGTACCAACAGCCAACTGTTGGCTGATAGAAGCCATCGTATGTTTATTGGGTTGATTTTATCAATCTTGTAATGAATTGGTAACGCAAACGATAACGCGAATGCTAGCTAGCTAACGGCAGTTATTTGTTATTTCCGGCTCAAGTGCACAATGCCCATGTTTGATTTGAGACAACTTTTTTCTGTCGAAATTCACGCACTACGTAAGTAAGTACCAGCCTGATTAGTTTTGCAGGTATTTTTTCGCAGGTATTAACCAAAGTACTGTAATATTGATCAGATTTGGTGGAAAGCCATCCAATAGTCCAGGTCAAGGAATCACGAAGGTCATTAGGATACATCGTCTGAGAACCATGAACTTCTGTACAAAATCCTATGGCAATTCATTTTGTACATATTGAAATATGTCACAGGATAAGCGATGACCAGCTGGTTGCACTAGATGCATGGTCAGATCCCAAAAATCATCAGGACAGCGCGGATGGGCATCTTCCTGTCCGTACAAATCCCAAAGCATTCCATCTAATAGTTGTTGAGATGTTTCAGTCTGGATCGGCTGACGGACAGACCGACCTTAAGGATTATAAATTTGAATTAGATGTATTTGATTATAAACAGCTGCACTAACCTGCAGTGGAGCTCTGAGACAGAGTTCCTCAGCGTAGTACACCAACACATCCCAAGGTGCGCTAAGTTTCAGAAAATGTATTGTTTTCTTTTCATTTGCTGTTTCCTCCTAAAGAGAAGACACGGTGTTCATTAATAAGTCAACACAAACAATGACTAGATTAGGAACACATTTAATAAAGTGAATACTCTTTAATCTGATCAGCAGCACCTTTTCCATGAGCAATCCAGCACTCTCCAAATTCTGAACAAACTTCTCCCTCCACTGTGCCAGCTGCGCCTTCCTCCGTTCAGACCGGCTGCTCTCCTCAGTGGGCGCTGCTTCCCCCTCCTCGCCGGTCACCTCGCTCTTCCCCTTCCCTCGCCGCTTTCTCCGCGAGCGAATCTCCCACACCAGCACAAAGTCTAAACGCAGATAAATGAAGGACTGACTCAGTCATCCATCAGTGAGCTTTATGACAGCTAACAGAATGCGAGCAGCTGATGCTACCTACCAATTTTGGTTCTTCCATCTCTGAAGTAATTCCCCAGCTGTGGAGCTGGCTGGTTACTTCTTGTATTACAGTGAATATAAATTGGATCATCACCATCATCAGCAGCTGCAGCTGAAAGCTAAAAGCATCCACACGGTTTAAAAATGACTAAAATTCCAGTTTAAAATGACTAGAGCTGGTAAAAACACTATATCTACTCACTTCCCTGCATGTAAATCATGTGTTCTGCATATGGACAGTTCATTTGCTTTGATGAGGTTCAACCCATCTGATCCTGTGCCATTACTCATCATAAAAACCTTACACTTTGCAATAATCCAGAAAGATGTGACGCAAAACAGGACCCCAAGCTTTTTACAGTGTGATTGACAAGCAATCTTTCAGTGTAAGTTTCAGTTTTACAAGAAGAATTTGGGGGATTTGGGAGAATTTCCCAGTAATATACAGTTTGTACTCCAGATTCACTGCAACATCTCAGAGAAGTCAGCGAGGTGTGAAGGGATGAGCAAAGCAGCAGGGTTATGGCCGCTGTGTGAATTTCTTTTTCAATATCTATGTGATTCCTATATTAAAGAAAAACAGACCACAGCGTTATAGGTGAAAAAATTAAATAGCGCTTACATATCTAGGTGGGATGTAGCTTCCGTTGCGCAGACTCCCATAGCTGTCTGGGGTTTGTGCTTCAGCCTCATAGTGCAGATCCAGGAGGACCTCTCTGTCTCCCTTCAGCAGCTCTGAGCCCTTCCTCAGCATGATGAGGAGGATGGCAAAAGGTCCTGTGGGTGGTCACATACACTGAGCATTCACATGAAATTGCAATATAGAAGAAATTGGAGCTCATTCACAGATACAGACATGCTTTAAAGAAGGAGACTAAAAGGAGAATCCAATGCTTGGTACTGTACCTTTGCTGTGGTGAAAATTCAGCTGCTGCTGAAGCTTGGAGTTGCAGCAATCTGTGCTTCCCTTGTCCTCTCCCTCTTCTCTATCTCTGCGTCCGTCAAGCTGCTCCACTGCTAGATAGCTGTGGAATACCGTAATAGACCTAGCACGCAAGCAGCAGCTGACATTTCAGCAGAGGGAATGTACATCAGGACATGCAGCACAGCACACATTCCCACATCATAAATAATGTAATAGTCAGTTAGGGGCAGAGAATGGGAGAATAAAATCAGAGCTCTCTTTAAACATTATGCAGGATATAACATGTGTGTGGGCAACCTCCTCTTTGATGTGAATTGTTTTTTCCCTCATCCGTGCAAGCTTTTTGCACAATAATTTTAATTGTTTTTTTACACATAATTAACACAGATTATTAACAGTGTCAGACGAGAAGCTCCGCCCGTCGTAGCTTTATTTTCTCATGTACATCATCACAAGATTGAGGTTGTGCACGGCTGCAAATGCTGTTGGCCAATACTCAAAGACCCTCCAATATGACAGCCTTCACATGCATCATAGCTGTTTTTCCTCCAACAAACCTCATTTTCAGCAGACTGCATTGCTGCAGTCAAAACAGAGCCAGACGAGTATGAAGAGATAAGAGGACAAGAGGAGACAGGGAGGCAGAGGGAGGATGCATCAAAGTGTATAAGGATGACAGAGAGTGAGGTATTAAAATTGCATTAGAAAGGGAATAACTGTAGAGGAGGGGAAAGCACAGCATGTTTAAAAACCCCATCACCTTTTAATGGGCAGAAATACTGTGTGCTGTCTGGTTCATTCAAAGTTTCACCACAGTCGTCAGCGTTTCAACAACCACGACTAATTATGGGAAAGATTTTTCAGTCTTTACAACTGCACATCAATCAATCTACAGGAGTATTTTTTAAAGGTACTAAAAATTTAAAACATTTAGCATGTTAAAAAATACTCGTGATAATATCGTGTTGTCAGCTGTTCGTGTTTTTTTTGTTTACGTCTGCTGTAGTTGCTTTTTCACGACTCATAAGTATAATTGTTCTATTTGTACAGTTATGGTTACAGACTCTCTCTCCACCATTCATTTGCCAAAAAACAAGACAAAATTTACAATAAACAAAGTCAAAGATGAAGACTTTATTATTTTCAAATGTTCTTTATTTATCGCTGTAACATCGTCGTGGATTATATTTGCATTGATAGTCGTGTAGTGTGAATCTGATATCGTGACAGCCCTAGTTTAAAAAGTAAATTACTGTGAGAACATTAAAAGTCAAATCAAAATTCACACATGAAATTTCTGTCAAAAAAAAACAAAACCTTAGTTTTCTTGCCAAATTAAAGGTACACACCACCTATTTTACACATGATGATGTCATCAGGGTAATCCGACCCAGTCTCATGCTCAATTTACTTTACCCTTAGCGTCACTTTTTAACGCACTGGGTAGCCTTACGCTTCAAACTATGACGCTCCACTACAGTCGCAGCAAACACGCGTTTAATCTTGTGAATTCAAACACAAAACACTTGGTTATGTTTAGTAAAAGATTGGTAGAATAGGGAGGCTCTAATGAAAAGAAATGATGTATGGAGGTGAATTATGGGACGGATAGGATCCAGTGTTTTTCAGCTTGACCCGAGCTAGGGAAATAAATCATAGTGTTATTAAAAAACTATTTAAAAAAAAATAAAAATAAACTATAATATAGTATCAAATGCACTGTCCAGTCCTGGATCACTTATATTTTGGAGCGGGACTTGATTCTGTTTCTGTAAATGAGGTTACTCTACAGACCTGTTTAATAAACACAATATTATTTTGCAGTGATCAGACAGGGACTAGTTTCTCATCATTTTCAATTACAAAGGAGCTTGTTTCCCCCAAACTTTAAGAATAGCTGAGTCATCAATGTGCTGTTATGGGTTGACTTGAATACCTGCTTTGGTTAAATTGTCTTTGCTGATACCGTCTTCATTTTTCATTTAGTTTCCTCCCACTATAAATGTTCCTTTGGAACATCCCAATGAGACACCACCCACACTATTTCACTCATCGTTCTTCTTTTCTACCCCTTGCTGAGTAATTCTGCGAGTTCATTTTCCATTGTGGAAGAGTCCACCACATGTTGTTTCTACTTAGAGTCAGCCTGGCACTGTTTTCTATAAGCACTGCGTCATTGTTCAATTTTGAAACATCACTCTATGCTACATCCTTCTCTTTTAGTCTGCTTATGCCCCCTGCAGTAGATCAATGTGCCCTCTCCTTCCTCTGTCAAACATCAACCATTGTACTATCTCTCCTTGGAGAAAAAGGAGTGAAGAAAGACGTTCCCATAATCCTCTTTGAGCCGGTTCTGTGTTGTTGTGTGCAGAGAAAACAATACACACAGGGAGGAGAGTTAATGACTCGATGAAACCATGGCAACAGCACAAGTGCACCCAAGGTGACATTATAACGCCGCTAAAATCATCAAGACGCATCTGAACAAGACCAGCAGCAACTTGTTGCCCTAGCAACTACAAAGAGATAATCAATAATACCAGAGGCAGTGAACATCACCTGCTCTGTTGCTGCACATCGTCTTCTTTCCACTATGGACTCATTACAGCTGGTACCAAACATCTTGACGTTAACTCGACTCTCTTTGAGTGGGTCACATATGAAATGACCTCATTGATGGTGAGAAGCAGTGGTTTCCATATTTTAACCTCTGTAGTAATTGTAAGTTGCTCTAAGCTCAAACCTGAAGGAGACAACTGGTGACACAAATCTTATTTTGCTTCACCACAATTAGAAGAAAAAAAAAAAAAAGACTTCAAATAATAACTAAGTTCCTCACTTCCTGCCGAGATAAAATGCCCCGTCTCGCGATGTTACCGAAAGTGCAAGTTATTCCGTGTGTCCGCCCTGTGATTCGGATCGCCTCCAAAATTAAACGGGTTCTTCCTCGGCCCATGCTACACCCTTCTACCAAGGGGCGGAGGTAATAACTACATGCTTCTATCAGCTTCAAAGGAAGACTTTCCACAAAAATTTAAAACATTTCTTGGACGGTCACAGTGTCACTCCTCAAACTGTGGTCACAAAGTTGGAAGCACAATGAAATGTGATTGTATGAGTTAAGATTTCACATAACTGGAACTAAGCACAAACTAAACATTTACTTAAGTAGTTTTGGTCATATTGTGAAAAAGCTAAAATAAACTACACTACAAAAGGCGCCCTTTTTAAGTTCCTCTTTACCTACATGATATGTACAATATCACAGACGGACCACATTCTTGTTAAGGTTTAAAGAGGAACTTCATGTGACCTGACCTCTACTGGTGACTGGGAGGAACTGGAGCTCAAAAAGAGCACAGCACACCGGACCTGCAAACACAGATGGATTAGTTGTCAACTATTAAAGTAATCGGCAAACTATTTTTGATAATCCATTAATCGGATAGAGTAATTTATTCAGAAAAAAAGTTTACTTTGACAGTGAATATCTCCGAGTTGTGAAGACATTTGAGGACAACGCGGGCTTTTGGAAACACTGACGGACAATTTTCACAGTTTTCTGACATTTTAGAGATCAAACTACCATTCCATTAATCGAGAAAGTAATCGACAGATTAATTATCAATGAAAAATAATTGTTAGTTGCAGCCCTACGGCATTGAGCTAACTGACAATGTCTTTAAGCTTTTTTGGTATTAAAAAAAAAAAAAAAAAAAAAAAGATTTCCAGTTCTCCGAGCTCAATTGTCTTCCAGCGGTATTGTTCTAAAATGGCATGTGGGAAGTTTCTATATAAAAACAGTGACGTAGGCTGGAAAATTTGCTATAAAAGTCAGGAATTTAAGTAGGGAATTACTGAAGCATGGACACTAATCAACAGCCAGACATATTTCAGTCAGTTCGTTTGTATTCTTTGTGCCGACAACCATCCTTTGACTTGATTATAGCAAGAAGGGCAGTATGCGATGGAGACTAGATCTTCTGTAGTGTTCCTAACAAGCTGCTCTTACCTGGGAATCTTCTGTCCCTGCTCTAACATGACTGCCCTTATGCTTTGAACGCACCGCATTTCCCTGGTTTGACCTATAAACAGAAATATAGATGTTAGAGTCGGAGATACTGGTGCATATTACAGCGCGTGCATCAACACTGGAGCCAAGGTTTCATTTCAGTTTATTCAGTTACGCTGTCCAATCACAGAGGTTTATTTGTACATTCATTAACAGTATAAAACCTTCTGGACATGCACGTCTTTATGCAAGAGTGTACAGTATGTTATATTTGATTAGTGCTCCATTTACAATTCAATAAAACCGCTAAACATTATACAAATAGTACATGCAGCACACATTTATGAACAAAAATCAAAAAGCGCTTTTTTTCACAATGCATCACTTGGAAGATGTCGTCCATCATTGGCCAGCAATGCCCCACATTCAAAACCACTGCTCAAAAAAGACCAACTTTCACCTTTTCTTTATATACACGTCATAGGCCACAACTTTATGCAGTGTATCCTTTATTGATAATCCAACATTTCAAGTAAGTCCAACTCTCCCTGGTCAAAAAGTCTTTAAATAATCCACTGGGGGAGATCCTTCCAACTACACAGTCGAACAATCCTATTTTGGAACCCACTGAATTATTGAAAGGACTTTTACATAAAACCTTCTCCAACATTTAATATTATTTTGCAGCCTCGTCTGTGTGCGCGAAATATCTTCATGATGCTGCATCGAACCGAAACAGAAAAGGGATTTAAAAAATATATATATATATTGAATTAGAGAAAAAACGGCAGCAATAATAAAAAACAAACGGTGAGTCCGAAGGTTTCGGATGTGACATACCTTTTTCACCTGAGATTAGATTTCTTTGTAAAAAAGAGTCGACGATGAATGAGAGCGAGTGGCACTTTGAAAGGCTTAAAGAACTGATTAGTGTGGACATGAAAGTAACAACAGTGCGACGGACGAAGGCAGAAATGTGCACAAACACACAAAAGTGACATTTGCATAGGGCTGGGTATCATTTGAAGGGTTTTGACACTGGTGCTTATTCGATAGACGAGTTTTGGAACAATACCAAAAAACTTATTTTATTTTTGGTACCATCTTTTGCTGAATTTAGTCCCATTTTTCTACACGACCTGCTGTATTTTGGACGACCCCGATTTGGACAGCAAAAATCAGGAAATATCGAACTAAATGACGATGAGCAACATTCAATACAGACACCGCGTCTTTACTTGGAGAGTATGAAGGTTAGATACCCAGCCCTACATACAGCACATATTTTGACTTGTCTTTCAATAGAATCCAGAACAACAACATAAACCTAACAATGATTGTTTTAAGTGTCCCAATACAGTCAGCCAAATTGTATAGTGTAAGGCAACCGATAATAAAAGGAAAAAATAATGCTTCATTTAGTTCAAACGAATTGGCCATTTTGTCCAGTTCAGTCAAGGTTGTCGAAAAAAAGGCAACATCGTCATTGCAAAAAGAAACGTCCTGCTGATCTCAGCCTCGTAATGAGAGCAGTGTCACGGCAGCAGCGACAGAGCAGCAGCACTCTAATCAGTGTTAAAGTAAAGGGCAGATTGTTGCACATGCACTTAAGAGTCGGGTCCACTTTCGGCTTTGCCGTACAAGCTTAAACCGGTTAACCGGCCTGAACCGGCGTTTGTCATGACGCCTTGTGGCAAATTAACAAGTACATCAGCAACCTGTGCAGAGAGCGTCACGGCGCTGAATTAGGTTTTTTTTTTAAGGGTCTTCTCATTTAATATAAAGCTTTAATAATTGGAAATATATTAGAGACTATTTAAAAGCATTGACCTGCTAAGAACAGAAGCTACATTTGCTCCGAAGGCTATTTAAGGGAACCTCAAAACACCTTACGCCACTAAATGAATAGTGGAGAAAGGGATTTTCTAATTTACTGGAGTGGCCGGATCTTACTGTACAGTACAGTATGATGCCACCAACCACAAAAATAAAAGACAACTTGTAGCTCTGTCAGTAACGGATGCTTTACAGACAGGACAGGAGTGTACGTGTGCTAATGCAGACACTAGGTCGATACCAAAAAAATAAATAAAACGCCCCCACTCAATTGAATAATTTTCTTACAATTGTTCCCACTTTCTCTACAATGGAAATACAGAAGCATGTTATGATATTAACACAAAAACAACCGCTGGTACCATGAAAAAGACTAACGGCGAAAACAATGTGCAAGTCTGCATGGAAGCCTCCGCTCGTCTCCACAGAGGAGATCAAAAGGCAAGTCTGTTGCATTTCCTGATTTCTTTATCTTTACGTTTGAATTGCTAAAGCAAAATCTCAGCTAGACGACACCGAGAAACGGTCAAATGTCAAGATATTCTTCATATTCAGATCCTCCCTACTCCCACGTGGCAATAGTTCAGTGTAGCGTATGTGTATAGACGAACTAAAACCGAATATCAGACACAGCCATTAGTGACTACGCGTTGACACTGTACAGCGCTGTATATTTGCTCTATAGTTACCTTAGGTACAGTTACAAGATGTTCTACTGAACCCTAAGCAAGGAGGGACTTGTCTTCACACAGACCTGTGCGATCAGAGAGCGTTACTTCTGTGTGTCTGCAAGGCAAGGAGTGTGAACTTTTCATCATCGCAAACAACAATAAATTCCCCCCTTCATAAATAAATTTATGGCTTTTTAAACAAAAAAAAAAAAAAAAAAAATATATATATATATATATATATATATATATTTTTTTTTTTATTTTTTTTTTTTATTTGTAACATCAATAGTCATCATATTTCACTGTGCAAGGAAGCTGCTGGTAATGATCCGTATCTTCCTCCCCACTCAGCTTCCTCAATGTACTAAATATATTTTCGTCTATGTCTCAAAGGCTTGACTTGTCTTTTGACTGTATGTGCGTTCTGTAAATATCCATCCCCATAACATCATCCTACAGAGCTTTTTCCACACGGAGAGTACAACCCAGCACGTCACGTGACCCCAAACTTTTCCCCTTGATTCAGTACCTTTGTTCTGCATTGCTGCCATTTCTTGACAACCTCTAATAAAAAGGAATAACGGCAATGCATCACGAGGATCAAATCGGTTGCATCGTTCCGTTAATATTCGTTCATTTCATTTCAATTGAGAAGCTCTTGCTGTTGCGTCGATGTGATGTGCTGAATGCGTTGCTACCTCTGCAGGAAGTTTCTGACAGAAACGTTTTATCAGAGAATCAGAGGTTACGCTGCAGCGCGACGACCTGTAACCACGTGTGATTTTCAGCTAAGAGCTCAGATTACAGTGACAAAGACTGTATACCAGAGTCAAACCCATCTATCCTGGAACTATATCAGACTGTTTAACCATCAGTCTGTGTCAGTGGCTACCCACAGGTCAGTGTATGTGTGCGTGCGTCTGTCAGCACCAGGGTTCCCGCTGGGCTCGGCCTCGAGCCAGACTGTCTGCCCTCTGCCAGGCACTGCTCATCAGAGCGAGGGCCTCGCCACAACGCTTCTGCACGGACAGGTCCAACACTTCTCTGTGGGGAAGGTCAACCTGTGTGTGGTAAAGGACATACGTGAGGGTTCAACCAGATGGGACAGCCAGTGGCAGTAGTTGAGTAGTGGATCTTGAATGCTAAGATTTCTTATTATTTTTTAGTCTCTTAAACCACCATTAACAACAGTCCATCTTCCCACCTGGAAAATGGCCTTCCATGTGTTGTCTAACACCGCCAGCAGTCGATCTCTCTCTTCACAGCCGCTGAAGTACAACACCCACGGAGGAAGGAACTGGGTCCGATCTGACGCAAACTCCTACAGAGGGAGAAAGTGGGAAGGGTTATATTAAAGCTCCTAAACACAGGAGAAGTGACCGGTACTGTATATATATATATATATATATATATATATATATATATATACACTGGTATATATTAGAGATGCACCAATCTTTTGGGGCGATTTTTCTTTCTAAGAACTATAATTAACAGCATATGCAAACATTTGTTGTAAGCTTTCTTTCTAGGAAATTTGATATTTAATTGTATGTTCACATCAAAAGTGCTGCAGGTTACTGAACAAATAAAATCCAACTGAAAAGGATTTGCAGTATATTCCGCTTTGTCCAACACGTTTTACTTTCCCAGAAGGAAACGGGTGCAACACACTTGATGTCATTTCCTCCACAACTTCTTTTGGACTTGCAGGTGGTGTACTGGTGGTGCAGCTGCACTGTGTGCAACATGCATGTTGTGTGTGTGAGTGTGTGTGTGTGTGTGTGTGTGTGGCTTAGGGCTGAACAATCAATTGGAACTTTATCGGAATTGCGATATGGACTCGTACTACATCCAAATTGCATTGTAATATATTTAAAATGTAATGACTTTTTTAACATTAGGCTACTATGTAATGGACGAGCTTTAAAAATCACTCAGTTTAATTAATTCAGCACGTATCTCAATCTGCAAAACATCATTTGTGATGTTAGTTAGTTTGTAAAACCACAAATTATATGTTTTATTGTTAATAAGCATGCAAACCCTGAACAAAAGCACATTCTGGAAAACTCCAAAAGAAGTTAATTTAATACAGTTGTGACATATAGATCACACTTGAACACAAGTCTAATACAAAACCATATATTTGACTAACACCATTTAAACTGACGTCCACTCACAATGACGCAGTACTCCTTGTCGGCCTCCACGCTGACAGCCATGACATCACAGATGTCGGCGCTGCCCAGGGAGCGGAAGAAGCTGGTCTGAAGGTCCTGATGGCAAGTAAGCAGCTTCCTGTCTGTCAGCACCAGGCAACACGGGATACATGGAGTGGGGGCCACACCCTGAGGGATGACCTGCAAGTGAAGCGGCTGTGGTTTAATTATACCGTGCGCATATGAACAAGGTAACTTGACAAGCAAAAACGTGGATGCCTCTTGGCCATTATGAACACGAGCAGCTGTTGCAACAGGGAGGAACACCTGTACAGCCAGCAGGTTCATTATTAGCCTCGCAGAGTTTTATGCACGATCACTTCTGAGACACCCGTTATTGTCGCAGTGTGTGCACTATACAGCTCCTCACCCCTTTGGAGACAGACTGGCAGAGCAGCAGCATCCAGTCAGCCATGTCCTGCTCGTTGTTGGCGCTGAGCTCCAGCGGGGGCCGCTCCGTCAGGATGACTTGGAAGGCGTGGGGACGCTCTGTGCTGTTTGAGCGACGGCAGCCTCCACAGTGCTCTCCTCTGCATGGAAACATACAAGAGTGTCGTTCGCTGCTTTTGAATGGCCATTGTTGGTGTTATTAGTGACACCTGTGCTTTTCCTGCACAGTCAAAATGTCTGCTGTTGAAAAAAAAGAAAAAGCCAGTTGAAGCTTACCCCATAGTGACCGACAGCACGGGCGTCACGTCCGTTCTTTCTGAGTACAGGTACAGAATCCCCTTGCTGCAAAAAAAAAGGACAACAATTCATCAGAAGCGTGACATTATATTACATAAATATAATACATATTTAATATATATATATATATACACACACAGTATATTATGACCACCACGGCGACATGGAGGAGGGCTCTTGATGCACGTTGTCCGTTTGTTTACGGTGTCTCTGTTTATTGTGTGTCACTGTTTGGCACACCTGGTACTACATCCATTGAGTGTGGGCGTCTTTAAGCTGTTTCTATGTGGAATGAAACGGGAAGCGTGGCAAGAGCGGCGGCATCAGGCACCGTGTTCTTTGTTTATATCAAAGACAGTTGGTCCCGTAATTTCGCGATTAGAGACAGTAAATGCAACCCGGACCTAGAACTACTGTGCGTCACCCTGCGACCCCACTACCTACCAAGGGAATTTACCAACATATTTGTGTGTGCCGTGTACATTACACCAAATGGGAACGCCCCCCCCCAAGCAGCTGCTCAAACCACAGGCTGTGTCCACCGGCATCTACGAAATAAGCCTGATGCACCAATGTTGATCTGAGGCGATTTCAACCACTGCAAAATTGGAGAAATCCCTGCCAGGCTTTTTTCAGTAGGTGCAGCACGAGGAACAACAATAGCCTCGGCAAATGTTATGTAATATTAAGGATGCCTACACAGCCAGGCCTCCTCTTGGTAATTCAGATCATAATGTCGTTCAGCTGCTCCACACCCATCAAGCTGTATTGTAACAGAATGTTAATAGATCCGTGTATCACTGCCAAGGCTTTTAAAACTATGCATATCAACAAGGAACTGGGGCCGGATAACATGTTTGCTTTTCTTTCAAAGACATTTGCGGAAGAACTTAAACCAGCCTGGCATCGACTCTTCCTGCTCTCCACAGATACACACACGGTGCCAGAGATCTGGAAAAAATGTATTGTAATAATTCCAGTCCACAAAAAGTCTCGTCCTCAGGAAAACAACGATCATAGACCAGTGGCTTTAACTTCCAATGTCATGAAATCCTTAGAGAGGATTGTGACAGAGGAACTACGCAAGGAGTTGGAACCGTCCCTAGACGAGAACCAATCCGCTTACATAAGAAATCGCAGTACAAATGATGTCATCTCCACAACACTTAGAAATTCCTGCTGCATATGCCAGACTGCTTTTTATGGATTTTAGTTTTCATTACTATTTGTTAACACATCTTGCTTAAAAATCTAATACAGTTGGAAGTGAGCCCTTTTTTGATCAAGTGGGATTCTTTTTTTTTTTTTTTTAATCAAAGCTGGCCACAACATTAAAAAAGAAATTCAGTACTCTCTGATAAAGCCTTCCCATTCCTGTTTACGCTGCATACAAATGACTGAGTCAGCTGCCAGCCTAAATCAATTTGTTGTGAAACCTTCAGACGACACTGCAATTCTCAGTTTTGCTCACGAGCAACTCGAAGATTACCAGCAATAAAGCTGAAGTGGAACGGTCTGTTGACTGGTGTGATGAGCGTCATTTGCACATCAATGTACACAAAACTGAAGAAATGAATGTTTAGCCAGCTCCGCTCCTCATCTGGTGCGGGATGTAGGAGGCAACAATCAAATATGACGACGGGATTGTTTCATTTCAAATATTAACATGTTTTTGGTTTACATGAGTGATTGTGTAGATGAAACACCAGATTATGTCGAAATTAAGCATTTTTTCAAAAGAATATATTCAAAGTGAAGCATATTCCTAACTTTCAAGAACCCTAGACATGAATGCAAATCATTTGTGAAGGAAAGAGCCCCTCCCACCCTGTTAATACACAATGTGGGAAGGTTCATTTCAGACGTCTGTAGTATGGAACCCACCCAATGTATATTTCAAGCAACACATTGATACCAGCTGAAAGTGGCAGTGGTGTGTAGGACCTGCCCGTACCTGAGGACGAGGTAGCAGCTTTTCCACAGCTCTTTGCCCAGGTAGGTGGTTCCAGAGCGGTACTGCAGAGTCCCCTCTTTGGTGCTAGAAGGTAGTCCAGCGATCGGTGGGCCACCCTGGGGTGACAAAGTCATGTCCATAGGATCCTCCCAGTGGACCAGTGAATACAGTTGGATAGACACTTCATATACCTGGAGAAGCAGGAAATAATTAGTTCTTTGAAAGTCTGCCAAAGAATAGAGGAGTGGTAAGGAAAATAAAAATAAAAAGAACCATTGGAAGCCATTTTTTTTAATTCATATGCAATAAGAAAATTGACTTATAGAGACTTAAGTTTTTAATCACAGTGAACTACACGTTTAGATTTTGTTTCCAACATTATGTTATTATTGCATTGTGATACAGTCCAAAATATGCATTGCATTACTATGGAAATGTATACAAAATACCTTTAAATATATTTTCATTGGCCTTGAATGACAAATGCATCTAGAAAACAAAACGCTGTGCATTTGTGAGTGTTGACACACAATATCTTTGATTAACTCATTTCTCATGTCAAACAGTTCCTGTTCTTTTAATTGAGTGTCTAATACAATCGAAAGGCTGAAATACTCTGAACCAGTAAAACAAAAGCTTTAATGTCCAGGTTAAGACTGTTGATAAGTTACATGCATGTTAGATTTCTCTCAGTAAAGACCAGACCTGTAATGAAGAGCTAATGCAGTGTATGTGAAGTATAATGTGCCTGTACCTCACAGTGAGATTCCTGGGAGACAAACTTAGTGAGAGCCAGTTTCTCCATGGTAGCATCAGTCAGCACAGAGGGGTAAGGAGGCTCACGACAACCCTTCACCATGGCTGACTTGAGAGCGGACAAGAACCACCTGTAAGTGATGAAGGATGGACTGTATAAGGTCAGCGGAGAGACTAACTATCGTCCAGTTTGTGAAGAGTCCTTTATGACCACAGATATACACACGAGTAGTTGAGATTTTGGAGGTGCGCATGCTGGCTCTGTGCACAGGGACACAAGCATTGTTGCACACAGCTCACAAAGAAAGTGTACGGAGTGAAGCACCAAGAAACATGAGGCCAAGATCTACGGGTTCACTCACAGAGTCAGAGAAGCATCAGCGGTGTCCAACAGGAACTTTCTTCGTCTGTTGGTGCAAACCACCGTCACTGTCTGTTGGTCAAGGCCCACCTGAAGGAAAAACAAAAACAAAAAAGAAAATCAGACGCTAAAGTAACTTTGTGCTCCGATACCCCAGCTGTCACATCAAGCTGGAGTCTACATGGTTCATCAATATCTTGTAACTTAACATGGATCTCATTCAGGACCATGTAGATTCAACAACTACGTGACAGTTGGGGTTAATGGAGCACCGTACAACAAAAACACACAACTCTATTAACTAATACATGTTGAGCAACGTCAAGGAACTTTAAAAGATACGATCTACCTTATTTTCACTACATGGCTCGACCAACTTTCGGCCATTTTAAAAAAAATCTGGGTAGAGTGAATAAAAAAACTCCAGATGCTGACAGGAGCTTGGCTTTTAAAAAATTATTATTATTATTATTTTTTTAAATAGCAGGTTTGTGCAGGATGTCCCGGGTGGAGCAAGTGACGATTCTCTCTGACCAATCAGTGGTCTGCAGTGTTTTAACTCCACCTTCTAGTATTTTCAGCTCGCTTGGAATCCCAACAGACGTGGTACAAAAAAAAAGTTGAAATAAAAAAACTAGGTAAGATCCACAACTTTTGCTAATGAGAAATCATAAAAGAGCGAGTGGAGGTGAGAAGAGCTGTGTCGTGTCAACACTCACTGAAAGATAGTCCAGCTCATTATAAGAAACAGCGTCTTCTACTGTGTAGGGCTTCTCTGCTGCACCTGTGGGGGAAAACAAAAGTAGATGCAGTGAGTACAAGTTCATTTAAAGTATTTTCTGCCTACAGAATATTCCCCATGTAAAAAAAAAAAAAGAAAAAAAAGTACTCCCAGTACCAATATCAGTATGTCCAAAATTGTGACTTCTACAGGTAAAACATTATTATTATTTTTAAATAAAGCCAATACCTCCTGGGTTTTTCGCCACTTACCCTTCCTGAGCAGGTAGATGTAACAGTCAGTCAGCAGCAGGTACAGGGGCTGCAGGTCGCCCTCCATATGGCCTGTGCTCATTCTCAACATCTGAAAACACAAAGATAAATTCTGTCAAGTGTCTGCAAACAGCCATATTCATCCATCTCCAACTGCTGTGTTTGCTAGTGATGGATTAGCACAGTGTTGCTACAGGTATAGCAGATAACAGACTATATAGATTTATTTTGTAGACTGATAGTCCATCATCAGCTGTAAGTTTTCATCATTTATCACGAACCAGCAAAATCTTTTTCCCCTTTATACTTGAAATTATTTACGCTAATTAAGCTAAGGACAGCGTGGAAAGGTGTGGATTTTTAAACTACTTATAGCAGACAGATACATTACTACAGCCTGAGTAAAAAATATTACAAAGGCAATTGGCAAACTGAGCCTTGCAACACTTCCACTGAACAACCGTCTCCAAACCACTTTGTCCATTTCGAAACTCGGATGAGTTTAACAATACCAAAAGGGGCTTAAAGAGGTGCGATAGACGATAAATAGAAGCGATAAATAACGAGTCTCTCCGTCTTCACCTTGAAGAGCAGCTCCTCATTCTCTCTGAATACATGAATCATCAGAAGCAGCAAGTGATTGTTGTCCACCCTGAAATTGAAATAATAGTGAAGAATATTAGACACACTTTTAAACAACATTATGACAACTCCTTTTGTAGAAACTCCTTACTTAAACTCTGCCGGATGAGAACTTTCTGCCTCCTCAGTAATTGTTTTCTTGTCGGTTCCCTCTTCTTCTGCTGTGCCTTCCTCACCGGTCTTCATTTCCGACTCCTGTCCTGCTGACGCTTTTGCCTCTCCTTCATCTTCATGGCCACCTGAAAGAGTCTGCGACTGACTAGGCTCTGCAGAGTCATAGTGGCCACCACCCGTGGGAGTAGAGTCTGGACTGTTGGGGGTAAAGAAGCATAATTCTGCAGGCGCAGGAGAGGCCTGCAGGAAGCTGTGGCTGTTGGCCTGAGGGGAGAGAGACGTCTCTCCTGGGGCGGGGTCGGGTGGCTCGCCCTCTGAGTCCTCTCGAAAGGGCTGCTGCGAAGGGGGCTCGGGGCCGCGCCCACAGCCTTCCCTGCTTCTCTCCTCCCCCTCCTCTCGGTGCACCCAGACCTCCTCCCTATCCAGAGCCCCGTTGAGCCGGTCCATGACGTCACGGAGGGGCTGGCCCACGGTGTCCATGGAGGTGTCCGCCATCTCCGGGAGCCGGAGGAGGCCTTCGACTCCGTCCTCGTCTCCTTCCTCCACAACCTCCGATCCCACCCTGCTTCTCCTCAACTCCGCCTCAGCATCCAGATGAACTAAAGTGCCGTTTAATGAATCCACATCCTCCGAGGCCACGAGGCTGTTGTTGTCCGTTTCCAGGTGCTCAGAGGAGACAGAGTTATGGATGCTGCCGATGGAATCTGTGGAGCCTCTCCCTCGACGCTTCTTGGCTGGTTTCCTTCGTCTGGCCATCCTGGAAGATCAGAGTGATTAGCTGTGGTTCCTCCGTTCTAATACAGTTGAATTAACTGTGCAGATAGAATGAAATGATTAAGTTAAGCTAATTCCAGTAGCTATCTCTGCAACACAATGCATAGACGTCTTTCACACAACGTCAACACATTCTGTTGATAGTGTTACTTCACTTTATGAATGTCATAAACTTAAATTATAGCATATCTTACACATTGCACCTTTAAGTATTTAATGTTTTCTAGTTGAACCATTGCACAAAGGACCTTAGTGCCGCCTGCCACAGAAACTGAAGCGGCAGCTACTGTACCTGATGACCTCCAGCTCATTGCCGGTGCTCTCCGTGTCGTCTCCGGCGTTGGTGGAGTTGTGGCGGCTGGCCACATGCACTGGAGTGACGTCGGCGGAGGTGTTGGTGGTGTTAGTGTCAGAGTCTTCGTTGAAAGGGTTGTGTCTGAACGTGGGGCTGTGTGGAGCCAGATGAGTGGCTATCTTCATCTTGACAGTGCCGGCAGAGAGGACCACGGTGTCGCTGATGACCGTCTGGGGATCCGAGCCGCTGGATCGCGGGCAGCTGGCCTGGTCGGTCAGGTCACCCTCTGACAGGAAAAGTAACACCGAGAGTTAAAGTGGCAGTCACACACATTAAGTGCTTAATATAAGAAATACACAGAGTTTTTGGCACTGTCTTGTTGGTAAATTGAGTCGTAAAAGCTTAGAAAGTTATTTAAGATTAGAGTTGTACACATTCTGAAATATTTTTGTCGTTGTTTATGTTTTTTCATCCCCAATGGAAAGTTGACCAACGAGACAATTACACAAAAACTGTGTGCATCTCTTCACCAGCATCGACACACAAACACATGTTAGGGGCTGCTGCAGTGCCCTTTGCAGTTCTTTGGCAGGGTCAGAGGCACAAAACGCGATGCGGAAGACATCAAGTAGCAGCTTTCTTTGCAGTGGCACGGGCCTAGGTCCAGCATTACTTCTAGCTAGACATGGCTCATACACAATATTTAAATAATAGAATTTGCAGGAATCAGCATTTCTAAATTCATCATGAGTGGACTGACCAAGCTAGAGCAAAGACCAAATCACTAGAGATCCTCTGCATTTACAAACATCCCCCAATTTCCCACTTACTACTTTCATTAACAGTTATGAATTCATTAAAACTACGGAAAATAAAAAATAAAAGACAAGCTTATTGCAAGCAGATGCTGTAGAAATACAAAGGAATGTGCACTAAGCAACTATTCTTGATTGTTACCTCACACTAGTTGAGCTGAACCTAGGCCAGTGCCAGGAAGTGACGACTTCACAACAAAAGCGAGACACCAGACAAACACTGAGTCATGGAGACAGACTGGACGAGGTGAGTACCAGGCAGTTATGTTGCTGCGGTAAATAATAAGGCAGTGAGCATTAGGACCATTCCACAGATGAGTAACACATGCAGAACGTGACAGATAACAGTTCCCACCCAACACCGAATTCCAAGTGAACCAAGAGCTGTGCTTCTTCCCAAACCTACCACCTTATTATGTATGATGACACCACGTGTTTTTGTTAATTCAACTTATAACTCGAAAAACTTTATGGAAAAATGTAGAAATAAGATTTTTCAGCAGCTAGCTGTCATTTACATATTAACATATCTAATTGCTGGCTAAAGTACCCAGCATGCATTAAGCACAAACTGCGGATTGGCCATGCCAGATAGAAGGGGCGGAGGGAGCGGGGGAGGGAGGGATGAAAGGGCAGGAAGGGGAGGGGTTGACCAATGTCCCACCTTCCCAGTCTGCACTTGGCAATGACTGCAACACGGGGAAGATGTCACCGAAATCATAATCTAAAAAAAAAACAGGAAGGATAACATTGAACATTAGAGATGGCGTGGAAACAGGAGAGGAGATTGAGAGACAATGGCACAGAAATAGAAAAAGAAATAACATGACATATGGTTATATGAAATAACAGAATCAATGTGGGAAAAAAAGTGGGAACTAAAACTAAAACAGGGGAAGTGACTCAGTACTTAGTGGAGAGTGATGAGGAAAGCAGTCGGTGAGCGACCAATGAGAACATTCTGTAACCATGAGCCTCTGCGCGCCATGGGATCCATTTGATAAAAATGCACTTTGGTATCCGTGAGTCACATGAGTCTGCGAGGATCCGTCCAGCTTCAACTTCGTTTTGTCCACCTCAGCCTGCTAGTGTTGCTCAACACTGCCGGCATTCTGCTGCATATGCAAGTGAAATTTGATTGTGAATGTGAAAAATGATTTTTATTGCACTGGTGAATGACCCCCAGGTTGACCAATAGTCCAAAAACATTGGTCAACATGAACAGCTCTCTGCCAAACTAGAGTGCTAAAACTCAAATGTGTGAACTGCTCCATAGACAATGAATTGAGAAAGATGTTATAAAATGAAAGCGAGAGCACCCAGTGAAAAGTATATGGGTACATTGTCTGTTTCTGAGAAAACTACAACATAATAAATATAATAAAGCTCATTTCGGTAAAAAAAAAAAGAAAAAAAAACATTCTGTGTGTCCATGAAAATCACTCTCTCATTCATTGTCTATGGAGCAGCTCCATATTTATATATATACTTAATGACATCACATGTTTGAGACTTACTTCTCTGGTCTCTGACAAAGAGAAGCTCAAATATTGATTGAACTTTCTTAGCCCATGGAAATAACATTGGAATTCCTAATTGAGGCAGTGTTCACCTTTAACCTCCGACTGTAACAAATCTGTCATCTCTCCTCTCAGCAACGAGCAGCGTACAAAACATTCAGCTAGCAGCTTCTCATTTAAGCCAGGCTTAAAATGACAAATGTCACAGACGGCAGGTCGTATCAGCCGTCGCCAATTAAATCTACATTAATTCCATGAGTAACTGCATGACAGGCCGAAATGAAACTTGGCTGTTGTCAGGTGTGTGAGCCGTCTGTGAGCCGGTGTGTGTGTGTGTGTGTAAAAGAAGAGGTGCCGCCACTGTACCACCACTATACAGCCACGAGTGGACACCCCAACAGAGCGATACTGCTCCTCTCCGGCTGATTGTGTCACGTCAATTTAAGGAGACATTCTCCCAGTTTAAACTTTTATTCACATCGTAATCAGAACCTTCAGTATTAGGATGAAGAAGCTCCTGAAAAATAAGGTGTGTAACATTTTGAAAGCTACAGCTGTTATTTCAAAGTGTCAGATAAATATTTAATCAACATTTAGTTAAGTATAAGTATCGGGTCAGACTCTGTATCGGCAGACACACAATAATAAAGAACTGGGATTGGCATCAGGGCCAGAAGAAAGTTGATCGGGACATCCGAACAGTTTACCTTCACTGGAGGGGGCTATGGCACTGTCATCCCACTCCAGGTTGGTGGAGGTGAGGGAGGTGAAGGAGTGCAGGGACAGGCTGTCTGAGCTGGGCAGCCTCTCCTCAAAGTCCAGCAGGTTATGGGGTTTGTAGTATTCCGGCATGTAGGGGGCCACGTCCAGATAGGGCACATCCTGAACCAGCGGGACCCAACAGAAACGTTACATACATGCCTGCGGACGCTTGCATTTCTATTGACATTGTCGTGACATATATGCTGACCAGCTCCAGATCAAAGCGAATGAACTCCAGGCCGGACACCAGCGTGAGGAAGAGTGTGAGGTGGTCATGACTGCAGACCAGCGCGTTCCTAGCAAAGAAAAGACTTTTACTCGCCATAAAAACACTTTGAGCACATCGATTTGTCTTCAACAACCACAGAAAGTAATGTTTTTACACTCATTACAAAGCATCCATTTGTAAAATTCCTTTTCTTTAGGTTAATTAAGATCCCGGTTACTGGATGACTTACTTGAAATAATACTTCTGCAGTAACGCTTGGTTCTCCTGGAAGAGGCGTAGATAACTCTCTAAAGAGCTCTCACTCAATGCCAGGTACAACCATGCGCGGCCTGCACAGAAAAGAGAAGAGTTGTTTTCGTCCGAGTGTTTTTTTTGTCTGAGTGTGTTTGACTGAGCGAGAAAGGTGTCTCACTTCGACCAAGGTTGGTTGCTATGTGCTGAAGCTCGTCTATCTGACGGACAGCCTCCCTCCGGGTGAAGTGAAGGACGAGGACCCAGTAGCCTGAGGAGATGTCCTGCAGGCTGTAATGAAGAAAACAGACATTAATGTTACGTGCATGAGGCCAAAAGGGGAAAGGGGGAATGCAGTGATGGCGAGGAACTAAATGTTCACAGAAATGTAACAGTCATAAAGACAGAGCACTATTTATTCCCGCCCACACCAGAGGGGAAAACAATTCATCGCCTTGTCACTTTCGTGTAGTAGTAAACAGGGAGGGAGGGATGCACTACCAACAGCATGAAGAACCCAGAACTACGTTTTAATAAGCTGTCGAACCGAAAAACTGAGCCTTTAAGAAGACAAAAAGTGAGACATCAGTAGGTAGAATGGGAAAACTGTGAGATCCAAACACTCTGTAAACTCATGTGTGCAGCAAGCATTTTGTCCACATGTTAGTTTTAGGCCAACTATATCTCTGTAAATTAAGCTAAAACATTTTGACAACGTGTGTTATAGTGGGATGTGGAAAAAGCTGTGCAGTATTAGGTTTGCTAATGCCTTAGCTAACTACATTAGCTAGCTAACATCTAGTTAATCTGTCCTTTCTTCATTGTAGTTATCAACTGTACCATTGATAGTCATAGGATGTGAAAAATAATACTTTGACATGCTGGAATCTAATGTTTTTAGCTAGCTACAGGAGCATTAGCATTTCAGCCCTTGGTTGTATATTGTGGAGCCGATTGTTTTCCCCTCCGGTGGGTGTGGTTTTCAGTGTTGCGCTCTGTCTCTATATACTGTGATCCATACCTAGATCAATTATTTGTAGCGTGGGTCTAAAATCTGTCAAAATTGTGACAGTTAAAATAAAAAGGACGTGATGTTGTACAGATGCAAAAAGAAATTTAAAAAAATAAATGTTTGCAGGACAAATAAAAACTAAATCAGATTACTATTTGCAATATTTGTAATTGCAGCTTTCCTCGTTCCAGTGTGCAATCGAGTTGCAGTGAGCTTCTTACCCGTACAGCAGAGCATGGTCGAGGTGTTCACAGAGGCGCTGAAGGACCCGGTCGTGATTCCGGATGGCAGGAGTCTCATCTTCACAGGCCGCAAAGTAACTCTGCAACTGTAGAGAGACATGGGTTCTTGCTGAGGAGAGGGACATTTTAACTCCAATTCTAGTTACAAAGATGCAACTATTTGTCAAGATTGTATTTGAAAAGCTATAACAAGGGACAGACCAAAAAAGTACCAATTAAGATATTTATTTTCTAAACAGTTAGGATGGATTCATTAGGACTGTCTTGCTCAGGTGCATGAATCTGGAGAGGAATATTCTTTTTCTCATTTATGCTGCATAAACGTGAAACCAGCTGCAGTTTAAAACTTCAGCCAACTTGGCATTTCCTTCTCCAGAGAATTTGTCAAAGAGCTTTCAAAAACATGCAAAACTGGCAATTATTATTGAATAAAGAAATTGCTTTGATTTAAACAAGCCGAAAAAGGAAGTTCTTGATTGGCTGTAACGAATTTACAGCCAATCATGTCATGTTGTCCTTTTGGCTCCGCACACACACACACACACACACACACACACACACACACACACACACAGGATTTGAAATAGAACGCCAATAACTACTGTATGAGCAGACATGGTGTCACATCAATATGGGATGAACACTGTAGGAGTTGTAGTTGTTTTTTTAAGATAAGATACAAGGTTTAGGACAGTGCAGCAGGGCAATTATCCTACAGTGCAACATTACAGTCAAAGCAACCGAGGGAAATAGTGCCCAGCAGTGGAAAGTTTCTGACCTAAATTCTACTTAAGCAGGGCTCAGACTACAAGAGTTTTGGGACGATTTATCTACAATTCACCCCTCCCGACTCCTTGGTCAATACCGATGTTCGGCAAAGATTATCTGGTAATGTGTGGGGTTTACAGATCCAGTCTTAAACCTCCCGAGCTGTTTGCAGACTCATCGGGTCGCCCTGATTAATTTCAAACATGTTTCAAATCCAATGTGCTGGAGCAAAAGCAACAAAGCACTCTAAATTAAATTGAATAACTTGTCTAAGATGTCTCCATTTTTCCACTAACACATATACAAAGCACAATGTTAGATGCAGGTAGCTCGACTAAGAGCAGATAATGCTAAGTGTGTTTCATTGTGGTCCACTTCCTGCAGTGACCTACAGAAGTGTTGGAACCCTGAGGCCTGCAAACCAAGTGTAGGTCGAAGTAGCTTTGAGGATTGTGACCCGAAGAAAGAGAATATGTATCTTGTGACTATCTCCACATGACTAAGCAATGTTTGTCTGAGATAAATACTTTCCTGGAAGCTTGAGCCATAACATTTCATAAGAACTTCCACGGCCCATAAGCAGTCTTTGCAATAACAGTACTATACTATACTATACTATACTATACTATAATACTGTAGGACGCTACTGTGTTTGTTTTGTTTTTCTTGTCTAGCATGAATGGACTACAACTGCATTTTGTTGTGCAACCCGTTGCTTGCTGGTGGACTAATAATAGGAAATTACTTCGACAGAAACAGATGAGAAAGCCCAAGAAAAAGTAAAAACTCAAATGCACATAGTTTTACAAACAGGCAGGGAGAAGATGCATTGCTGTCAGGTTATTATAAAAGGTAGTTTCACAACATCAGGCATTGTTGGAGAAAACAAATCTAAAATATGTCATAGCTCCAATGTAAATTAGGAGCAAAGATATGATGGCTAACAAAAACAACAAAAATGCATCCACCGATATAGTTGCAGGTGTGTTTACAACACATGCCGCAGTGAGCAAACACAGGGTTTAGTGCCACTATTGTTGTGGTCAACAAGAGAAACTAGAACAACATGACAACCTTAAAACATAAAGGTGAATTGAGACATTGTAGGAATACGTTATTTGATGATATCAATAAGAGAAAGGCCCTCCCGTGACAGCGAGCTGGTAATGTCCCACCGACTTGAAAGTTGCCTCCTTTGGCAGACAAAAGATGAGCTAACGCTGGCTGCAGTAATTAATTTGAAAACACTTACATTTTGTGACAATGTACAAGTGTGCGGACCAACAGGACAGCGCTTACCTTCTTGACAGACAGTGAGATGTTTTCCAATATGCGATCCTTTACTTTCAGTTGATCCATCACTGGTCTGTTGGCAGCTTACAGCAGGTTGTCAGCTGACTCCCTGAAAGCGCAGCTCTTGTTATGCTAAAGCTAACGCCGCGCGCCTTATTAGCCAGCTAGCTAACATTATCTTGTCCTTTAACGCAGTTAGCTGCCAAACTAACGACACGACGTTGTCTGTCGATTGTACACATTCAATTTGACAGCCCCGCTAGTTCACAACAATCATGTGAATGCCGAGCAAGCAGCGTGATAGCCCAACCACTGTCTACGGACCCGGTTAGCCAAGTAATGTTCGCCTAGCTTGGCGTTAGCTTTAGTTATCCAATTGACTTTTTTTTTTTAACGCTGGACTCAGGGTGTGGGTAGCTAGCAAATATTTTGAGCCCAGACATGGACTTTTAGCAGCAATTGTTGTGACCATACTCTCCGTTTTGTCACTGCGGTTAGCTATTTTGAACAACTTTAAGTTACTTTTTTTGCGTATTTGACTGTTAAAGTTAGCTAATTATATGAAAGTCACGAATGCTAAGGCTACCTTTTGTGCTACTGACCTAACTGCTGCCTGAACTCCCACTGTCAGTGCATTACGTCACCACTAGCCTCAAAACTGACGGTCAGAAAACGGACTATTAAAAGTTTTATTTGCTCTGCTTTGTGCAGAAACACAATAAATGATAAAATATGACTTCAGTTTGAATCATCAGAACTTACTCCTCAAATCGGCATGCGTGAAATACTCCAGGTTTTAACTTAATCATAAATAAATCTGCGTTTTAAAATTGGGTCACCCCTTCATTCAGTGGCTGCATGCACACTTAGGTGGATCAGGCTTATGGCAACTGAATGAAAATGTGTTAAAAGTTATTAGTTAAGTCATGTAGATATCATTCATTAAAATTGCAACCAGTCAAAATTACAATATGGATTTGTCGACTTTGAATTATAAACAGTCAAAATTGAATTACAGATATCTGTAATTGAGTTTGAACAGAAGACTTGTTGGACTTATGTTAGTTATCTTCTATGAACATTTCCACTAATAAGTAAATAATTGTTGATAAAGAATTACATTTTTGACTAATGAGAAATTAATTGTAGAAATATTTAAGTAGAATTGCTACAAGTCAAAATAACATTATGGATATTTTGGCTTGGAATTCAAACTAGTCAAAAAGCAATTGTTGATATCCACAATAACTTTTACCGCTACAGATTAAATGTTAAAAGGGCTTGCCATAATACACGTTTCATTTTTGCAAAGCATCTGCAGATTGGAGTTTGGCATGAATACTCTCCATACCAACGTCAGTAACACTATGTTTAGCATTATTAAGTAAAATATCATCCATTTGATCAAGAAAGCAGATTTCAATGCAGTGTGGAAATCACAGAGTACAATTATGTCATGTCATGGAAAGGACAGGAATTTCTACTGAGTGGAATGTCAATATTTTATTGTTAAGATGACTCCATTTTTTTGGAAACACTTATCAAAAAAACAAATGAACAGTTGGCATATTCAGTGCATGTAGTTACCACAATAAACTTTCTGGATTAAGAACATATGGGTCAATTTTTTTATATGGATTTCTTTCATGTTCAAGGGCAAGTGCTCTACTTAGGAGATAATTGTATCAAATGTAAAGCAACTTTCTACAAACACTGACTGACTTCAGGATATTTATCGGCCTTAGAGTGATTTCAGAGTACAAAAAAAAAAAAAGAAAAGCATCCCCAACCTCTGCATTACAGTCACCCCTTTTGGCCTCCAGCCCCCGATTAGTTGAGTAGCCGAACAGAAACTGTATTTTGTCGGAGGACTGCAGTCCACGTCCCTGTGTGAAGATCCAAGACATTCAATTTCAACTCTTCACAGTACAAGTTTAATTCTGTAATCTTGTTTCCCCTTCCTCGTTGTCTGGCTGCATTAGTCTGACTTCTCCTTCTCTTTCATGTGCAGGAAGACTATGCTGAAGACGAAGAGTCCTGCCATCATGGAGAAGACGCTGGCGTAGTATGGGAAGGCCGAGGGGATGAAGCGCTCGTACTGAGTGTGCTGCAGGGGACGCACTGATACCTGTGACGAAGAAGCAAAATAGCAGAAGTTAGGCCGCCGTACATTAGAGCATGCTTGTTAATAAATTATAAGCAAGAGGAACTATAAATGATTCGATCTATAGCATCTCTGCATTTGCCACTTTCCATGTATGGCGATCTCCGTACAGCAACCATACCAGTATTTTGATTTTGGTATGCCCAAGTAAAGTAAACCTCCTGAATAACTTGCCTGAGTGGAGGAGTAGAGATGCGTGTATCCCAATCGGTTGTAGTCCACCTTGAACTGGAAGACTCCGTACACATCGGGCAGCTTGAACTGGACACTATATCTATTTCCTAGAAGAAAGACAACACAGTTTTAATAGTAGATATGCAAAAGGTGCACACATCTCAAAACCAACAAATCACATTAAGACTGTAAGCATCAACTCAAATTAATTAATGAGTGCTGTATATACATGTTCTATAACCACAGCAACGTACCTTTTTTTTTGAGATAAGTCCTGACGAAGGGATCGATTCTCACAAACTCGAGCTGAATATCATCTCCGTCGAAGGGAATCCAGCGGCCCTGGGACAACATCTCGATGACAATGCTGTACTCCTGCGTGAGAAAAGTTTTACACTTAATTGAGATGCACACGTAAAAAATAAAACAAAGCCCTTCATTCAGGCTAAGATATAAAACATCTTCAGGGAGATGATCGTTCACCTTAGTCACTGAAATGTTAAACTCACCACAAGGTCAGTGATTGTGTATGCTGCAGGGGGAGTGATCTCTCCAACAGGATGGTGGGTAACGGCTCCCACCCTGAGGACTCCGGCCTCCTTGAACACCCAGCGAGACAGAGCCTCGGCCAGCTCCATGTTCCCCGTCTGTTCGTGCCTAACAAACGCCGCGACAAGAAGAGGAGTGCTTCAAACACGGGGGATGGATAACGGCACAATGCTGATCTTTTTCATGTAAATAAAAATGGAACTTAGTCCAGTCAGAGTGGACCACCTTTGATGGGATGCAGTGTGTTTCATGACAGAATTTTAAAATACTGCTAATTAGTAAAAAAAAGTTTTGAGTATCTGACAGTTACATTTTTTGGCCTTTGGGAAAATACTTTTTGACTGCACTTATACATGCTCAACAGTCGTTATAGTCTCACACATTACACGCGTCTTTAAATGTAACATCCTAATACTTATTCAAACACCACATAAGACAAAATTTCTTCTACAAATTAGCGCGATGAGTTAAAAGCAGTTCAGTATAAACCGGGGCCATTTCTCACAAGAGAAAATTGTTTTATATTGCACAGAGCTGAAGGCTTACAGGGGCTTTTAAGACACGCACTGTAAGCATCTCAAGACTCGGTGAGGACTTGAAAGCTCCTGCATCAAACAGGCTTGAGTAGTCAGTGAACATCTGTTCTGTAAAGTGACCAGAATGTCACTGATGCTTTAATAGCATTCAGGAGACAGAACAAAAGAGTGACGTGTTGAACAGTGAAGACTACCTCGGGGAGCCGGGCGTGGCCTTCTGCACAGCGGAGTTGAAGAAGGCATCACTGAAGAAGTCCAGAGAGCCGCTGAAAACCACCCTGGCATTGTTTCTGGCCTGAAGGCCGGCGACCATGAGGGTGTTCTTACCAACAGCATGGGGGTACTGGAGAGGTAAGAAAGTATATCATCGGTCAGAAACAGAGAAAAACTTGTGTGGTTCATTTGTAATCCAGAGAATAACCATCTATGGTTTCTGACCCTCCACAGAAATAGTTGCATTCAGTCCTCCAGTAGTTAAAATACCACCGGTCTACCTCGTGCAGGCATGACAGACCTTCAACAAATACACCGATTCTGATCCAGTTCAGGACATAGGAGGACCCTTATGAATAACCTTCTTTTTAAATAAATAATCCGACATAACTTTTATGTTTGGGGATCTTACCTGAGAGATGGGTCTGTCAGGGAAAAAGGAGTAGGAAGTAGACGATCCGGTCAGGATGTCCAGGACAAGAGGGTTCTCTGGGTCTGCCACCATGCTGCAAGGGGAAGGGAGGGGGGCGCGTTACATGGCTTGTATTTGCAGCGAGTAATGCAGTTCATTTTTATTACTAAACAGGTGCAGCGTCAAATGCAGTCTCTTTCTTCAAAAGGTCTCTGCTACATCCAAGCACAGTAAAGATTCTGAGAAACCTGGGGAGCTGCTGCATTGTCTATTGCTCACTTTGGTGAATTTGGAAGAAATCTACAGGCGCGTAGTGTATATTTTCTTTCCATTAGTCTGAAAGAAGATATGTTATGGAAGCTAAATGGTCCAAACTCTCAGAACTGACCAGTGCATGAAAAACAACAATGTCTTTGCCTGTTGTGTCTTAAAATAGTAATACATAATATTTGTAAACAAGTAAAACAGTGAATGTCTTTTCTTCTGCTTTGGAATATCAATTGTGTCTACATACTGAATGTTAGGGTGGAGAAGTGCAGTGATGTACTTTAAATAGTCTGTTAACATTCAAGTCGTGTTCAGTTGTGCTTACCCAAGACCCTTGAATAAAACAGGTTTGTTGGTGGGTTTGCCGACAATAGTTGGAGCCTTCATCAGGTTCTCTGGATCAGCAACGATCAGGGTGTGCTGGAGACAAGAAGCATCACTTGTAAACAACAACATGGAGTGTGCGACCTCGAGACTGGATTTGGGAAACAAAGTGGACGTGCTGTCTGAACAGAACTGTTTACCTCTCCAGAGTCAGACACGTCATAGTTGTGATGGTCGATGACGGCAGTTTTTTCTTCATCAAACTCGATGCCACACTCGCTGCCCAGCTCCCTCAGAGGGTCCCCTGTGAAACAGGAGAAGAGCATTAATATCTGCATTATTAATGTCTTTTATACAATATTACAGAAAAGCTGTTGGAAATCAACTCACCAATATCTGAATTAGCAGCAACTAGGACGTTGCCTCCGCCATCAATGAAGGATGTAATTGTCTCCACGTTTATGTTTCCTCCAAAGTCTGCAGATAACCAAAAATAAAAGTAATTTTAACGATCGTTTCATCAAGGCAAACACGAGCCTGTCAACTTGATTTTGAGTCAAGAGTGTGAAATTTACCCTCAACTGATGGCGAGAAGATGACCAAATGGTCATAGAGGAACTGGCCATATTTGATCAGAGACAGGGAGGGATCGTCAGCCGTCTTGAATGTGATGTCAAAGCCACGATCTGAAAAGGAGAATTACATCATCACTGAAACATTGACACACTTCGCCGTGCATGTCTGCAGTAACTTGAACAAAGCATTTCCAAAAGACCAGTAACCAAAGTTGTATTTTCAAAATCAAGTTTGTTTTCTGTTTGACTTCCTATGTACAGTATAAATTCCTCGCCTGCAGCTGTTACATTTTACTGCACAAATGGGAAAGTTGGTTTCCCCAGTGGTGGAAAGTAACTAAGTACTTTTACTCAATTAAACTGATGAGCTACTTGAGTATTTCCATTTTCTGCATCGACTCCATAAGCCAATATTGAACCTTCTACTCCACTACCTTTATTTATTTATTCAACTTGACTTACTTTGCAGACTCAGATTATAAATACAAACTATAAACAAACTAATAAAATGATGATATAATATTATAGGTTAAGATATCCAACAATATATCAATAATTAAATTGAGCCCTATGTTTACCAGCTGCAGTGTTAAAGTGATGTACAAATTAATGTATTAATTATGAATTATAATACAGTGGTACAGATTATTCTGGAATGGGACAGTCTGAATAATGAGTGCTTTTTATTCTGCTACTTTAATTATATTTTTATTCTGCTACTTTTACTTGAGTACAATTTTGAATGCAGGACTTTTACTTGTGACAGAATATTCTACCCTGTGCTATTAATACTTTTACTCAAAAACAATATCTGAGTACTTCTTCCACCACTGGCTTTGTCCCACTGCATCATGTACCTGCTTGACAAATATTTAGGAAAAATAGCAGGAGATAAATTGGCAAGCCCAAACAACCTTATGTATATTCAAATGAACGTCTTCTAATGTATCGGGCATATTTGAATTGTTGGTTTATGACTGCTAAACTCATTATAAAATATAAAAACGCTATCAAATTATAATGATTTGGTGTAAGAAGTATGCCGAAGTGAAGAGTGTCCCAGTGTCGATTGAATGCAGTGTAAGTTAGCATTACAGATCACGTACACTACCACTAATTAGTTAAAAATACATTAAACTACCACCGCCTTGAAGGAAGTTTGGCGAGACACAGCGAACGTAATCAAGCTAACATTACGTTAGCCTTGCTGTGCTGCACGAAGCTCAAGTCCCAAAGGTTTTAACTTTATATTCGCTGCCA
Organism: Bovichtus diacanthus; assembly: GCA_943590825.1. Lineage (NCBI taxonomy): Eukaryota > Metazoa > Chordata > Actinopteri > Perciformes > Bovichtidae > Bovichtus > Bovichtus diacanthus. The sequence continues at coordinate 8,957,207 of CALSBV010010214.1, forward strand.
GAGCCTGGTTAGCAATACAACAGGGTAAATAACAGTACAGAGGAGAGTATTTGTGGATGAAAAAAGCACAAATCTCGTACTGACCTGCCAGACTGCGGAAGAAGATTGAATGGGTGTCTCTGATGTTGAAGTTGTCCAGGAGAACCAACGTTTTACCGTCAGCCAGAGCACAATGCAACATGGATGCTAACGAAAGGAGTAAAATGAACTTGTTGTCCAAAAGTCTGAACCTCCTTTGGGTCATCATTCCGGTCCGTTTTTTGGACGATAATAAAGAACCAGATTGGTTCGTCTGCACGACTGCTGTCAACGACGCCATTTTGCTGCAGAAGTCGACGTCAGCGTTAGGAGTCGACTTCACTTTGACCCGGAGCTCCAGCCAATCACAGCGAGGAACGCGTTGCTCTGACTGCCACTCCGCCAATGGGATGACAGCTTTATTATACGACTGACAATCCCGGAAGAAGTCAACATATTTATTGAATAATCATAACTAAAGATATATTATTCCAGGACTTTATCACGTGTCTTGAATGGCATAACATGTCCACGTTTCGTGATGCAGTACGTTTGCCAATAATTCTAATTAAAACAATTCCAATGCAATGGATATATAAAACACGTTATTATGCTTTATTCCTGTTGGGTGACTTTTCCTTATTGGATTTATTTATTGTATTACTTATTACATATTACACATCTGGAACGCCTCTTTTCACAACATTCTAGATATTTTGTCTATTCAATGTAAACTTAAAAGAAACAACTAACAGCAAGTTTTTTTTATAAAAAGAATAACAGCACAACACAAGGCTGGGAAGACTGTGATGGTTTTTTATTGATGAGATGATGACTTCCAGTGAGTCTAAGCAATGTTACTGATATCTAAATGGGCATCTTTCAGGGGTTACTACAAAGAGACAAAATAATAGCATAAATCCATTAGTGGGAGTCTTTATGCCAATGTGCCCAGTTTAGTGCAATACCAGAAAAAAACCTGTCTTGTTATCAATGTGAAAGTGAGAGTTGTTGACCAGGATGTCATCCCCACATATATTTCTCTTGTCTTTTATCAGAGGTATTAAGACTTTTTTAGAGGACACAACAAATATACACAGCACATCATTTACAATGTTTGCCAGTACATGACATCCCACTTCTGGAAAAAAAAAAAAAAAAAAGGAGATTAAATCTTTAGTACCCCCACATGTTCATGTAAATAATCTCTGTACAATGTGATTTTCAGGAAAATACTTACAACTAAGTACAATAAAATAGTTTGACTATTTAAGGAAAATGTACATATCTCATATGAGTGAAATGGAAAAAACAACAAGTCAACGTGAATATAGGTAAGACAGAATTGTGATCTAAATACAAAGGACATTGCAAAGTCCTGCATTTCAGTCTAAAAATAAACACACTATACAAAGTAGTATGACCATCGTCTGGAAGAATTCTCAACAATATTTACCAAATCACTGGATCTCACCTCGTTTCCTGGATTTTTTGACCAAACATTCGAAGATAAAACTGTTTATAAAGTGTATGTTATGAATCCAGTTTAGATGTATTATTAACATCGTGGCGTGTTGAAACTCTGAAGCATCATTTCATTTCTTATGTTTTCTTCTCCTGTATAAATTAGATTTCTTACCAGCAATACTTCACACAAACAATTCTGTCACACTACGCCTGACTCTCACATTCCATCTCCTCCTCTTTTTCCTGCTCCTGTACTTCTGCTGCAGCTTCATCTTTTTCTTCTGTGTGGAGCACAGTGTGGGTTTCCACCTCCTCCACCTCCTCCTCCTCCTCCTCCCTCCCCTCCTCATGAATCCCCCCTTCTGTCCCTTCCTCTTGTTCTTGTGTCTGCCCCACCATCACTCCCTCTGCCTCTCCATCCTGGGCTCGGAAGATCAGCTCTCCTTCCTGAATGACTTGTTCAGCCGTAGGTTGCCAGGTTGTGGCAGAATCCCCCTCGGCGGTGGTGGCTGTGGTGTATTGGTAGAAGTCGGAATCTGCCTGAAACATGACCAAGGCCTGAGCTGTGTGGATGCGTACGTGCTGGGCGAGGGAGCTGGCGTCCAAGAATTTATCACCGCATGAATCACAAGCGTACAGGATCTGTGTGTTGGGGTCTGGGAGCAGAAGAAGAGTTGAAATAGTAAGCGATTCAAACTGTGTTCCTTTTAATCTTAAGACATTTCAACCTGGAGGGTCTGACAACCTCTGTGTCTTTCACTGAGCTGGATTAGAATGAAACTAAACACAGCATTATTAAGTAATATCACACTTACATTTGACAACATTAAGCAAGTCACCACAGCAGCTGCACTGTTCAAAATGATCCCAAACATTTTCCCCTTCAGATCTTCAGATTTAAGGCCATGCAATACTTTAAATATCATATTTGTGTTTTTGCATAATTTAGCACATTTACTGTATACAATGCCGAGATAACTGAACAAACTCTCTGCTGATGAAACTCATGTGATGACAGAAAGCTCAAAATAGACCTTGTGGTGATGTCGGTTTTTTCCCCGCATCATGTCACTTTTATCTTTTTATCAAACTTGGAACATGTTTAAATGCAGTAGTGCAACTACACATTCACACGGAAGTCACTTAAGTTCAAACATTATTTTGGTCCCGTCTTTCATTCCATTTTAATGTAGAGTGCATGTATAATTATATGATTTTAAGCTGAGAATCACTAGTCCATGACGCTTCGTAGGTCAGTTTACGCATTTGTGTGCCGTGGATTTGGTCAGGACTTTGACAGTGGTTCTATTCTATTTGTAGCATTCATATATTAAATGTGAGCAAAGTTTCAGTTAATAACATGTTTGAAGGCTACAATTTTACATAAAAGACCAATGATATGATATATAATAAATGTTTTTATAATGATATAAAAACATTTAGTCCTTTTGCTGTTTTTGTTGACTGTGTTGATAGCTGGTGCTGAAAACCATCATTACCACCAAATCCAGGGTTGAGTGTGTAATAATACTGCAGCAAACTGTCTCAGACATGAATCCTAAATCCTTTTTTTTAATTATTATTTTGGAAATATTCAACTCAAAATGATGAATTCCTAGCATTAGTTTTGTTTTCTATTTTTCTGTTTCTCCAACCCACGTCTGATATCCTGGTATGTTTTGAGCGCCATTCCCGACCCCATTGTCTGTATGTTTCTTTCTAACGCGAGGATATTATTTAAACAGGTGTTTTGAGTGCATAAAGTGCTTTCCTTGCAGTCTTACCTGCTTCATGCACTTTCTCTACTGCCTTGGTGATTTCAGCTTTCAACGCCTCCGTCTCATCTGCAGACACTGACGTAGCCACTGGAACTACTGTAAACACAGACAGAGTAAATGGACACAAATTAACGTCTAAGCCTTTTCATCCTCACGCTTCTCTTATTATCTGCAGAGGTTCATCATGATATCTGTAGCATGTGACCAAGCCCAGGGTTTTGATATATTTCCCCTAAAATCCCAGTCTGACCTGTCAGCTGAGCTACAGCGCTGGCTGCCAGGGCCTCTGTTGCCAGGGTGACGATGTCCTCCGTGGTGACGGTAACTATGTTGATCTCGCTGTCAGAGGTGGACGCCCCCGCGCACCCGTCGGCCCCCTCGTCTGCGCTGCCCCCGGCTACCACCAGCCGCTTCATGCCGGCCTTGCCTTGGTGGACGGTCTTGACGTGGGAGCGCAGATTGTCCACCCGGTTGAACCCTCTGCCGCATTTATCGCACAGGAAAGGTTTCTCCCCTGAGAGAGCCGGACGGAGAAAAGGATTCAACTGAAGATGCAACTCTGCTGTGAGGCACGGCAACTTTATTTGTACAGCACATTTCATACACCTCCTCCGAGTTTTGCAAAGTGACCGATCTCTGCTGGATGCAGAGAGAAAGGCCGCCTCCCATAATGATTTGAGACTGACGTTGTCCTTACCTGTGTGGATGATAATGTGCTTGGACAGGTCCCCCACATTAACAAAGGCCTTGTTGCACATCTGACACTTGTGCGGCCGGACGTTGTCGTGATGCCGAATGTGATTGGCCAGTTGACTGGACTGCACGAACCTGTCCAGAGAGAGACTTAAAGTGCATCCCTCATCTCAGCTTCCTACACATACCCTGGCTTTGTATTCAGAAAAAGGGTCAGTTCACAAAAATTACCCAAAAAATAATTAATAATTCTCACTTCTTAGATTCAGTTTTTGCTCAAATTTCTTGGCAGTATATTACTTTTTGATAGTAGACTGAACAAAACACATGCAATGCCATACATGTCATCTGTGATTCCCACTTTTCCCTATGCAACATCTGCTCTGTAGCTTTTAACAGAGTGGATGGCTTGTTATTAATTATGTGTTTGATGGTCTGGTCTTGATGCAGCAATTATCCCTATATATATATATATATATATAAGGCAATACAATAACCTTAAGATAAAACTGATAGTTAAAGTTCTCTGCTCTCTCTTCACATATTTCCAAATCTGCGTGTCGGATCATCTCAGGTTATAGTCTCCAGGTATAAGGGCGCTTGATGAATGAACCTTCTGTAACAGCACAGATTCTGCTTGCTGACCTTTTGCCGCAGCGATCACACACGTAGGGCTTCTCTCCGGTGTGCTGGCGGACGTGAGCGATGAGTGAGCTGGCCTGGGTGAAGGCCTTGCCACAGATGAGACAGACGCAGGGCTTCTCTCCTGTAAATATGAACCACAGTCTCAGCACGGTGCGATGTAGCTAATAATAAGTATAGAAATATAAGTTTCAGATCGGGAAAAAGACAATACGAGGCTTTCACGCTCCATAGTCTGTCTGAATGTCGTGGAAGTACCTGTGTGGATGCGTTCATGCCGCTGCAGAGCTCCAGGGTCACTGAAGGCTCTCTGGCAGTGCATACAGATGTACGGTTTCTCCCCACTGTGGACCCGCAGGTGTCTCTTCAGATTTCCTAAAAAGCAGATACCGCCACATAAAGGTTAGGCCAAAGAGAGAGAACTACAGCATCAACTTCCCTTAGACAACAGGCAGAGGAACTGAAAGCAGCTGGAATTGTGTTTGCTGCAGAAAAAATGGTTTAGTTTGCACGAGCACGTTATCTCTAGCGCTGTGTAAATAATGTGTTACCACCACTAGTAGCGTCTTACTAACTTTAACTGAAGTTATGTGACAACAGTGGGGCGGCAACGATTATTTTCATCACAAATCACCTGTCGAATAAAAGAAAAGAAAAGAAAAGAAAAGCAGAAAATCCTCACGTTTGACTTTGGGAAGAATTTCAGTTTGTCTTACATTTGCAAAATTTACTTTTTTGTCCAACGGCCCAAACTGCTAGTGAATGTTCAAATGCTACCAGCCACTTAATAGACTATTTTTGTTTTTGGCTTGTGAGTGATGTAAATCTATTAGCCACCTGCATCATTGCCAGGTGGTAAATGGTGATAATTTTGAAGCCCTGTTTTGTGTCTGCAAAAATGTCAACGTCAGAAAAGTTTCTTACAAGTTAAGAAACCGTATCACAGAAATCAACATAATTCAGGACAAACATGGTCCATACAACCTTCTTACCTGAAGTAGTAAACTGTTTGCCACATTCCTTGCACTTGAGAGGCCCGTCTGCGATATGGATCTTTAAATGAGCCTTCAGATTTCCCGGCTAAAGAAAACAAAAGTCAGGCAACACGTTAACACAGTCAATATAATATTCTCAGTAACACACCGCCGGTTATTATATATATATATATATATATATGTAATTACCAAGCTCAGATTTTCTACAGTTAAAGATTTTCTAACATTTGTCAGCAAAATCTGCAATTGTAACATTAACATTTGTCGTCCAGTTGTTGGTACGAAACCTACACAAACGCGTCGTTACCTGGTTGAAGCGCTTGTCGCAGTACGTACACCTGTTGCCCTTCTCCGTGTCGTGCGTCTCCAGATGGCGCATCTTGGCGGTGGGGTCAGAGAAGGCCTTCTCGCAGTAGTCGCAGTGGTACGGCTTCTCGCCGCTGTGCACCAGCTGGTGGCGCTTCAGGTTGCCAGACGTGGTGAAGAGCTTGCCGCACACGTCGCAGCTGTAGCGCGCTTCGCCCGTGTGCCGTTTGCGGTGCAGGTTGAGCAGGCTGATCTGCCGGTAGCTCTTTCCACAAGTCGAGCAGCAGTACGGCTTCAGGGGGCTGCGAGGAGACAAGGGAGCAATTTAAGAAATCCAACCCGACAGAGCTCAATATGCAGGATGTCTCTGAATAAAATGAGACGTTCACCTGTGTGTTTTCTCATGGGCTTTGCAGGCCGCAGGGTCAGAGAAGGCCTTGTTGCAGTCCCGACAGCTGAACGGCTTCTCTCCTGTGTGAATACGCATGTGTCTCTTGAAATTACCCGTGTGGGTGAACTTCTTCCCACAGTCCTGGAAAAGAAGAAAATGTGTCACGAAGACTGAGCTGACAAAACATTTTAATGCAAAGATTTGTACGCAAATGTACCCACATTTGCCCCCGAACTTCCTGCGTCAACAAGATTTGTATAAAAGCTCCCAGTGTCGTAAACATTTCCATGTTTGATGCAGATGTATTCGTTTTAATGCCTCTGCAGAGTGCACGAGGCAAAACAGCTCAGTGTGCCCTGTGATGTTTGTTTCTACAGTGACAGTGATGAGCAGTGCTTTTCCACAGCTTCTGGGACAAAGCTGGAGATATTTGTTATGAGGTAGTGTGGGAGTTTAGTTTGTCATTGCAAACAAAACGTTCAGGAGGTTTTTTACCGGGAGCAGAATTACCTGCCGAGGTCTCCTCCTCTCCAAAACAAACGCAAACGATGATTAAAACGGGTAAAAGCCTGAATAAAGCAGGTTCATGTTAAAAATCAGTGTTTCTCCAACATGGTTTGGTTGCTGCTAATGTTTGCTCAGCTGGTTTCTCTGATAACTTAAGAAAATTACAGGCGACCCAATGAAACGGACCGTTACCTTGATTGAAATTACAGATTTCTCTTGAAAATTGTTGGAAAAATTTGAAAAAAATAATAAAATATTTCTCTAGACACACATGTCATGCACGAGCTAAAAACAGCGTTAAGTCTCACAAAACGTGAACACTTAAGTGAAGAAGTTACAAACTATGAATGCATATTTCTCACCTCACATTCGTGTGTCACGGAGCTGTAAGGCTTTGACTCGGATCGGCTGCTCATCGACGCGGACTGATTCTGCCTCCCCTCTCTCTCGCTGCCCGAATCGCCTCCCTCCACCTCCTGGCTGGCTTCGTCATCTTCATCTCCGCACTCCTCTTCGTCGTCAGCCTCCCAGTCGCCGGTCTCTCCACAGTCGTCCTCCTGTTCTCCGGCTTCTTCTGACGGCTCCGACGCCTTCTTCTCCGGTTTCGTCTTTGACGTGGCTTCTTCCTCGGAGTCATTGTCTACGAGGGCGACAATAGAGAACTCTTGAAAATGACTTATGTCTGAAATCTTGACTGGGAAAGGCAACTGGTGTGATAGCAACATGTCATCATCTCTTAAAACTGTACCCTAAAACCCTGGTCGCCGGTACCTGGAATTGAATGTGAGACTTACAGTAAAGAAACACTCGTTCTATTGAAAACTCTTTGTCTGAATATGTGTCTGTGTGACTGTTTGGGAGGATTTAGCAGAGCACACCTGCTCACCGGGTGGGAAGTTTCGTCGAGGAGGTTTTCTGATTCTTCTCCCTCGAGAGCTCATGTAGGACGAGCCGCCCGCTGACTTCAACTGTGACTCTATGAATGAGAGAAAAAAAGTGTGTTGGTCAAATAAAGAGAGCGACACTTGTTAGAGACTCTGTAGTGCATCATGTGGACATATTAGAACAGAGGTCTCCAACCACCGGGCCGCGGATCATTTGTACCGGGAAGCACAGAAAGAATGAAAAGTTTATTTTTTTGTGTCGGTAATATTTATTGTAAACATTTGAATGTATTATATTATAGATATATTACTATATAATACAAATATAAATAATGTGCATAACCTAAAATGGAATAATTACATTTACATTATATATGTAATAATTAAATTATGTGTTTTTCACTTGTGTGTTTCGTTGCATGAAACTGGTCCGTGGTGCAAAAAGGTTGGAGACCGCTGTATTAGAGGACATTCTGTAATATTTACTGACTGGGCGTGTAGTCAGCATCAGCCGGGTCGTCCTGGAATCCAGGTGCATCTTCTGCAGCAGCTTCTTCCTCCTTCTTGACGGATACCTTCTTTTGAGCAGACAGGGGGGCGGTTTTGGGAGGTCGTGCCCGGCCTGGGTTGGTTTTGCCGGGGTTGGGCCCAGAAACAGTCGGTTCCGTTTCAGGGGAAATGTCTTCCTTTACATTTTCCTCATTTTGCGCGAGCTTTTTATCGTCTGTGGGGGCGCTCGCACTATCCTCAGCCTGAGCTGCCACTTCTGCCAGGTCACTCTCCAGCTCCTCTCGCTGCTCCACCTCCCCCTGCTTCTCTTCTGCTTCGTCAGTGAAGAAGAACAGACAGGTTTCCTTTGTCAATAGAACGTGGCGAACAATTACTGCACACCAGGCTCCACAATTCATACTATGACTGCAATGTAGAATCTAATTAAAGAGGTTGAATTTCAATCCGATTAGATTAATAGCTTAGCATAAATAACTATAAGTAACTCATCAATTTTGCACAAAATGTGGAATTCATGAAATTGTATCATTATCATGATACCAGAGAAATACTTTACCAGGTGTGAATTCCAGGAGCTAATATTTTAAATGGTTAATATCAGCTCAATATTATAACATGTACAAAATGTAAAGCTCTGACTTCTTATTTCTTTAAAATATAGGTAAAGAATGGAGAGAGTGGAAATACTTTGTTACTAACAATATATACCTCAAGTTGCATTTAAGGTTAAACACGGTAGATTGTTAAAATTGTATTCAGCACAAAAAAAACATTTTGTTATAACTTCCTCTGCTTCTTTCTACACCGGCAACAAATGCTTGACCTGGTTGAACACGTGGAATCAAAATACGAAGAGGTTTGATGCATTAAATTGAGTATTTACTGCAGCACTACATTTAAAAAGAATCCAAGAAAGCTTTGTGGAGACCGGACTCACCAACAGCGAAATCCAGAGTTATGAGGGACGGAGCTGAATTGGCCATCGACTGGTACGCAGAGCAGGCGTTTACAATTTCTTGCATCTGTAGAAAGTTAGCGACAGCCAGCACGTCTTCTACATTCTGTGGGCTTAAAGTCAGCTTGGCTGTGTACATGAACTCCAGCACCTGACCCAAACCTGCAACGATAATCAACAATACAGCAGGTCTGGTTACACAGCAGCTGTGATGGTATGCAAAATCAGAGCACTGGGGGATGAAAATGACTTAATACATTTTATGAAAGTGTGCAGAAATACGTCACGTCCACAGGCTCACGGGAACCCACCTGCTGCGTTGCTGATGTCCAGATGCACCACATCTTTCTGGTCCAGGAAAAGGGTGCGGAAGTAGACACTGCAGGCCGCCAGCACAGCTTTGTGGGCCTTGAAGTCCACCCCGTCCACAACGAAGGTGCAGTCACACAGCAGGCCCTGCCTGCGCTGGCGGTTAAGCTGCTCCAGAACCTTCCCACTGTGCCACGGGAACTCCATCGTCCTGAAGGGCTGGAGGATGGCGGAAGAGGCTTGACGGCCGGCGCAGGCTCTGTGGACAGCCGACACGCAAGAAATCACATGTGGCACAAAAAGGCTGATAGTCGGCTTGACCAGTTTGTCTTTACACTGGCACGACATTCATTGACCTTTAATTAAACACTACCGACAATTAGTTAGGGCTGCTGCAAAACAGCAACAATCATAATCTATTATCTAATACTTGTCTTTTTTTTAAACAATGGATAATCATTTATATTTCAAGTGAAAAACAAATAAAA
>CALSBV010010214.1:8967159-9112089 GCA_943590825.1 Bovichtus diacanthus
TACTGCTGCTGTGCATGGTGAACTAACTAACTATGAATGAGCAGCAACAGGTATTGTTGAGATATGGGGGTCGTGGCATGTTTTATAGAGCACAGTGCCAACTCTCTGCTTAGTATTTAAAGTAGAATGGTTTAAGTGAAGACAGGAAATACAGGAAGTAGCATAAAAACACGAAAAGTGATGAGAAAGCGGATCCCTCTTTAGATCTTGATCTCGGTGCGGAAGGTCTGTACGAGCTCGTGTTTGGCCGGGTGTCGCCGTGCCCTGACTGTCAGGGTCCCCTCGGCGCCCAGTGATGATGTCACTGAGGTGGGGTCCACATCCTCAGGTAGTTGGCACTTGTGTGTGAACGTGTTCATCACCGAACCATCCTGGGCCAACTGCCAAAGACAGAGTAATAGGCATGACTTCATTGGGTTTTGGATTATTGCAAAAATGCTGACTCATGGTCAGGTGGCAGGTTTTAGGACTCTTTCCTACAGCGCTCTATTGCAACCTTACTATTACGACAAAAAAAACACACACCCCAGTTTCATAAGATTTTAGCCTCAAGATCATATCATGGGAAAAGTAGCATTGTCTTAACACCTGTAAGGCGTGTGTTACCGTTCCAAATCAAAAACAAACAAACCACCTTTTCTGCACGAACTTCAATCTGGTTGTTGGACGTAGTGACGATGACATCTTCAGGGGAGAAGTCTTGCACGTCAACTGTGAACTGGTAGGAATCCCCGAGAGTCTTTATATTTCCAGATCCACCTAAACCCAAGACAAGATGAGAAAGAATTATAGACCGCAGAAGTATATCTATGTTTCTTTCTTTGCCAAATCATTTCCCCTGAATTCTCACGTGCTCTACATGCTAAAGAGGGAAAACTCCCGTCTTTGTGGGCTGATGATGATTACAATACCTGCAGGTGGTGTTTTATTAGGGATTGATTAGAGACTCTCATTGATTTAAAAGACGACGTCAAGTTATTGAAAGATTTTCAGTTACTTTAATTGTGTGGTTACATGCCAACGACTACGAATCCATGCTAAAATCAAACATTATGCATGCTCATTATTTCCTGTTGTACAAGGTATTTCTGTAAAACGACCATAAACATATTAACTGACCAAAGGTCTTCTCTGCAACCTCAAAGGCAGCTGAGATTTTAAGCTTTGTAAAGAAGCTCAGTGTATTTCCTGGGAACCCAACTTTAAAACACAAACCTTTATCTGTTTCATTTTTTTTTTCAAAAAAAAACATTGACCTTTAATTTCGTAGCCAGGCAGGAACAATAGTTACATTAAGCTAAAATGTCTTTTTGATGAAAGACGTGCTGCTTCAGATTCAGGGACTTGGTGCTTGCTGTGTTTTCACATCACTGAACATAACATGAGATGTGATGTTGCTCTTGTATTCATATTCATATGTATTCAAGTGTATGACATTTTAACTTTGTATTCTTTAAATAAAGGCACATTACGTGATTATTGTCTAACTTTCTAAACCAAACACTATTTGACCTAGAATGTGTCAGATTAGTTGGCTCTCCATCTGTTCTTTGCATCACAGCCCATAATGTATTTCTTGGAAGTGGTTCATATAATTTTTACGGTTTCTCATCAAATGCATGGAAATATGCACAAAAAAAAAAGATTGTTACAGTCTGAACTGGTCTGTTGAGCATAATGTGTCTTTTTGAGCTTTGACAGATTTGGATTTTTGAGAAAAATAACGTTTATAAATTGACCAGTTTTGTTTGGAAGTAACATGCATGATACTGTTGACCCTGGCACATGCCACTAGTATTTATTGGATTGTGTTTAAGTAAATGGTAATGAGAATTATGAACATCATTTTCATAGATGTGGAACAAAATTCAAAATGTCGTCTTGTATTACTCTGTATTCCTCCCCTTGTATGATCAACCACGTGAATACATGACAACGGACTTCTAAATCTTCTAGTAGGTGGAGCAGGCCCCATCTAACCCATATGTAAAAGGCTGATAACCCCTGACGACGCCCATCCAATGGGCTGATAACATCCAAAGTGAGCGCCATGAATCTGAGCTCATAGGAGAAGTACGTGGAGAAACATGACCTCACACAGACTGGAAATGAGAGAGTGTGCGTGAGCTATGAGCTCTGATCTCACGCAGGTTAGTTTGACTGGATGACATCATTCCAACAGTGTGTGTGTGTGTGTGTGTGTGTGTGTGTGTATTTGGTGTGTACACTGGTCACCGGGCAACCATCTGGTCAGTCCTTATGCAGGCGTCATTCCAGATACTCAGTGTGTGAAGTCACACTGCTGGCACTCAGTCCCGCATTCCCCGGCATGCTTGTGTGCGTGCTTGTGTGTATGTGTGTGTGTGTGTGTGCCTTGCTTTCCCTTTAGCTGCACCCACCCTCAGGCTTTGGTGCTGTACCTATGGGATACCAGCAATGGTTCAAAAACAGTTCAGCTCTGACCCTGACACATGATGGGCCACTGGGCCACATGGACACCGAGTCCATTTAATGTTAAGATGTCACACATTCACAAGTCCGTGTGCGCCAGCAGAGAACCGATACGCAACAATTCACACCAGCTGCACACATCTCACACGTCTCCCGTCCTTTATGTGTATTTTAAACACACAAACACCTGAACAACCTGGAAGAGAAAGACAAGCAGCGCCTCCATTTCTACTAAAATAAAGCTCCAAACTTGTGTGTTCCCTCGTCGGTTTTACACTTTAGTTACTCCATCAAACTTGTTTAGAAACACATTTGTCCACAAACATCAACCACACCAGAGTTTCTTTATCCTCCGTCCTGCCTCCTCTGAACTGTCACCTGACATGTTTTATCTACACTTTATGGAGATAAACACAACACATCAAACAAATCGCTTCCAAGCATAAATAAATTCCCTTTACAGTCAAAGCTGTCTCTTCAACCTGCTGTTGTTTTTTTTTTCCATAACACTTTTGTATAAGTAAGCTACAGAGACCTAAATATTGCTTCCAACTTACTGGAAAAGCCCAAGGCGTCACTCCCGGGCCTCATGAAGGAGCCAAAGTCCTCAGCAAACAGTCCCCGGCTCTTCTCCATGTATGGATTACCAGAGGATGAGGATGAGGATGAAGTCTGGTGAAAACTACGCTCCGATCGATAGGCAGAGGAGTTGGTCCCACTCATGGATGGCTGAGAGTGCTGGGTGAGGCAGAGGAGGAGAGTAAAGGGAGGGAAGAGGGAGGCGGAGAGAGTTGATTCTTCTGCTCTGGGAGTCTTCCAGAGGCTTAAGTGTAAGAAATAAATCACACAGCTTTTTCTGTCTGTCTGCCTTCTTTCTCCTTCTTTATATTGTTTTCTTTTCCCCCCCTTGTTTGTGTTAGGTAAAATAATTAATTTTCTCACCCTCCTGCAGCCAGCCACCCTTGGCCCTTATATACTGTATGGTCCCATGGGCGGTGCGCATGTGTGTCACAGCTCATTGGGAAAGGGTAATAGTGTTCTATATTTATCATGAGACGCACAGAGCGATGGAGAGAGATGTCTGTTGTTGGAAAGGTTCTGGGCATTGAAGGAGAGCTTAAGAGCAGGCGAGAGGGCAGGTTTGAGGAGGGGGGGGGCAACAGTTGTCCTTTCAGACACACCGTCCCTGAAATAGCTTCACTTCTCTCCTCTCATTGATTTTCCCGGCACTCCATTGCTCCATCAGTCTGTTCTTCTTTTTTCTTAAAGAAAACCAAAAATAGAGGTTTTTTCCTCTCACACACAGTGTTTCGTGTCGATCTGGATTGTTTTTGGTGCGAGGTGCCGAGAGTTGGACATGTCGGCCGCAGAGACGTCTGCCTTCTCTCCAATATAATGGAACTCAAAGTGCCAAAAAAATTTGAAAAACTCAACAGCAATGTCTCGTTCCAGAAATCATGACCCGGTTACTCAAGATAATACACAGACCTTGTTGTGAGCAGTTTCATGTTGGGACTATTTTCTTTCTTAGTTACATTACATTACATTACAGCTCTTATCCAGAGCCATTTACAGTGAACTCACTACAGGGACAGTCAGGGTTAAGAGCCTTGCTCAGGGGCACAATGGTGGCAGCCTGGTGTTTAAACTTCCTGTGATCTATTTGAAAGCCTGACCACGAGACCACGAGACCAGACTACAGCTCAGCTGAGGAGGACGTTAATGTTTACATCTTGCGGCCTCTCGTCCACGAGTAGACGCACGCTTCCTCCTGCGCGGTGATACGGTTGGTGGGTGTAGTTTGGTAGAAAGTAAATAGTTCCTGCATGAAACTGCTCACAACAAGGTCTGTGGATTATCTTGAGTAACCGGGTCCATGATTTCTTTGTTGATGTCATTGCTGTTGAGTTTATCAAATTATTTTTTGGCATTTTCAGCTCCACAAGCCGAACGCCATCCAGTTCCATTATATTGGAGAGAAGAATCTAGATTGAGAAATAGCTCTACAGGGAAGAGGAAAAACGTGCATTGTTGGTTTTCTTTAAAAAAATATGTCACTTTAACATTCAGTCCTGAAATTGGATCCTCATATGGCTCTCCCATTAAATGAAATAATGTCCAATGTTTTCACAGAACGGTATCTCATCCGAGATATTTTTTGTCATCTGTTTATTGATTTAATCTCTCATGTGTTTAAACCTCTGAGCACAAACCATTAACGCCAAAATGATTCACCAGAAAAAAGCTATTTTCTCCCGCTGAGCCTGGCGGAGAGCGGAATGTGAATTGAAAAGTGAAAAAAGGAGCCTTGCCTCTTATCTCAGATAATAAGTTAAGAGCAACACAAAGACGGAAAGAATGTGCTTGAAAACAAAGCCGTCAGCGGGCGCAGGGGACTTAGTAGTGACATTGCTTTGTGGCTATTAATATCTGCAGGGAGAGCACAGGCCATGATTAGAAAACACTCACCACTCGCCTCTGTAGCTGGTGCCGCTGACACCTAACCCATTAAAATCCATTTAAGGGCTCATTGACATTAAAGTACGTATTTGACTTCTGCTTTGTCTCTTTCTGTCAAGAGTGTGATGCCTATAATTTACAGACGGCCTGGGCTGCGACACATACGACGCTCATTTATTGACGGAACGGCTGAACATCAAATATCTGCCGTCACATTCATTGTCGAAATTGAAATTCAAGGCAATCCGCTGTTGAAACAAACAGACAAAAGGTGGCAGCCTTTTGTGCCGGAGCCATGTTTGAAAGGTTATTACAGTACAGTGATATGTGCAGTGTTATCAGTGTAGAGCTCAGAGCCCCCTGCTGAAGGTCTAAATCCAGCCCAGCAACTCACCGTGTCCCTGCCAGAGAACACACCGAGCCCCCTCCTCTCCATAGTAACAGCAGTAATATTGTTGCTTTATTTTATTCAAATAATTCAAAACTAAACTGCGGTTTGCGTCTATGGTGGAGCTGTCGATCCGGATCAAATCCAGGGGTAGTCTGCAAAATGTGTTGTGAATTGTCAATGTTGTTCGTCATGTTCATTTCTCAGTCATGTTTTTCTGTGTTGTTTTTGTAACATAAGGAAGGTCAAATAGATCTCAGCTGGTATCTCAGTTTTCTGGAAGCTTGAAACGTTTCATAAGACTCATCCAGATTTATATTTTAGTTATTTTGCAAGGAAATGAAAGGGATCTACCAGGATTAGTTGTTTCCAACCTGGGGGGTGGGACTCTTAGACGGGTCGCAAGATACGTTTGAGGGGTCACGAGATGCCTAATAAAATAGAAAAATAGAAAAACATTTCTGATGCACAAATTATGTTCTTTCTTTCTTTGCATTTTTTTTCAACTTTTTTCTAATATTTGCTTTTTCTTTACTGTGAAACACTGCATAGTTTCACTTCTTCTGGCTTTTAAAAAAAAAAAAAAAAAAATCATTCAAATTCAAATTGTAAAACTGGTCTCATCACAAAGAAAGGCGTCTTCAATCAGGCTGTATAAATCCAGCGCCTGCCTGACCAGAAATGATGGGGGTCATTCTGAAATGAAGGAGTTCAAACGTTTGGACTATGAAGGAAGGTGGGTCACCTCTGAACCCGAGTCAGTACATACATTTAGTCATCTTCAGTCGGGTTGTTGGGATGCATAGAAGCTCTCTAAGATTACATCTAACAGACGTGTGTGTTCAATGTCAAAGTGAATGAATGGTCTTCTAAGAATACTAAGAAAACGCCAAGGCTCTATCTTTTTTTGCCATGATAATAAAGGAATTTTAAACTGTTAAAAAGAGAGAGCCTCAGAGATTTCTTGGTATTTCCTTTCTACATGTATCCGTTTCCAAATAGCACCTCAATCAAACTCTACACGAGGCCAGGAACACAGGAACTATGAACGTGTCGAACAAGAATAACAACAGAGTGGCAGGAAGACATTTAGGAGAGTCAATGTGATCTAGCTGTCAGTAATCCACCTTGCCTCACCAGTGACATTGAGTCCCCTCTATATGTGTGTGCATTCCTATCTGCCCACATAGAGCACTGACACACACACACACACACACCTGTGTTTGGGTTGTGTCTGCCTCAGCTGCTGCGTGTTACATAATGTTGCAGGCAGAGAGACCAGCCGCACACACAGTTTCTGAGCTGGAAGGTCATCTCACTGCTGCTCTTTTGTTTCCATAGGTAGATGGTCAGCTTTGTAAGTGAATGTAGTTTTACAGCTCTTCATGAACAACAAGTCTTCACACGATAGGTAATGTTCTCCGCGCTCGCCGCGAGGTCGGACCGCGAGGTGAAGGCAGCTAGCTGGTTTTGTATCTGTGGTTACCGCCCCTGCGCCGCTTTATACGGCTGTTATCTCTTTGCTTGCGCTTTGAAAGGTCCGCGGAAATCAAGGTCAAAGTTGAAATAATTTGAACTTTGAGCGCAGCGCCACGCCTAGTCGGGCCGCAGCGCTCGCTCCATAGGAAAACAAAGGCGCAGCCAGCGCAGAGCGGTTTCACCCCTGATCAGCCTGGTTTCACTGACCTTCTTATGGAAGTTATCTTCTATAAAAACCCATTTATTGTAAAACATACAATATACATTTTGAATGTAAATGGATTTTTTTTTAAAGATATTGAATGCAAATATTTGCTTTTCATCTATTCTACTTTTTTGTAATAAAATAAAAAACACTATTTAACTGCTTTATAACTTAATCTAATAACGAATCAAGCAAATAGAAAATGAATTGCTGATTTTATGTATTTTCATGTAGTATCTTATTGAAACTGTTCAAGAGTCATTTAGCCACGATGTCAGGAAACATACTAGAGTGATCAAAAGTTTTCCTCTAAAGCTGCTTCAATTCATTTATTGGTCACTTGGGGTCGGAGTTTCATATTACACATGGTCATTTGATCCATAGTTAATATGAAAATGTAGAAATACATAGAAATATAGATTGGTGTAGCTTTAGGACATACAAAGACATCCTTGCACATGTTTCCTGATATAATTATTAAGTACAGGATACACTACAGCAGCATGCTATTACAACACATGGAGTTTGGTTGACGTAGCGCTCATATTGTAAAATCACAATATTGCAAAAGCACAAGTTGAATTTATAAAATGCATCATATTGCTTCTTGTTTCCCTCTCAGTTCTGTGAAATATTGTTCTGTGAACACTTGAGAACAGCTGATCACAGATTTAGTATTTCATAATTTGACCTTTTTAATTTTATTTTACATTTAAATTGTGACTTTTTCACTTTATATATATATATTTGACCTATTATCTTTTTTGCCCGAGGAGATTTGTTTGTCGATAATGATCGTTTATGAGAGTTAAGTGAAGCAACCTCCTGCCTGGCTCTCTGGGCGCTTAGGTGTGCTGTTCCCATGGAAACACGCCTTTATACTGAGAAAAGCAGTCTGTATGTGTCTACATTTCCACTGTGTGTGTGTGTGTGTGTGTGCGTGTGTACGTGTACGAGAGTGTGAGTGTGACTGACGTTCATAGCATGCAGATTTCAAATCTCTATAATAACTCAAGTGCTAATTGAAAGCCTGAGGGGAGGTGGAACTGAGGAAAATAAACATTAACTAAAGGCTCCTTTAAAGAACGTGTGTGTGTGTGTGTGTGTGTGGGTGTGTTTAATGTTGACCGTCTGTTTTTCTGGTCCTTGGGGGCTTTTCAAATCAGTGTTTGAAGCCAGTCACTGACATTATGAAGGTCATAGCAATGACATCTGTTTGTATCAAGCTGTAAAATGTTAATCACACTGAACAGTGCAACCATGTTAACAATGGAGGACAGATAGTCATAATAAAACCGTAATTAAAAATGAAACAACAGTATTTTAAACGCTATTCAATAGTTGGGGACGGGCCAACAAAAGCACAGAAGATGAAGACTGCTAGCTGGCAAACATGGATGTAAACATTAAAGGTTTGGAATAATCAAATAATGGGTTTTTGTAAATGTTTCATGTGGTAGAAAATGCATCCACGCATTTGTGAGGCCTCGGGGATACACACTGCTTTTTTGCTGAAAAACACAGAAACTGTGTTTGTTTGCAAGAAAACTTCACAAGATACCGTAATAGCGGCTGTGTAACAGGGGCCACGCGTAGTGAGGAGCCTGCAGAGAATAATCTCCTGAATCTGCAGCTGCCTTCGGCCTAATGGAGCTTTTTTAGTGAGTTTCCGCTCGCAACTTCACGGTTTTGGTTCTCATAGTGCCATTTTCTACTGCAGCAGGCAGCTGTTTTCAGCATTTAGCAGTTAAAGAAACAGACATTTCCCTCAGAAGTTGGTAGAGGCCAAAAACCAAAGCTGAAAGATATAAACTATTGGACTTTTACCAGGTGGCCAGAAACTCGACTCCGAAGGAATGATAATGCTGCTCCATCACTGATGGATGTTAGCCATATCAACTTAAAAAGTGATAACATGTCAGTGTTTTTCTTCTGCCCCCAAGTGGCCCAAAAACTCAGTCACTGCAGGTTTGAGTTACCTCAGATGATCTAGTTCAGTGGTTCTCAAACGGGGGGGGACAGTGTGGCGAGTGAGGGTTAGGAGAAGTAAATAAAAATGAAAAAATAGCTGCAAGGTATTTCCTATGAAGACATGTATGTATAACCTAATGACCATAGACAAATAAATAGCTTCTGAAAAGATCCAGTCAAACTATTTCACTGAAATAAAACGGGGGCTTCTTGGCCTCCAGGAGGGTAAATGTGCAGTGCAAGAACTAGAGTTAGCAGACGAACACATCCGCCAGCTGTCAGCTGCCAAATACCTTTTTTCGTTTTTTTTCCTGCATATTTTCCTGCTCTGACCTGCTCTCAGGTTTGGGTGTAGATATACCTCAAACAGACTTAGTTTGTCATCTATTTCAATACTTCCTGCATTGTTATAACTATGCTATAACTATATAACTATTCTGCAAAGACGCCTGTGTCTTTCATACTAGAAAATCATTGTTATTATTGTAAGAACGATTAATTATTAAGCAAGTTCCCTCTCGACCTTGGAAATATTAACAATATGTCAAACAGATATATGATCATTATAATCACCAGTAATTGTCCATGTTTACATTCACAGGATACACGGGAACAGGAATTATGAGATTAATTATTTTCTGCAGCATGAGTAGCATGGAAATGTCTCTCACGCTGCATTTCCGCAATCAAGACAGATGAAGGGCACTTGTTCCTCCAAAGAGTTAACATTAGCTGCCCAGTCAACCATGACTGCTGCATCACTTCTATGCTCATGCCCTAACACAGGTCAGTGGTGGTACGCACACTCGTACGGACATATATACCACTTTCAGTGCAACCAGAAGGTAAGTGGTGTTTATGGGTGTTTTGAAGTAGCCACAGTGCATCATCATTTATCCTCAGTGTTTGTTTGCGACTGTATTAATCACACAATAGGAGCAACACTTCAGGACAAAATGAAGAGCCTGGATGAGGCTCCTGGGAGCGAAACAGCCAGAGAGAACAACAACTGGGGGCGAGGAAATCAATCAGAGACATCCCATAATAAGAGTCTGCTCCTTGCGGATCCATGGAAACCATGCCGACGGTCCCGCAAAACTGTCAAAGGTCAGACTGAAGTGGAAAAACACTAGAATGGGATCAATACTGACCCAATCAATGCATCAGACAGTAGCTATTTCGATGGCAATCTGCTAGTAATACGATTATTTGACCTACAATGTGAAGAGTCACAGATTACTGTTCAGTTCAAGGACAGCACAATCAATGTGCTCAAAGACTTTAGGATGTGGTAATGCTATTGAAATGAAGAGACAGACTGTGACGTCTCCCTCTACACTGATAGACTGTTTGTGTTTTCTATTACGCTAATATTCAATATCCATTAATACATAAGCATGATCTGTGGCATAATCTGCACCTACGCTGTTATTTCTGTTTTCTATGTGTTGTTTTGCTGTTGCTTGTTGCATCTGGTCACATTCCAAATGAAGATCCTCACAGCCCACCTGGGGCTTAGCATCACTTTCAGGCATATGTAATAAAAAAAAAAAAAAAAGGCAAAATCTTTAGAAATGGTATTTTACTTCAATGCACATTTTCATGCCTCACAAAACACACATGAAACCTAAGCAAGGCTAACCTGCACGTATGTGTGTGTGTGTGTGTGTGTGTGTGTGTGTGTGTGTGTGTCTTTAGAGTGTCTGTTGAAGCTGAGGTGTTGTTTGGGAACAGTGTGTGGGATGGAGTGGTACGGCTACGCTGTTCTGGGCATTTTGACTGCCATCCTCAGCTTTCTGATGGACATCAGTGTGACGAGGCTGCTGAGAGGTGCGCGCACACACACACACACACACACATACACACACACACACACACACAATTAACGTTTCTCTTTCACTCCTCTTGTAGCTCACCAGTGGCTTTATATGAAACTGGAGGGCAACAGTCTGCTGCAGTTCTTCTGCTGGACTCTTTACCCAGCATGCCTCTGTGCTGTCGCGTCATCGTTCTCCCACAACATCTGTCCGTTCTCCACAGGTCTGTCAATCAGCCACAGTTATACAGTCAGAGACAAGCTAGCAGCTAAAGAGCAGCTAAAGAGCTAAATCTGGACTCCAAATTATAAATGTTAATGTTTTTATAACTCCTTCAGCTATTACCTTTCATATGTTAAGCCCTAGACATATACACTTAATACATGCTCAGAGGGAACTCAAATCCATTTAGAATATTTTCCTAAAAGGAAATAAACAAGACTCAATAAAATATAAAATGTTGAATCCATAATTTCTTTCCACTAAGAACGAGCGGGTGCATAGTTTTAAATAGTAGCTGCAAATGCTAGCTGGCTAGCCTAAATGGAAGTGAAGGAATTTATGGCTGAAAATGTTAATGAAAATATAAATGTTTTGTGTCATGCATTCATTTTCATGGTTTACATTATCAAGGTACATAGCTATGAGCTGGTACCTGAAGAAAGAAGATCAGAGAGGCTGATTATTATCTCACATGACTTTGTAAGGCTCATAGAGGATAGAGTATCATCAAGTGGGTTTCCATCTTCACTACCGCACAAGTATGCATGAAAAAAGATGAAGAATAAAGACGTATTGTATATCTGGATTTTTTTCTCCTTTTAAAAAAACATCTTTCATTCCTGTCAAAAGTAAAAGGCATTGAGAAAAGTCAAGTGTGATATCATCTTTTAATTCAGTGAGTGGCAAAGGGAGACGTGCAGTATGAAAAGTCAACTACGATCTTATCTGTTTCACAGTAAATCGTAAAAAAAAAATAAAATAAAAAAAAAAAGTTGTGATATTTCCAGGAAGCAGGGATTTGTATGCTGGTCTTTCAAATGTTGGTGTATGCTGGTGTTGAAGGCAGTGAGGGAGAGTGCTTGGTGCTATGTGATATGAATGAAAAGTGCACATGGATCTACATTTATATAGTTCTAGATATAGATCTATAGGTATCTGTACATGCCAGACGTTGCTCTCTTATTAAGAGAGAAACGCTTTCAGATGAACCCT
Organism: Bovichtus diacanthus; assembly: GCA_943590825.1. Taxonomy (NCBI): domain Eukaryota; kingdom Metazoa; phylum Chordata; class Actinopteri; order Perciformes; family Bovichtidae; genus Bovichtus; species Bovichtus diacanthus. Next base: position 8,979,146 of record CALSBV010010214.1, read on the forward strand.
AAAAGGGCAAATGTGCTTGAAGTTCCCCAAAGAAGCAGCTCCAAGACTAAAAACACGGTGTGTAGCTATGACACAAACTAAATTAGGCTTCATTTTCATCTGTTTTGTGCTGATTGTCCTTGAAATCCCACAATAGCCCCTCACACTCTATTGAATCATTGTGAAATCATTCCTGCGTATTCACTTAGAATAACTGTTTGAAAACTTCTGGATTGCTTCTGTTTCCTCTGGGTCTATAAAAGAATATGGTCCTGTTACATTATTTCCCATCAGGCTCAGGGATACCAGAGGTGAGAACCATGCTGGCCGGCATTGAAATGCCTCACTACTTGTCTCTGACTAATATGTTTACCAAGTTTCTGGGCCTTATCTGTACGCTGGCAGCCGGCAGCACTGTGTTCCTGGGCAAAGTGGTGAGAGGCTTCTCAGTGTCACTGTTTTTCATACAAAATATGGAGCCATTCCTTAAAATTGCATGTTATGAGTTATGAAGAGAGTTCTCTGTATTTGCCTCTTATCAGGGTCCGTTTGTGCACCTCTCCACCATGGTTGGAGCCTACCTGAGCAACCTGTGCGCTCTTATAGGAGCCGATAAGAAGGTAAAACCTCAGTGAGGTCTTTCAAAAATGAAGCCTTTACCCACTTTACTTACATTTCTAGTCGTGCAATTATTTAAAACCTTTTCACCCCCGTCATAAATCCTAAAGGAGTAATATGTTTACATTAATAATGGATGAAATGACGGGTTTCTAGCTCATTGTTGTCAATCAATTCTCATAAACCCACTTCACGCTCCCTGATTTCTTTTGTTAAAATGCTAATGTTGTTCCTTGTTATTCCTATTATTGGCACATATCCCTTAACATTAGAAGAGGTGATCATGTCAGTTTCCCCCAAGTAGCCTACAAAAAAATAAATAATTAATGCAGCTTTAAAGAAAAGCAATGATTAATACATTTATGCAAAAATGCACTTATGATGGCCTCATTCCACTTCATGAATATTTTTCACAATGTGACGAGGAAGGAATAGCCCATCGAGCTATTAGTACATTTCAAGTTAAATATTGTTTATCTTCATAAAAGGAAAGACATGCATTTAGTTGGAATGGAAACTGGAGAAACCGCCTTGTGAAAATGTTGCTAAAGTTAATTTTCTCCCCAGTTGTGGAACAATATGAATAAAATTCCTAGTTGTAACTTTCTGTAAGATATAAAAAAAAAAAAAAAATTTCTCTTTTAGGAAAAAGCTGCTGGAGAAATGCTGGTTATTGCTGCTGCAGTGGGTGTAGCCAGCTGCTTTGGAGCTCCCATCAGCGGTGAGAGAGCCAGTAGGGGTTCAGCATGAGGAATTTTTATACATCCGCTCGCGCTATATCTGGCACTTTTCTGATTAATGCGATTCTACCTTTGATTTCTCTCTTGCTTCCCTCTCATCTCTGCTCCTCCTGTTTATATGTGCATCCTTTTCTCTCACCTCCTCCTCCTTTCATCGACTCTCCGCCCGACGTTTGGATCCTCTCAGCTCACCTTCTCATCTTTGCACTCGCACTGTAAGATAAATGAAAAAGACATCATCATAATTAACATAAAACAGACTCTCTTTCAACACTTGGAATATATGCATATTTCCTTTTTTTACATGATTTTTGCAGGCAAGAGTTCTGCTCATTTAGATGAGAATACTTACTGCTCTTTTTTGATTACAATGTGACTTCCCCACTCTGCTCCTGCAGGTGTGTTGTTCAGCGTGGAAGTGACGAGTTCTCACTTCGCCCTGAGGCATTACTGCCCGTGTTTCTTCTCAGCCGCCTGTGGTGCGTTGACCTTCCGCCTGTTCTCGGTGTGGAGTGGAGACGGAGGTAATGGAGGCCCTGATCAGCTCTCGCTCCGTCATGATGTACAAGGAGAAGCTTCACTGACGCCTTGAGCTGAAGAAAAGCGGCCACAGAGCCAAAATCATGACTTAAGATCTGAGTTTGTATTGAAGAAGTGTGGATTCACGTGCCATCTACACTATTTTGCCTAACGTACTGTCCACATGTTGTTTACTTTTGGTCTGGAGCCAGAGACTGCTATAGCAAATATATAGATTTCATTAACAATGCATTAAATAAAAGGTTTGTCTCCATTCAAGCAAGGGAGTTTTTTAAGAAAAGGCTTTAATGCAGCCCATAAAATGGGAGGGATGAAGTAAATTGTCCGATTAATACATAAATCAAACCAATAAATGAACAGGAAAAAAAAAATTTTAATTGGGTTTTCAACAGGGGGTGCGTGACCCCTAGGGGGTCCTCAGAGTTACTGCAGGGGTCCTCCCAAATTATTGTTTATTTAATGTTTTGAAAGGTTGTTTTTTTACAAAATTAAAATATGTCTGAAAATACACGTTACAGTAACATGAATCCAACATATTATTAGCAAAGATAAATCGTCATATTTGTAAATAAAAACAAAAAAAAACATTTAATTTACGCAGCGATGATGATAGTGTTTCGTTAAACTGGCTGTGCCGTTATTTTCCTGTGGAAAGACCTGCGCTCAAAGTTCAAATTATTTCAACTTTGACCTGGATTGCCGCTGACCTTTCAAAGCGCAACCAATGAGATAACAGCTGCAGGGGAGGTAACCATAGAAACAAAATTAACTCGCTGTTTTGACCGCAAGGCTCTGCGCCGCGCCGCGCCTGACAGAAGGGTTCATTTCTTATAATGTGGAGCTAACCTGTGCTAAATCAATGTGTGACACCTCTCCATAACAAACTCATTTCTAAATATCAATATCTAAATATCTGTTTTGCTTAAGTTACCTTGTTTCTTGGCTGATTCCCTCCAAGTTTCAGTCCTCACCAAACATGAACAATCTAATAAATGACACAACTTTAATTTAATACTATGAGCTAGAATACATTTCATAGTTCCACAGTTTCACTATTTAAATGTTGCTTTTGAACATGCATTTAAAAAGGGAGCCCAACGCAAACACTCTTTATAGACTTTCATGTCACATTTAAAGGCAGGCTGAGACAATACTTTTTTGTAAATTTCAAAGTAAATATAATGCTTTGGTAATTTAGGCTTGTCAGTGATGTTGACAGCCATCTAATTACCTGTCATGACAATAACCGGGAACATCAGCTTTGGCAAAATCAGCAGAAACATTTATCTGACACCGTGAATTTTAATACAATCTCAATGCAATAAAGTGAGGAGAGATTAGATTTTGAAGAAATTGGAGGGATGACTTCAATTTGCTTTTTGCTCCACAGAGACTCCTCAGGCGTTGTTCAAAACTCATTTCCCCACCGCTGTACCTTTCTACCCGCTGGAGATTCTGCTCTTTGCCTTCCTGGGGTGAGTTTTACTTTTGAGAGCATCTGCATAGTTAAACCAGATCCTCTGTTCATGTGTGTCTCACAAACATAAACTGACATTTGCTATCCATATTCATGTCATTCACAATGACACGTCTTTGACCAGCTCTGCTGTGTTTTCTTCTAATCTAATCAGCGTTAAGAGTTTTTTTCTTCCTGATGCCAATCATTTCCTGGCCTCTTCCTCATCACTTACAATTCTAAAGACTTCTATTGCTGCCTCTCGTCTCCCACTGAGGTCTGTCGTCTGTCTGGAAACAGGCTGCTGTGTGGAGCTGTGAGCTGCTGCTACCTCGTCTGCCATCGGTGGATGCTGCGATTCGCCAAAACAAACCCGATCTTCAACAAAATGCTGACGACAGAGTGAGAGCTTTTTACAATGTCAAAGCCAGATGGTGATTCAGAGTCTTCTGCTGTGCAAGACAGACTCATGAGGTAGATCTTGGATGGGGAATCGATTCATATTGATAGGCCAATGTCCCAGAAGCACGGTGCGTTTCTTTAAAAGGATCATTCACAATACACAAGAACAAATCAGACTCTGCTGCGCCCTGAATCCATTTGACTATACTGAAGTTATGCAACTATATAAACAACTTGATGATAGGAGCCGATCGACACAAAGCCCCTTGTGATTCCAGATGTAAGCAGTGTAAATCACTTAACCTTTAAAAACATAGATCTGAAAAAGACCAGATTATTATTATTCTGCTGAGGTCACAAAAAGCAGTCAGCTGAATAAAACTTAATTAATTTCAATAGGAATGACTGAAATGAAAGCAACATTATAAGGACGGTGCCTGTGTATGTGATGCCTCTCTGCAGGAAGGCTGTATACTCAGGCATGGTGGCCTTCCTCCTGGCATCGCTCACATTCCCCCACTCTGCTGGTCAATATATGGCCTCTAAGGTAGGAATGAACATTTTAAAGGCACAGTTCCTCATTTTTTTGGACGTGCACTCATAACCGATGACTTGGAACCGTACTATAAATGTGTGTTTCTCAACTGATCATAATCAAAAATGCTTACCTCCTGCATTTATATACAAACTCGCAAAAAGACCAAATCTTTATTACTCTGCGGAATAGATTCAGCCGTTAAAACAAACCCATGAGCCACAATGTTGCACCACAGTTTATTTTTCCACCTTTTTCTAACAATATTGTTATCGTTTTATATTTATTTTATACTTCTCATAATTATTTTGTTTTTATACCCGTGTTGTTAAAACCTATATTGATTTGTTTCTATTGTAAAGCACTTTCGGTGGCATTTTATGTTATGAAAGGTGTTATATAAATAAAGTTTAGATAATAAATGTTATTATTTTGAGTTAATCTTTCAAATGCCCTTTTTCTCCTGTCGAGTGACATTTGCTAAAAACTTCTGATAATTAGACTTAATTGCCATGGACGAATGGGAGTAGGGCTGTGTGGCCCAGACAGTGTAGGGAATAAATAATGTCTTATTTTTAACATTAAGAAAAATAAATGAACGAGAGGGGCAACAGGAGAGCACAGACGTCCGCCAAGGCCATGCCTTATCTTGCAATTTTAACGAAGTGAAAAATAATGAATGCATCCGCCACGTGATTCGGTTCCGCTCCAAAACGGAACGGGTTCTTCCTTGGCCCGCGCTTCACCCTTCCACCAAGTTTCATGCAAATCGGGTCAGTATTTTGTCCACAATCCTGCTGACAAACAAACCATGCAAACCGAAACCATACGCTCCTTGGTGGAGGTAATTAATGTTCACCCTTAGTTTCGTATGAGTTTTTCCTCGTGCTCACACAGGGATCTGAAAGGCAGTAATCTCTTTCACAGCACACCATGAAGCAGCTCCTAACCTCCTTAATGGATAGCAGGCCGTGGAGCTCTCAATCCCACAATGCCTCTGTTCAACTGGGGCCCGAGTCTTTGTTGGAGTGGAGCTCACCGGGGGGTCCCGTCTTCCTACCTTTGGCCGTCTTTCTGCTCATGAAGGTACACACAATGGAGAAGCCAATTAAGGAGTTTTTTTATCTCGGTCTACCATGCACTGAGAACCAACAGGAATCATATCAAGGCACAGTGACCCCTTATTGACACACAGTAATTGACACTTTCACGGTAGAGCGAGCTAAAGAGCGTTTACCCTTTCAGGCTGAAATGTCTTCTGATGCTCACTCATAGAAACACTGCAGATGGAAGCTCGAAATCTCAGCAGCCGGCTGCAAGTAACGGCCGAGTCACCGGTGTCGATCCATAACCCGGACCAACCACCTGTCTGTTATTCCCTCCAAACAGAAGTAAACCTTACATACTGTTGCAGAAAAATACCTGATGCCTTAGCGGCATCCACTTACTGTGACAGTTTTCCACCCATTACCGCACGCAGATGTGAAATGTAAATGGGAATGATTCCGTTTGTTTGTGCGAAATTGATTAGAGAGCCCTGGTGCACAGATTGACAGTGACTCATCTGCTGTGCTACTAGAGCGGTCGTGGCTGCTCAGATGGCGAGGAGAGATTTGACAGTGTGTCTCTCTCTGTTGTTGCTTCTGAGATGTGGATGTTGGTCCTCGCCTGCACTCTGCCCCTGCCAGCTGGATACTTCATGCCAGTGTTTGTCTACGGTGAGTGGAGGGAAAGCACTCGGACGAGTTTGTTTGAGGAATTTGTCTTGCTGCATCCTCCCCTCGGAACGTGAACGCTCTGCAGTAAACTGAAATACAAAAGTCGGGAAACTCTAATTATGTGTTTTTCAAAACATGTCTGTTTTCCAGGGGCAGCTTTGGGCCGTTTGCTTGGAGAAGGAGTAGCTTATGCGTCTTCCACTGGACTGACCTCAGGCCAGCAGTGGGCTTCTATAAATCCTGGGGGCTACGCACTTGCTGGTAGAAGACATTGAGCCATGTTGTTCATATGCTGTGGTGATGACATGGCCTGTATATCTGCAGTGTTTATATCCCTTTCATCTACCTTAACCCAATCTGAATGCCTCAAGTTTTTGTAAGCAAACTTCTTAGGATTACACCAAATCTGCCAGGAGCTAAAACCGTAGACAAATATTAACAGAAATCTGTAAATGTGATCATTTTGAGGGTAACATATTCAAGCAAGTTGTAAATATTCAGGGTTTCATATCAGAATGTAAAATCCATATGAAATAATATTACGTTGAATTAAACTATTAAAGTCAAATTTAGGCAGAAATTTTTTTTTTATTTTATCGCCCGGTAAGTGATATTTTTTTCTTCTAGGATGCAGAGTTGTCCTCGTTTATGAAAAAGTGAACACAGCCTGGCCTCCAATGGGTCACGCCTTGGTTATAATGGTTATATTATATAATATAAGTGTCCATTTACTCTGGAATGGTAATACTGAATGTAGTTTACAACATCATTGTACCTTTAATATGGTTTCTGCCTTGTAGGTGCAGCAGCCTTCTCCGGGGCTGTGACACACACCTTGTCCCCAGCTCTCCTGGCTATAGAGTTAACGGGCCAGTTCAGCCACGCTGTACCCATCCTCATCGCCACTCTGCTGGCCAATGCCGTGGCTCGCTCCGGGCACCGCCCATCTTTCTATGACGCACTCTCCATCAGCAAGAGGCTCCCACACCTGCCCTCCCTGAGGAAGGCATGCCCTCAGTGAGTAACAACAGGCTGTGGACTGATTAAAGAAATACAGTGTGTGGGGATGACCATCGGCTGTTAAAATTAATAATCTGAAATAAAGTGCATCTAAATCTGGATGCTTTTTGTAAAGGCATTTAAGATTAAGGTATTCTTTGTTTACATCGAATTAGAAAAAATGTGAAAAAAAAAAAGTCTTGAAAATACCTACCTATAAACCCGTCTCTATCGAGTGAAATATTTCAATAAATGTTGGATGGATTAAATGCATATAATTTGTTAGAGTCGGTCCCCAGAGGATAGATTCTAAAGACTCGGATGATTCCCCGACTTTAAATTAGTGTCACGCTTTTACAAGGTGGTAAGATAACTGGGAGGACCCAGACGCAGATGACAGGAGGCGAGTTAACAAAAAGAGCTTTATTATAAAAAAAGCTTACAAGAAAAAACAACTAACTACAAACAAACAAAAGCAAAAACTGAAAACACTAACCAGGCTGGAACGAGGAAACACGGACATCTGAGACATGAACAAAGACAACGAACCACCAAGGAACAATGAAACAAGAATATACACACACAGAAACTAATGACAGACGAGACACAGCTGAGAGGGCAGCGAACGAGACAAGGGTGGCAGGGTGATTACAGACAGGAAGTAAAACTAAAGACACAAGGGGAACGAACTCTACAAAATAAAAGCAGAGAAAACACAAAGAACATGACAATGAGTGCCAACAATCTCATCTCATTTCAAGTTGTCTAACCCGATAACTTAAAAGCTATGACTGAATTAGCCTCATCTGTAATTTGACGTTAACGCTAACACGTGCGCGTGTTGCTAAAGATTACAGACCAGCGCTAAGCATTGGTATTTTACTATTCAATGTAAAGTTGAGTCTCATTAGAGATGAGCCAAATCTGAGCTGAGTGCGGAGGATAAACCAGTCGGGTTTAAGTCCTTTCCTCCAACAACTCCCCGGTAAAAGGTTGTTTAATCTACACGCACTTACCCCCTAATTGACATACAGTGACTGACATTTTCACAATAGAAGAATCAAGCGGAAGAATCAAGCGGAAGAATCTCCTGCGATCTCCGATGCTCGCTAATAGCAACGCTGTAGTTGGTAGGAGAGAGTTGTAACAGATAGAAACCTCAGAAGCCGCGTAATGGCTGAGTCACTGCTATTGATCAAAAGCCCCATCAACCACCCACATACAGTATCTATTATCCTCAACGTGAAAGAGAGAGACATTACTAACTTGGGAGACAAACATAGCAGAGCAGTGTCTCATTCTCGTCAAAGTAAAGCATCGCTAATGCATTAATATCTGGGAGAAAATCACTTTTTTCCAGACAGTCTGCCTGCTAGAAGATTCACTTGCGATGACTCTTTCTTTTCCATTAAAATGTAAATGGGCAAGTAAGAATACTCTACACTTCATCTATCCAACCATTTTGTTCATTAGTGTCTTTTATCTGTAGGCCAAAACAAAAACATCCCCCTCTATCTCTCAACATCACCACTAATGTAGCAGTATCACCGCTGAGGTATCAAAGGGAGATTATTATCTCGTACCCCTGTGGCGAGATGCATGTGTTAGGGTGCGTGTACCGGCCTGTCTGTCCGCAGCTAAAGGCCTTTCCGGATATCGACTAGGCTAAAAACAAACCTTACCAAGTCTGCAGCAGGTCACATCTGTCGTGGCTCAAAAACTGACATCCATAGAAAGTTTTCATTTTGACCTGGAGCATCTGCAGATAGTTCCATAACCTATATGTTATATAATATATATACTAAAGCTAGGCACAATATGAGATGAATAAATCCCAGTTTTTTCATTATCTACGCTGCTACGCTACGCTGCAAGATATACATAAAGACTCATTCCTATTGTGACTGTACAGGGTCTATCGAGAGATTTTTTTTCACACAGTGTTACAGGAGCCGTCTGATGTAAAACGCATGCAAATTAGTTCAACATGTGCTTTGAACACGATACATGTCACCATACCACCTTGGTGATAGCAGTCAGCAGCCCCACTGACGTTTTTCCTTCTTCGTCTGCCTCTCACGCAGACTGGATTTCAGCCCCTAATAATATGCTTGAATAGAAATCAAGTCGTCATCACCCACAGCTCCTTGTCAACAGCATTCAGGCGGAGACAGTCTCAAGTATTCCTCTGACAAACTAGACTGTGCCTGACACTTTTTAAAAATGTTTTTCCAGAGTCTGTTTGGGAAAAAGGTTCAAATTCTGAATGTGTTCACAGGAGTGTCCCTGTAATTTGTACCTGGGCACAAACATTTCAGATGCTCTTTTGTCACCACCATCAAATCAAACCATTTTGTGAATCCTTACAACCTGGGAATAGGTCTGAAAAAAAAAAGGCATTAACCTCCAGAAGCATTTATTATTTCATCTAACTACAGCTGCGTTTGTAAGTGGTGTGACATGGTTGATCTGTTTTGCAGGCTTCCCTCCACACCAGTCGGACAGGTTTTGGGAGCGATATCAGTGCGGCTTCAGAGAGCGTCTGGGCTGGTGGAGGTTCAGCATGCTGTCAACACCACCACTGACACACAAATCCCTGTGGTGGACTCACATGGTGCGCAGACAAAGACATTTGATAGCATTTTACCCCAGTTTTTTTTGCCAAGGAAGTCATAATTTTGTCTAAATCTTTTTCCACAAAAAAATCTAAAACATATTTGAGTACATGGAATATTGGCATAAAATCACCAGGATCCTAAAGAAAACGTCAGATGCTATAGTTACGACACCACATAAAGTGTCTGAACAGAAAAGAGGAAAATGATGAAAAATTGTAACCGTTTAAAAATGATCTAGCAATTCAGCAGCGTGAAAGTTCCTCGGTAAGGAGCTGACAAGCGAGAGAAAATAGTCGGTCGGCCAGCTGAGCCGCAATCACATGGAAACATTTTCATGTTTGCAGCAGAAGACTCGCAGCCCACTTGAGAGCGGCACACACTTTAAACTGTAGCACCGACTGTTGCAAAGAAAATTGATTTCCCCTCCTTTCTTCTGTTGAAGAGTCGCAGATTATACTGGGCTTTGTTCTCCGCGCAGAGCTGCTGATGTTCCTGCATCATTGTAACACTGAGGTAAAAGGCTGCGTGGTAGGTAGCTGCAGGGTTCAGAGGAAGGCAGAGGACTGAACTGTGGGATGCTGTTTAAAATGCAGGCCATGATTTTCACAATCCGTTTGGCATTGACTGAATGCCAGTTGACATGACATGACAGTTGCAAAAAGGATGGGAGCAGCATGTGCAGACAGGACTGCTGGCTGATGTAAAAGCTAATTTTATGACAGAACATCCATTATAAAGCATATCGCAGTTAAAGAAAAATAGAGCTGTTTATCAAAAATGGTTTAAAGAAAAACAGGTTGTAGCAATGTCCAACTCTAGAGAGACTATGAAAGTTATCAGGAAATAGACTCGACTGTGAATCATCATTTCTCAAATAATACTGGATGCTGCTGCATGACAAGCACGCATCTGATAGAAAATGCACACAAATAAATCTAAATATATCTTTGCTGTGCTGTGCAGACTCTGGAGAAACATCTGGATGAGGTCTGCTGCATTTACCCGACCTCTGTGCTGTTATCGCCTCACAACACCGTGCAGGAGGTAGGGACACTTTGAGATACATTTAAAGAGATGAATTTAAAGGAATTGGAGGAAACGTTTTGAAGCCTCGAGATTGGCATTTTGGTCGTTGCCGTCTTGTTTTTTGGTGGAGCTGGGGAAGAGTAAAGCCTGCTAAATCACCAGATAACGCTAGTGCTAGCTAGCTAGCTTGGTTAACAACGTGCATCTGTAATTCACGTTGACTGTAAGTGTAAGCTAATTTTGACCAGCAAAAACAAAACTATTCACTGGAAGAAATTTACAACCGCTTAGCTGCTCGCTGAACAATCCTGTCAATTACAAGGTAGCCACACACTAAAGCATACGCTGCTTTATCGTCTATTTTACTCTAAATGGGATAATTTACTAAATGAATATCATGCTGTATGGAAGAAGACTGATTGAGAAGAAGATTGAGACCATACTCTCATCAGGAAAATGTTTACTGAGGAAATAAATCAATTGAGAAGTAGAGTCATTTTCTCATAGACTTCTATGTGATCTGACTTCTTTTTGCAACCAGAGGAGTCACCCCCTGCTGGTCATTTAAAAGAAAGCAAGTTTAATTCACTTTTCAGACCCAGAGCTGCCACTTGCTTTCTTGTCGAGACTTAAATGAGGAGATTATTATTTATCTCCGACATGAGATTCATATCAATCTTCTCATCTAACCTTCGGAAAGAAAGTAAATAAGCATGTTTCCCAAAACGGTCAGCAATCTTCACATCCAGTTTGCTCTGCGTCCGTACAGGCACACAGCATCCTGAGTCTGGTTGGCGCTCAGACCTTGTTTGTCGCAGACGGGGGAAGACTGCTCGGGCTCATCACTTGGCCAGAGGTAATGAGTGTTTGGATGTAATGTGTGTATTCACACTCACAAATATAATTCTCGATATTTTATATTATACGCACTTTGCAAACAGAAGCATGTCCCTGTATGGATTTGTTACATCATGGAGGATGTAGGAGGCAAAATGTTTACTTACATATTCAAATCTGTCTCTTCCCTCCTTCCCTACTTCTTTCTCTGTTTTCTCCTACAGATGAAAAGAATATTAGAAGACTTGGCCAAAGAAATCTAAGCAATGACAAACATGAAATAAGCTCATCCCTTGACCTTTTTTTTTTTTTTTTTTAAAGCAAACATGAATCCATCTCTGTCTTGATTTGCTGCCGGCCTGGCTCTGATAATGACATCATTCCTTCATTACCCAAGCGTACGTTTTTTTTTCACACAAACAACACTGAGCTGGAGGCTCCTATTAGAAAACATTTATTAAAGCTTATTGTCTTGCATTATATTGGAATTAATAGGATATTTTTCCACTGATCCGCACTTTGTGACACAGAAATATTAAACGTGTGCCTACCCAGAATAATGTGTGGGGATGAAAACAAAAGCAGTTTGTTCACCAATTAACACAATGTAACCTTGCTGATGTATTTTTGAGAGATTGACTGTTTGCCTTCCATGCAGCCTTATTTATTTCAGTACACTATGAAAAATCTCCTTGCAGATCATTGAAACGTCCTTGGGATAAGTAGTTAAAGCTGCCACGTGTTGAATTTTAAGATGTCTGGCTTCTCTCCAGATTCAGATGAGAAACCTCAAAGAAAACACATTTTCAATTTATTTTTCTACATTTTTCACAATCCGTCAATGTGAAGGAAAAAGGGATCAAAAGCAGAATTTGACAGCACATATATTAAAACTGTTGTTTAATAACAAGATATTTAACACCAGTATCTTTTTGACTCTTCACAGTTCAGTTCTACCAATAATATGAAAGTGTTTATTGTACACTGAATAAAAAATGTAACTGTAACAGCGGAATTATGTACATTCACAAAAGTATACACCTCAACAGGGGAGAAAATACAATCTGGAGTCTTTGCATCTGAAGGCAAGTAACGTTCCCAGACAAGCCATTTGTGGATTAGCCACTTGAGATATCTCACACGTGTCTGTGTGGCTGAGGCTCAAGTGCCCTCAGTGAGGCTCATTTTAGAGATTGCCATCAAGATTTCCAGCTTATATTCTGTTAAGACTAGTTATAAAAAACGTCATCCTCGGATAGCGAGCTGCTGTCCACGTGTCGGACGGCAGCCTCTGCGGTCGCAGTGCCCCCGTCCACCTCGAGGGGGCGATCTCTGTCCTGCTGGGTGTTGGACGTCGGGGAAATGGAGTTGACCACAGGGTGAAGGACGAGGTTGGCCGCCCGGTTGTCGCCATAAGTCTGGGCGTGGATGCTGTACAGGTGCTGAGGAACGCTGACGCTTCCGCCGTCCAGCAGGAACTGGGACAGGAAGTGGCTTTGTGCTGCTGAGGAGGGATAATAACAGTGTCAGTCAAATGAAATGCTCCTTGAAAACCTTGAAAAAGGATTTGACAAACAGTGACAGCTGGGTCCTCTCAGGTTGTAGAGCTTTTAGAAGCTGCAGCTCTTCACACTGGTATATTATAGAAGTAGTACTAACGCGCTCAGTGCTTGATTTGGATATATGAAAAAAAATGTAAAAAGGTGACACAGCTGCTGCATGTAGCTTTTATGACTGTGCATCCCACGTGAAAGCTATTTCTGTATGAAAATCATATCAATTCATGAGGAGCATATGTGCAGGGGCTTATTTTTGAAATAAAGAAATACAGTGAACTTCCCTTCACAGCTAGTTGCCTACAATATATGATTAAAGGCTAAATGTTTTTATTTCATTTTATGTCGCTGTTCAGTTTAAACAAATATAATTTTGGAAGTAGGCTTCAACAAAGGCATTTGAAAATGTGCTCATATAATAATTACAATGAAATCACCAAAGTCAACAGGCGTCATCGTCTGGAGAGACCATGAATGTGAGCGCACAATTTCATGGAAGAGCTTCAAAAGTGGAAAGAAATGTTCCTTCTGGGGCCAAAAGAGTCAGGCTGGCTGTCTGACATTACAGCAATGCCATTAGTGTAAAAAAATAATAATAATAATCACACACATCTGCTCATGATTTCTTTCCACTCCTGTGAGTTAGCACAAACCAGGTCTTTGAGGAATTACATATATTTTATATAACATATTATATGATATCATATATTTACTTAACATTCATAACATCAATGATGTTGTGCAACAGGTGTTTTATTATTCTAATAAATTATATTGGATTATAAATAAATATAATTATATTATCTGATATTATTTATTATCACTATTGTCTCATTTGTCTTATCCTCAGCGTTAAAGAAAGAAGGTAAAATAAGGAGTTTGAGATTATAATCAGCCAAACCCAGACGGAGACTACTACAGCAGAAAGGCAGAATTACCTCGGTGTTTTAATCTTTTGGTTCACTTGTATTCAGACAATACGGATGTGCAAAGTTTTCTGTACACCCCATGGAGAAATAAAAAGAATAAAAAGAGACATTTGAGACCAAACGCTCCAGTGACACACGTGTGATCCTATCACCTGCCGGACCTTGTAAACTGGTGCAGGGCTGCTCTGAGCCGTCGGTCATCGACCACACATCCATGGCTGCCTCGGCCAGGGCGAACTGCTCCGCCACGCCTGTGAAACAAACACATTTCATGTTCCTTTTCCCAGAAGTCGAGCCCAAGTTGTTTTTCACCAAGTCACAAACAAAGCGAAATCGAATGAGTTCAAGCCACTGTCATGGCTCGTTTAAGGGCTATTGATTTTTTTTGGACGCTCCCTCTGCACAAGCCAATGGAACAGAAACAAAGCCCAGAGGGACCAGAGCGACACCTCGTCTCCACATGACCACATCTTCAATTCAATTCATTCTCCCGTTTCACCTGCAGCGAAGCGAGCTTCCTTGATCTCGTCCGTCATTTGAGAGTAGAATTGTTCATCCTCCTGCAGCTCGGCCGCCACCCCCCCCCCAGCCTCCGCCGCCTTGACCCCAGGCCCCGCTCCATCCGCCCCCGCCTCCACTGGCCTGGCCTCCTCCGCCCCAACCCTTCCACTCAATCAGGTGAGCAACTCGTCCCTGGGCCATCGCCGTCGGCTTGGTGATGTGCTCCTTTATCGTGGCCACCACACCTTAAATAAGGGGAAGAGAAGGAGGGACACGTCTTGAGAGAGTGGATTAGGTGGACATACAGGAAGTGGGGCAGCAGAGGAAAGACGGAGACAATCTGAGGAAAAGATAAAGTGATCGGCTTACATGAAACGGTGTCGTTGATAGAGACGGGCGAACAAATGCCACAGTGAGGGACAGGGACATGGAAATGTGATGTAGAAAAAAAACAAAAACAAAAAGTGGGTTTTATTTTCCATCTTATTTTCCCATTCATTTTAGTTCTATGTCTATTTTCCCTTGTCGTAAAAGCACTTTGCAATACAATTAACTGCATTTTCTGTATGATGAGATGCGACACAAATAACATATTATTATTATTATTATAAATTCTACACTGTCAGCATAATTCAGACTTTCATTTCTGCTGCTGCCTTCTGATGTACAGATCCATGCATCACACCCGAGCCTGCTTCACGACTCAGGTGCTGACCTACGGTGCGGTGAATGGATCAGGCACTTCCTACATCCATGGTCAAACCATACACCCCGGCTCGCTCACTTAAATTGGTTTGGCTTATTTGAAGCCGTTGTACTGCACTTAAAATGATTACACCTATTTGAAGTTGATGTTCTTGCAAAGAGTCTCGCTGTTCGGAGTCGTGTCCTCACGATTGTTTGCACTTATTGTAAGTCGCTTTGGACAAAAGCGTCAGCTAAATGAACTGTAATGTTATATAAAAGGAAATTGGAGAAGTTTGAAAATGACAACGTAACAGCACCAGGTGACTTTGGAGAGAATTGTAGAAACCTAATGAAAAAAATATGTTATAACTTTATGAAAAGAATTGTTTTGTTTGTTTTATTGTTTTGTTGTGTTGCAAGCCAGAGCTGTTTTAAGTCCTTTGGTGTAAAGTCATGTCTTCAAAAGAGAATTGTAAGTCAGTCCATCAGCTCTGAACACTGACTTTTAAAATGCCAGTGTTTACTGCAGCGTTTTCACACATACCTGAGACCATGTCCTTGCGCCCACCTGCGTCTTTCTATTGACTTTGTGTGCAGTCGTACAACCTCTTACATTTGCCTCACGTTTTGTCTGAACAGATCATAATAATGAAACATTCTCCAGCTCTGTGCCTGCCTGTCACTGCCTATAAGGCTCAAATTATATTTTCTGTGTGTGCTTAGTGCCGACTGTGCTGTGGACATCCAATACAATCTAGAAAGATCCGTGTCCATTTTGTATGTCAGGGCCTTTTTAAAAAAAATTTTTAATGAGGATTTCACCAGGATAAAACTTGAGTTTTAAGTCGAGTCCTTAGTAAGTTAAGTCACGACCTCATTATTGTGACTGATTTAAATCTAAGCTTAAAATCAACATCTCTGTCGCTTTAACTAAATTGACTGTTGACAAGCAGTATATAATCTCTACAGTAATATGTTATTCATAACCCGTAATCACTGGGCTAAACCACAAAGGAGCCAAAGGAGGAAAAAGAGAACAAGGAGGAAAGGTTAAAGTAAGAAATGAAAGAAAAATAAAAGGCAGAACTATGTATGTCAAGAAGAAAGAGAGGAGAGGGCGACAAGTGTAGAGAAAAGTGAATACAGTTAAATAAAAGAAGCAAAGCGGAGCGAGCTAATAGAAACAGGGAAAAACATCCCGACATGTTATTTTTATTTGAGCTGGACACCAACAGACTGTGCTGTGTCACTCTGCCTTCACACTGTGACGACTCTGTTACGAGACTCTGCTCTGGCTCAGCGGTGAGGAAGCAACGTTTGCATCTATTTAAGTTATGTGCACACTGCAGGAAAAAAAAAAACCCATTTGCTTTTTAAATTGGATATTTTGGCCTTACTGTCCACACTGCAGTGTGAAGAGAACCAAATCATATTTGGCAGACAGCAGACGACAGAATAATCATGTGTCTGAATGCAGTGGGCAGCAGCGAGCCAGCCAACATTTCTCTGCAGATTTGTAGGTTTGGTGCAGCTCAGAATAAATATTAAAAACACTAAGGTCTGATGGGGTTCTCATGCTGTAAACTATAAATGAAAGTGTCTGATAGCTAGATGACTAGCAATGATGTGGATTCATTTTTGCTGTTTGTATGTGAGAAAAAAAAAAAATACAAAAATGTGTGATTGTCTGTGTGAAGAAAACAAAAAAAAAAATGTGCATGATGTTAGATGATAGCATAAAGCTTAAACCTGAAATCACTTTTTCTGGCCACTTGGGGGCAACAGAAACACAGCACTGATGCATGATGAATGTGATGGAGTGGACTTTTCAACAGGCGGTTGCTTATTTACTCAACCAGCTGATACATTCATGCAGAGTCCTGTTTGTAGCCACATGACAGACGTAAGTATTCACTAGCTCTGAGGGTAAAGTTTCACCGTTTAGCTGCTAAATGCTGCATTATGTTGAATTGTCTGTTTGGTGCTGGGCAGGTAGCAGGCGATTTATCACAGCTTTGTTGCTGAAAACAATGAAAATGGAAATGAGGTTAATAAAAGCACCAAAAAAACAAAAGTTAAGTTGTGGGCAGTACAACCAAAACAATGGCCTGAAAGACGCTAAAGAGGGGAACTGAAGAGTCCGGTGATAATTCTCAGTTGGCTTATCTCCTGGAGTGAAACCTTACACATTGCAATTTGATCCATTATTAATTAAAAATGATTGATTATGACAGCTTTATTAAATATGGGGGTTCTATGAAAAACAAGTATTGTCTGTTGCGTCACCAACAGTTTGACATTTTTGATGTGCCGTGCTGTAAGGTCACAGCTACATTCAGTTTATAGAGATTTGATTTTAAAAAGGGAAGAGGCAGGATCAACAACGCTGTCAGCCAATCAATAAAGCGGATCATGAATAATGTTATAGTCGCGTTAACCCCAAACAGCCTGTTTCGGTTGAGGTGGTTGTGGAGTCCTGAAAACTAAATCACTTTTGATTAAAAAACACGATGGGAGTCATAGACACGCAGCGGTCGTACTAATTCGTCACACAAATAAAAGCTTTTGTAAATCAAATGGATGGAATGTAATTCATTAAAATACGTTTTATTGTAAGTTAAACTGGGAAGTGAGACTCAAAGTTAAACTCCAGCAAGTGATGACTGTGTGCTATAAGAAATGATTGGATTTCTCAGTCTTGTTTATCGTGTTGCTACAGTAAACACAGGCTTACAAGGTTAATAAAGTAACCAGAGTCAATCAGGAATGAGTCCTTTTACAAAAATAGATATATATTGCATTGTGTAAGGCGTGACTCCCCGCTGTGTGTTGTGAGGAAACACAGCGGATGAACAAACGCAGACAGATGGACAAACAATAAGTGTTATTAAACCTGTAGGTGATGCATTTAGAGCTTTGATATTTACCAGCCGACGTGGGAATAATTCAAGAAAGTAACATTTAATCACATCCTAAAGGGGGCAACATTGGTAAATACTATAATATGCTCGTCGGTAAGCAAGTAGTATTGATTTAGCTGCAGCGCTAAACGCTAATGTCAGCTAGATGTTTCGATGTCTCACTTCTCCACGCCAAAAATCACATGACCCCGCGATGTCTCCTTCAGGCCAACGTTTCTACTTGTACATGGGAAGTATGTTCATTTTTTATTGTCACGACATTTAATGTGCACGTTCACAAACCTTGCATATTTACAAGTAGTAACAAATCTGTCATCAACTCGTTTGTCCGGTGCAACACGGTTGAATGTGTGGAATCTGATCCGGATGCCACGAGCACGTTTTCCCTTGATGAAATCACATCAGCGTGATATATGTATCTATCAAACCGCATCACACAGGAAGAACAAATGTAGCAATAATGTCTGCATGGTATTCCTCTATTTATAATTATATTTGTAGAATAATATTTGAGTTTGCACAGCGTGATCTGATTTGAGCAGTTAGGATGTCAGCTGCACTTTGTGACTGCACGACTCTGCAGAACTTGCTCTGCCAATTCAGGTGATGACTGACAAGTGATTAAGTCTGAGTAAATGTCAAATAGCTTTTTTACTGGACCGGTTCTGCCACTCGCAAAGCAGATGTCAGCCTCTCAGCTGTCTGCCCGAATGTCTGTATTTATATCACATATTCATGAGGTTTTCACAGCCTTCATAATTAAACAGTCAGGGTAATAAAGGAGCTTTCACTGGCAAAAGTGTAGCACGGCATAACACATTAAGTGACATGATTAACCTCCCGCACAGAGAGGAAAAGGGAATGAAAAAAAGAAGGAGGCAACATGACGAGAAGAGAAAGTCAGTCTCAAAAGTGAAGAAGAAAAGGAAACGTGTGTGAACTTGTACCAGATTGTTTACTCATGTCTGTCTGTGCATATTGCCGTCGCAGCATATGTGCAGCATATGTGTGAGAGCGTGAGCGTGAAGAAGGAGGGAAAGGACATCACTGATCTCCCATGGTGACGATTGTAATGCAATTTCCCAGCTTGTTGTTTTCCAAGTCTCATATCTTTGATTCTTAATGAAGTACGACATGAACTAGACCCGTTTATGTTTGTGTGTGTGTGTGTGCGTCTCACCCATCAAAGAGGAGGTGGCCAGCTGGCCGATATCATAGCCACCGGCTTTATCTGCCACACTGCCGTTTGACGGATTCTGCCCATCCTGCACAATACGATGCACGAGAAGAGGGAGAATATCACATCTTTATCATTGAGGGAAGCTTAGAAAAAAAGCTCCCTTTTAACTTGTCGCCTCTGCATTTGTCACGTGGGTTTTCAATAGGTTTCATATCAAAAAGAGAGATTTTTTGAACTCACAGTGGAGCAGGTATGACAGAGTTGTGAGCTTCCCATACACTATACATCAAAACAACAACATTTACATGCTTCCTCCTCTGGCAATCACGGCCAATGTGTGATGACTCAACCTACACAAATCCAAAAGATGGTGATAATAACAGTAACAGCCGGCTTTTGCGTAAATCCTGCATTCACACGCAAGCGAAGAAAGGTATTTTTAAACTCAAACCGGTATTTAAAGGGTATTTACAGCCAAGTAGCAGCAATAAGTATGGAAAGAGATACTGCACTTATATATATTTCTTCTGTGGGGTTCTCCTGACCTGAGAGTAAAGCTTGCAAGCTTTTTTCAAAGATGTTGCAAGCAAAGTGGGATTTCCAGTAAGTGCATGTTCACACATTAGTGCATGGTTCCACTTCAAACTGCTGGAAACCAGTCCAAATATAAGTCACTTGAATGTAAAACGAGCAAAGTGGGAAAACCGAGCGTTTCCCCTGGGAAAATTAAGGCCAAATCACCTGCTTCGTTACCAGATGTGTTGTCAATTATTGATTTGTGATCTTCAACGTATATTCTTTCCAATAGTTTCAGTTACTTCATGTATGTTTTGGCTGGCGATATAATGCATGAAAGTTAATTCCCCATTTCTTTCTTTTACGATCACATTCATTTGTTTATCTTGATGCTCAACTTGTATTATTTCAACCATCTTAGTAAAGCATTTCATTTCCACCCCATACATGGCATACATTTTATTAGTGGATTTATATCTTGAATAGATCTCTCTTTAAACATATCCCAACTCCTCATTTGGTAGAATCTTAAATAAAAGAGTTTTAACCCTTAAAAAAAATAAATAAATAAAAAAGTTCTGGTGAACAGACACTGTAAAAGCCAAAATGTGTTGCTTTTAGTCTAAATATGTGAGGTAGCCACACTGAAAAGGCCAGAAGCTACAAGGTAAAGGTGACTCACCTCGACAGAGGATGGCTGACCCTCCTCAGTCTGATCCGGCCGTACTGTCATGGGATGGTGGAGCTCTGCGGGGAGTCACACACACAAACACTGGTGTTACATTCATGCTCAATGTGTGTCTGTGTGCTTCGATGTGTGTGTGTGTGTGTGTCATGGTCTTTAAAGCCAAAACCCATTTGTCTCCGACAGCCAAGGGTCAAGCGATGCTCATACATAATGGATGAGAGAGTGTCATGTAACTGGAGCCTCTGTGTCTATTTGATTTTTAATTGATGGTGATGAGGTTCAAATTAATGACACGAGGAAATGAAGCTCAGTGCAGAGCGATGGAGAATTAACATTATTAGACAAGACACTGGACACACGCGCACACACACACTTACACGCCGGAATACAAACACACGCCTGGGGTTTCCCTTGGGAGGTGTCGTCAAAACAAGTGGCTGTTGCTATGGAAACGCGACAGCAACAGAAGGCGAGTGATAGCCCTCCATATGCTGGAGTCACAATCTGCTATCTTGCCTTATGAAATGATATCAGCAGGTCAAGAAACCCATCATGATTCCTGAACCAATTCACTCGCTTGTGGAGTTAAATCCCACCCTGACTCTCTCTCTCACACACACACACACATGCACGCACACACACACAAAAGCAGACTTTAACTCACAAAATTATTGTGAGACTGCATCACAGATTCAGGCTGAAAAAAGAACGTGCATGTGACGTGAATGTTAAATGTCTCGCGCTGACAAAATAACAAGTAGATTGTTGTTCGGAGGCATCACAGAAAGCCGGTGCACCTCAAATCCCCCTTTTTTCTTTTATCACATCTTTTGTTTTGATGGCAGAAATTAGTGCCTGTGTTCTTCCTGACACAAACACGACTACGTTTCCACGTAGAGCAGAGACAAATACGAGAGAACATTGTAACCCAAGTCACATCTTCAAGTCACGACCAAGTTGGAGATGAGCTTAGGATGGAGCGATTCTAAGGCTACTGTTGTCATCCACTGATGCTCTCATCAACCTCCCGACACCAGGTCTCGTTTCTAAAGCAACCTCTCCGCTCAGATCGAGAAAAAAGCAGATGAAAACAAGTTACGACGAATGCTTTCAAGGATGTTCAGTTTCCTCCTTTCTTTTCATGCAAAAACGTGATTCCGGTGGCCGTCGACACCTCAGGGATCTCGTTAATCTAATGTGAGCTTCTACATTCTCAGAGCTATCCCTTGAAAGAGTGATGCAACTTTCTGACTTTTTGGCTGCGGCCAACACTTCCTGCAGGTGGATCCAACCCACAGACACACAGACTTGGACACACAAAAACAGGTGGACTGACCTTTGTGACCTTTGCAGAGGCAGGCACCCATGGTGTCAGGAAGACCGGGCGGTTATCTGTTCACCATGGTTGGCTTGAGGATGAGGAGCGGGTGAAAGGGAGGAAGAAGGGGAGGAAGGCAGGGTAGAGAAAGAGGTATCAGAGGTGTCAGTGAGCAGAGGAGCAGAGAGAAACTGAGGCAGCGGGAAAGTAAGAGCCGGATGAGCAGCAGGCTGATGCATTGGCTGACTTCTCTGTATAGGAGGAGAGAGGTGGCACAGACAAAGTGTGGGGAGGGGAGACAGAGAGAAGGAGGGAGGGGGGAGAGAGAGACAGGGAGAGACAGAGAGGGAGGATTTTGAATCTCCTCCCCTCTGTTTTCTTCTTCCACCCCCCCCCACACTGTATATAGACTCTCACTGTGAATGGAGGGCTTGATGACAGAGCTATATGTTGTATATTTGAAGTCTATTTTTAATCTATGGGAACAATCAAGCACCTTGCTTTACAGAAAACCACAAAGTCAACTTGCTGCTACTAATGCACGGAGTATTCCTGGGCAGTATCATTGCACAGTGTGTCTTCAGTACATATTAAAAGTTAGAGTCCATCTATCCATCTATTTATCTGGGGCTTGGTTTGAAATGTTTCAATACAAGGTTTTCTCAAAATCAATATTTATAAAAGAAAAGACCAACAACACAGACAGTTTGTCACGTATGTCAAATACATTAATAAGTCTTGGTCACTATTGTGGTAAGAGCAAGAGTTCACAGTGAGTATGAAATGTTTTTATGTTTCAGAGAGAACAGACTCTATGAATGAGCCTACCGTAATAACATATTGAGGCTGGCCAATAATATTGTTTCTGACCACAAACATATTCTGAACATCAAATAGGAGATATTTGGGTCCCATGATTTAATAAGGTTGGACAGCAGCACTCTTTTGTGCTCCAGTCATTTCTAGGATGAAATATGTGGCTTAATCCCGGATCAAATGCACGTTGAAGGGTCTTGAACATCAGTCTTCAGTGATTGTAATGTTGTGGTAAATGTCCGTTTCCTCGTTTCTTGTCTTAAATATTTGTCTTTGTTGATGTTGCAAATGGAGCTGCTGAGATGAAAAATGTCAGACTTGATCTGACAATAAAGTATTATCGTATTGTTATTACCTGTCAAAGTTGGGCTTTCCTTCATATGGATGGAATAAAAAAGCAACATCTGATTTGTTTCGGATATTTACGGTGTTTCTCAAAGAGATTTTGGTGTGTATTATGGTTATTAGGATGTTTCTGCTCCATAAACTCTGAGCTGTATTTCTTAGTTTTCACTGATTTCCATTTACTGTATTGAAATACAGACATATAATTGATAACACACATTCACACCTTTATACACAACATGCTGCGTCTCCTGTCCCCCCCGCACACACACACACACACACACGCACACACACGCACACACACACACACACACACACACACACACGCACACGCATGCGCACACACACACACACACAGCTTGTCTCAGATTTGCTGACATCACCCGCGGCAACAGTGCCCTTGCCTCCATCATGGGGAAAATCCTGTTGCCATGGCAGCCAAAAAAAAAAAAAAAAAAAGCTTGGAGTGCCATGCTTGAGAAGCTTTTTTTTTTAATTAATTTTTTTTCTAACTAATCTAAGACAGAAAGAAAGATTATTTGATGTGCAGGGGAGGACGGTTCTGATACAGTTTGCAAAACACCGGACGCTGACGTCAGCGTTCAAAGAAATCTCATTTTAACTAGAAAGAGTTGTGTGATGATTCAAGTTTATTTTTCCTTTTATGTGCCCTTGGGATAGATAAGTATAGTCTTACTGTAATGTCAGTACTTCTCACTATATCCGCAGAAATGTCCTCAAGAGGGAGGGGAGTCAAGAATGAATTTACAGCGAGCCAGCAAGTTACGCAACCATTATCACACTAAGAACAATACTGACCATCCTGATTACCTCCATATTTCATGTTTTGTCACAAAGAAGGGGAGATTTGTGTTCACTGAGCCTAAAGTTCTATTAGCTGGGGACCTCAGCAAGGACCCTTGAAAGCCTTTCCAGGGGTCTTTGACTGTGGTCCTTGAGGTTGTGCTGATAGCATTCAGAATTTTGAAGCAATTGTTCAAGAACTCCTTAAAAAAAGGCCTCAATTAACCCTAAAAACACCACCAGGAAATTGTGGAACTCCCTCAAAAATCCCATGGACCCCTGAGACCCCTTTGTAAACACCCTGAAGAAAACCCTAAAAAGAGCCCAAGTTTCATCAGGGACTATTGAAACTCATGCACTTTTCATACTTGCAGAACAACTCTACAATGAAGAAGCCAGAGGGCACATTTTGGTACATTTTGGTGCTCCGGCATCAACGTTGATTGACACCGTTTCTCTGATGACAATTATTATTATTATTTTCTTTTTAAAAAAAGGTAAAGATGCCGGCAATATTCTCTGCCGAGATAATTCCCCATTGTTTTGGTTTGTTTACGTTACTCCTGTTGCACAAAACGCACTTCAGGAATGCAGAACTGTTTCTGTTCGGTGCTGTTTTGTCATGTTTTTCGTGTGGAGCATAAAGATTCATGGATCCCTTCAGTCCCTCGAGGTAACCTTGAAAAAAAAAAAAAAGGACAAAAATCAGAAAAAAAAACCTTCAAGAAGCTTATTCAAGGTCTTTATCGTTTTATTGATTTTTAGAGTCTTGTAAAAGCCTGTTTGTAAAATGTGTGTCAAGATGGATGCCTCGTCCACAGCGTACCTCCCAACCCTCTGGGACTGCTGGAAGATGTTCAGCGACACCTATAAATCACTCTGGGGACTCTACAAACCCTCAAGAAACTCGTGGAAAATCCGAGGAATCCGTGTTGAATATTCTTGATGATCTCTGAAACATTTTTAAAGACTCCTTTAGGTCCCTGAACCCCATATTGAGACGCAGTCGTCATGACAGAGAAGGGGGCTGGCTAAGAGCAGTCTGACCTCTTGTGGTGAAAAGGCAAAAGTGCAACAGTTCCATTTCTGTCACATATCATATGCAGTGGAGCTTGGAAAGCAATGCCACAGCCTTCCACGTGTGTTTTGTGCACTCAAAGCTGGAGGGTGCAGAGGGAAAGTGTTCCATCTCTCGTCCATTTCAGCATCTACTGCCAACAAAACTGTCTTTCTTATATGCCTCATGTGTGACTGACTATCCAGTTTAGATCTTCCATCAAACTAAATGTATCTTGAATTTCATTAGATGAGAATGTGGGTTGTTGGCCAGTAGTTGGAGCGTTTAGCTTCCACATACACACACATATACACACACACACACACACTGCGATGCTCCTCCCTGGGAAGCCACAGACATTCAGCAGCAGTCATGTCTGTGGCCCCCTGAGGCAAAGAGGGAGTTGGAAGGCTTTCAATACTGGATGATTCTCATTTATGCATATCATACATGAAACACTGTTTTCAGTTTATGCTGTCAAGTTATCATGAAATACAAGTGTGAAATTTGAGAGAAGTTTAATTTCCACCAGACGCCGGATCCTTCATTAGAGAATCAAGAGTCAATGTGGGAATTCCCCCACTCTGATGCAAGAGAAAAGTTATGGGAAAAACTTGGAGGTATATTTTAAACCTTTCTCAAGGTCAAACTGAGACCACCCTGCTTTTTATAGACCCACCCTCACATTCACACAGTTTCTCAGTGCAGCCCTGCACTGCTGGTCTCAAGCAGAACAAGAGTTAAAAATTGTATTTGAAAAGTGCACATGGTTTGGCTGCAGTAGCTCCACTTGAGGTTGTATGGCCACATGCAACAACAAAATCAGTCCTGATGAGGCTCTGATGGAGGCTTGTTTGGCAGATGGCATGAGCCTTAGACATAAAATGGGAAGCGGAGATCAGAGAGTTTTGAGCTTTGAGTGCTGCTATCGTGGTCTATATCCAAAATGGCCCCGTCGGGTATGAAAGTAAATAGTTTTTATACTGTAATATAAATTGTACAATGAAGGTTAATGTTAACAGAAAGCAGAATATATCTACTATATTCAAGTTGCTCAAATTCAAATAGTCAACTTCTTGTCAAAAAAGTCACGTCTTAAAAAAAAAAAAAAAAAAAGTCAAGTTTCTTATATTTGAGGCTCGCTGGAAGATTTGTTATGAAGTCGGTTAGTCAATATGGCAGAAAGCAAGCTGGAAAGAAAAATATTTATATAGGATAAAACACATTCAATTGGCTCTTGGTCAACAAATGTGTCCACATTGTTCTATAACTTTGGGTTCAGTCTGGCATTTCAAACATTTTTTTGCTCAGAGAAAAAGAGCAATGCTCATCCTAAACGACCTCAACCGAAACTGCAATATGAATATGGAAGTGAGAATTATGTTGTATATAGCTTATCGAGAGATCGGGTATTTTACCACTTATTGTTGACAGACAGTAAGTCAGTCTGGAAGAAAAGGAGCAAACTTTTTCAATGTGCTGTTTGACTGATATGGAAAATAAGTTCCATTTTGTTTTCTATTGCTTTTTTTACTGGGCACAGCACAAGACTTTTTTTTAGTAAGATACAATCTGTTGATTTTGTAAATATGCATGATGATTGAGTTTGCTGTTCACATATAAAACATTTATATATATATTTTTAATATAATAGCTATGTCTTGTAATCCCATCCGGCATGATCAGATGTTTGGCCTGACAATAAATAAAAATAAAAAACGAAACTATTTGTTTTAATTCAGCCATCAAAAACTCAAGATGACTTGCATTTTTAGATCAGAATTTAAATGGTATTCAACAACTTGAATAAAGTGTTTTTTGAGTATTGGACTGAAGTGCCACCACCCCGTATAAAAAGGGCACAAGTGATGGTTTTGCACAAGAAAACTTAAAAAAAACTGAAATAGTATAGAATGTACTTTACTGCAGAACTATCTCACCCGTCTTCCTTCACAGTGTCATCAGACACACCTTCACTTTCCTTAATCGAGCTGCATCCCATCCCATAAAACAACGTAACAAGCATGTGTCATTTAAACACCTTGATTAGTAATTACATTACATTACAGTTCATTTAGCTGACGCTTTTGTCCAAAGCGAATCACATTAAGTGCGAACAATCACGAGGATACGATTATATAAACAGTGAGAATCTTGCAAGAACATCAGCTTCAGATGGGGGAAATCATAAAAAGTGTAGAAGAAGAGCTTCAAATAAGCCAAAGTAAGAGCAACAAATTCAACCAATAGTTTCAAATAAGCCAACCAAGTGCAAAAAGTACTTTTATTTTTTATTTTATTATTTTTTTATTATTGACCGAAGTGCAGTCGAAACAGGTGGGTTTTCAGTCTGCGACGGAAGGTGTGAAGACTTTCAGCTGACCTGACATCAATGAGGAGCTCGTTCCACCGTTTAGGGGCCGGGGTAGCAAACACATAATAAATAAATAACCTGAAACACTGGCCTGAAATGAATAATCAGGCAGACACAAAAACTCTGCTAATGTTGGGTGAATTTAAATCAGTGACTCAAACAAGTGTCCGTGCCGAAATAAAGGAAAAAGCAGACAAACAGCCTACGAGGCTTCCTCGCAGAACCTTGTTTAATGAAATAGTTCAACGTTTTTGGGAAACGGCGCTTATTTGCTTTCTTTCCGAGTTCGACGGGAAGGTCAATACCGCTATCTAACTGTGTCTGTGCGTTAAGTAGGGAGGTAATTTGTCTAGCTTAGCATAAAGACTGGCAGCCAATTGATAAAAAAAAAAAAAAAGAACAGTTTATCCATCTGCCCAGTTCCTCTGTGCAGCGTCTGCGGCTACAGTGGCTAAAACCACAAATTCAGCCTTTCAAATTCAAGTCATTTCTACATCAGTTCCTCAATTCCTCATTTCCTCATGTTTCATTCCTGGTTTACTTTCTTTCATCCACATGTTGTAACTTCTGAGGCCCTTCCCGTGAATAAAGCTCACATCATTAACATATGGTTAAAGTTGTTCGCCGGAGACCCTAATGTTCTTGCCATTGATCTTATCCTCAACCTGCGGGACTTGGTATGTTTTTCTTTGTTTGTGTATTCTGGAGTCATTACAAAGCTCTGCATTTCACTTGTACTCATGTCATTCATGAGTGGGTGGAGAAAACCTGTGTGGAGCTGCCTGCTCCTTGCTGGCTTTGCCGAGTTCAGAGAAACACGTGCCAAGCGCAACATGGAATGCTGGGAAATACCTCGCCGAAAACAACGAAGGACAGTGTGTTAGTCATGTGTCCCACATGACTAACCGTGTGAGACTTTCTCAGGATGTGTGCGGGACTTTCTGTGGCTTGCCTGCACATGTGGACGGTGACTGGAAGTCTCAGTTTCATTTGTCTCAATAACTAAGTAATCACAGTAGTGTGTGTGTGTGTGTGTGTTGTGTGTGTGTTCGGGCCAGAACTGCCTCTGTGTCAGGCCCAATGAAACCATAATATTAGCTCTGCAATCCCATGATAGACGGAGCATGTTGAAAACCACTGTCTGCAGATTGACCACTCTTCCCTCCCTTTCCTGCCACTTCTGATCTCTTGTTCTCTTTTTCTGTGTTTTGCCACAGAAGCACCAAAATAGCACTCATAGCTTTGAGGAAAACATATTTTGATGACACAAACCTAAATTGCTGCTTTTTCCCACAAAGAAAGGGGATGTGAAAATGGGGAGGACCTCTGCTGGCTAATGGCTTTGGTTTCTTCTGGCCGGCAGCAAAGTTGGCAAGGTCTCTCAAGGCTACACCAACAGGAAATTACATTAATCCAGAGCTGGGCTGAAGTAATTTACTCCCTTTTTTATTCAAAGCTTTGCCAGGGTTTCAGCGGACCACCTCGGCCGTCCTGGTAAGAGAAACAGAGGAGTGGGAGGCCTCGGGGCCCGACTGAAACCTCCCCTCCATGTGCTCCCTAATTGGTTTAATGACCGTAATTATCTGCTGGGGTGCATGTTGTGCAGGGGACGATTAATGGCCCCCAAAACATATGCAGACAGGCGGAAATTAAGAGAGAGGGGGGGGGATCCGAGACAAAGAATAGCTCTGCGGAAAAAAAAAGAAGCTATAAAGTCACAGAGAGAGATGCATCCTGCTGGGTAGGAGAAACAGAATAATGACACAGTGCTTTCCCCCCCTTCTTTATGGGTATATTGTTGCTGTTAAAATGTCACATTAACTTCTAAAGCTCGGTCCTTCTTTTGATAGAAAATAAAAAAAAAAAAAAACATTTAATCCGATGTAATCTGAGGCACATATGTTGACCTAGATTCAGAACATACCACCCAGGCAGTTACAAGGTAAACGTGAACTTCACCACGCTGCAGAAACATCCACATACAGGAACCAACGCAGCGATGATGTCAGTTGCAGAACCGCTGGCGTCCTGCAGGTGCGTTTCTCCAAAAACATCTCACTGTGGATCCCATTTAAAGCTTTTCAGTTGATGTGCACTCTTTGTTTTAGGGTCGGGACGGTTACATTTCACTCTCGGGCTGCAACTAATGATTTTTTTTATTCTGTCAATTGCTTTTTTTCATTTAATCAAATTATTATTTGGTCGATAATATATTTCCTCAAGCCCTTAGTCACATCTTTTAACAACCCAGAACCCAAAGATATTGCTCTTACTTTCACATAAGACAAAGAAGTGGAGCAAATACTCTCAATGTAGAAGCTGGTACAAGGGAATGTTAAATGATTTCTTTATTATGCATTATGGATTTTATCTGTACAAGTGTATGTAATATCTGAGTGTATATAGCTGTTATGTTATTTGTATTTTTGTCTTGTTTTAAAAAAAAAAAAAAAGAAGCTTTTTACATATTTATTTATCACTCAATCACTTTTTTTCCTTTGCTTTTTTTTGACTGCTGAGCTGCTGTAACAAGCACATTTCCCCAGAGTGGGATCGCTAAAGTTCTCTTATTTCAACACACTGCTCGTGCAGCACCAGACCACAGCCCTGTTTATACAGTATACAGTGTGACCTGTATATATACTGGATATACACTGTAGAAACTGTGTGTTTGTTTGATGTTAAACATTATTGTCCTACCCACGTACATGAACATAACAGCTACATGTTTATGTTTGTTCTTTATTTAGCTGTATGTCTATATTTGTGTCTTCCTACGTTTGTTTTGTCTGTGTGTTTGAGCACATTAAGAGCTGCCGACAACCCCAAGTCAAATGTCTTGTACGAGTCCACAGACCGGACCAGTAGTTGACTCTGGTGTTTTCCTGAATAACGGGTGTACGAGCCTCTCGGAGCGGCCCGCACGACCCCGGCTCCCCTTCCATCAAATGTGGATTTTCTGGCTCACGTAGACAAGGATAGTGAGCCGAAACCAGACACTACAAACACGTGTTTGTAACATTTATGTAAATCCACACTCATAGACCTGCAGTCATTTTGGACCTTACAGCTTCTCTTATATTTTATCTTTGTTTGGTTCTTGTTCATTACTTCTTTGGAGACAATTCTGTACTAAAGTTTGGTAATGATTCTGTCAAACTAGCTCTCTTTTCTTTCTCTTTTAAATCACTGAAACATGCTCCTATCCAAAAATATTGTCCAAAATGTGTTGTTTTCGATAACAAATGTGAAATTTCTCAATAATTACTTTTTGTAATTGACTATATTACAGTTACCCTATGTTAGCATGTTAAATGTATCATGTTATTGAGAGTGGAGTGATGCCGGTGATGTTATCCTTATTTTAATATGATGCCGAATGTCGTCTGTTTTGTATTAATGTCACATGTATGTTGATTTCTACAATAAAGAGAAAACAAAACTCAACAAAACAAAAATCTATTTCTATTAGATAAGTTGTAACAGTAAAGACTGGCTTTCCATATGTGCAGACTTTAATAGAACTTCATCCCCTAAAAAGACAAAATCTGCAAAGACTTTTCCGTCAATACACGACTGAAATATGTGACCTTTTCATTACGTAGCACCGTCAACCCTGCTGCCTCAAGCCAAGTTTTAGGATGATATAAGGTTTGGTGTGGTAAAATTCAAGTGGGGATGTTTTGTGTAAAACGTCTGAAAGTGGTCTCTGCTGGAGCAGATTGATGATTCTCTCCTTGACAACAACTCAAACAGCAGCGCGGAGATCTTTATAGCCTCTTGTAAAAACTGATCTGGCAGAATTTTTATGTGTTGAGTGACATCACCGGTGCCGTTTGCAGGAATATGGTGTGAATTAGGCCGGCGTTTCAAAATATACAAAGAGTCTGCAGAAAGACAAGGCTTGTGTCAACAGCCTTGTGTTTCCGCTCTCCTCTCCCCCGCACGTCGCCTGCTGCTGACATCAAACACATCTCAGCAGCACAGTTTGGGGAGAATGCTAAGGTGCTGGTAATAATTATTTGCTCCTCACTGTCTCATTAAATAATTTCATTAACGCACTTAGTTCCAGCAGCTTAGTTTGTTTTTACACAGATTAAACCTGGAGAGGAGCTTTGGCAGCATTCAGAACGTAATCTTGGATCAGGACACGTCAAATCTTTGAGTTGAGAATGCAGTGAAAGCAGGACAATCGAGGGGGCACGCAGGAGATTTAGGCAGCAGAATAACCTGCTAAAGCCCTGCAGTGCTGGTGAGAGAAAGAGCAGCGGAAAGACGCAGGAAGACCAATATAGACAGAAATTGGAGGATGTGTTTTCTGGTCAGGAACCCATTGCTAAAATTAGCGGGGATGTAAATTCCTCAGCGTTGACGGTTTTTGAATCCGCGCATGACACTGAGAGGAGCTGCCAGTAGAACATAAAACACAAACAAAAAAAAATAAAAATGGAAGGGCGGCGGTATATAGGGAGAGGTCGTACATGAACTGTAATGTTTTCCTTCTTCCTTATTTCTTTTCAAATTGACCTTCGCCCTGGGAACAAAGACATCTAACACGCCACAAGAAGGAGGAGAAAAGCTCTGAAAGCGAAAGCCGCGGCCCCCACACACAACAGTTGACGGGGGGAGGCTCGGGCCGTGGACGCCAAGCCTTCAACACAATCACCACACATGCTATTGTGGCCTGCAGTAAAGCCCTGGTATGGCTCAAATCTCCAGCTAACCCCCTCCAGCCCTATACCCTCACCACCAGGCCTCACCTCCCTCCCCCTCCCCCCCTCCCCCTCCGCACTCTCTCTGTCTCTCCATGCATCCCTGTCATTTACAGTCCTAATGACAAGACACAAACTTCCACACATTCAACCCCCGCAGAGCGAGGATAATCACATTACAGCCGACGACAGGGACATAAACCAAACTCCTCCAGCAGTCAGTTTGGACGCACTCAGACGTGGATTTGCATAAATCCAAACAGTACAGTCAGCAGCTCAACGGTGTGGCAATGCTCCTCTTTTTCCATCGTGGATGGAAGAGAGAGAGAGAGTAAAAAAAATCCAACACGCTGTGAAGCACCGAAGGAATGGATGGCTGGAGATGGAAAGTAGGGGAAGACTTTCTCAGTTTACAGACGCCACACAAAGCCAGGACTATTTCTAGGCATCCTACTGGTTTAACAGAGGCAAGAGCACACAGCCAGCTGTAAGTCAAGGACAAAGACTCATAGGGGACTAAGTGTCAGATTCAAGTTCCCATGGCCCGTCTCCGTTGGACTTCTCCTTGCTACTTCTCTGTTGACCCGCAGATTAATTCAATACCTAAATATTGACATTCCTCTTTCTTGTGTGTGCCCGTTATCTTGGGAATGCATTTACGGCGTTGTCGCCCGCATCAATCAACCAAAGCCGATAATTTTCTAAATGTGAGGCGCCAGGGACTTCCCTGCCACTGCGAGGTCCGAGCGAGTGAGATAAGGCGAAGGGGATCCGTCAAGGTGAAGCACAAAGTGAGCAGCCATGGGGCCTGTTTGGACTTGCGACATTCTCTGACTTGAACATTTACATTTTATCAGCGGTGGAATGTAACAAAGTGCGGTACTTAAGTATCACTTTGAAGAACTTGTACTTTACCAACCCATAACACAATATATTTTCTAGCTAATGAGTGCTTTTACTTTTGGAACTTAAAGTATATTTTAATTTGAATACTTTTCTTTTACTTTTACTTACGTAAAACGTGGAATGCAGGACCTTTACGTGTAACAGAGTATTTTTACACTGCGCTATCGCTACTTTTGATCCCCTCCACTTAAAAATGTGCTTTTCTTGGGGTTTATGAATTTTCCTAAAGATTCAAACATGCCCCTGGCAAGTTAGATTAGCGCTGTCAAAAATGTGATACAGCCAACTGCACACATTCAGACACATATCACTAGGAAAACAGTGTTAAACACCAGCGAAGGAACCTGGAGCCTCCAGCACGGAGCGGACTTGTCAGTACAGAGAGCGACAGTTAGCATCAGCATATTGAACGTTTTGACAGCAAACATGGTAAAGTGTGCAGTTTTGGGATGTAAACTCCCACTGTCACTTCCACTATCTACCAAAAAACTCCCAGTAGATATTATTGCATGTTTCACAGCACTAACGCTGGGTCAGTTACAAGCTAACAAACAACACAAACGATTTTGGTGCACAACAGACTCCTCATCTGAGTGAAACACGTACGACTGAAGCTCTACGATGTTTCCTCTGAAGGAGAAAATAGCTCAGACACCGGAAATATCGTGCCGCCATGATGCACGCTGCTAAACCTAGCGTGAGCAGCGGCCAGATCCAGAATCAGATATATATATATTATTATTTTTTTAAACTTTCTTATGTTGGAAAACGGTAAACAAGATATGAATCATATGAGAGCATTTTTACTTACTTTTAAACATGCCTGGGGGATTAAAGGAAAAGAGTTGAGCACTTCTTCTTCCACTTCTGCATTTTATTACATTCTCTACGCATTTTTGTCCTCAGCAGGTGCGAGTCTTGCAATCTGATGCAACGTGCCAATAAAGTAACATTTGACACTGACATCTGCACGCTCTCCTGCTCGCTCGCTGCCATTTTGCATTCCATTCGAGATCAGATATGGGAAGTTCCCAAATGAAAGGTGTGACCTCTGACCCTTTTGGTTTAGTGTTGGGAGAAAAATATCCAAATGTAGGTAATAAGAGAAGTGGGCGTTATGGCAAGTTTATTTATGGGCTCTTTGTGGTAAAGTTTGAACATCTTGGTCAGACTGACTGTTGACATATACAATACTCTAGGGGATCGTTTATTACAATTTGGGTCTTTATTTGTGTATGTTTGCTTACCAAGTCCAAATGTCTGCTGTGAAAAAGGCCTATCGTGGCCAAAACTATGACAGTTGTAAGAATGTGAATAAAAAAATAAATAAAATAAAATAAATATACATGCTCGTTGTAAAATGCTCCTCGTGCAACAGCGTATGTCCTTTTGTAACTTTTGGTAATCCATTGTACTTATGTTGACCATGAACTATTCGTAAATGCAATTCTACATCTCAAAGTCACATGTAAAACAAGCCGATCACACAGATGTTTTGCTACATTTGTGGTCACGCAAGGATTATGAGCATATGAAAAACACGCGGGATTGTCCTGCGTAAAGACACGTGCAGTGAGGTGTGTGATGCCTTAATGTCAGATATCTGTAGCTCTATAGATGTCACATTTCTTGTGCTTAGACAAATGTATGTTCCACTATACATTTCTAAGGAGGACGGCTGCGTTTCTTACGCAACAGAGGAGTTCATGGGAGAAGAAGAAATGTCACAGGGTCATTTCCCAAGGCACGCCACAGTCTCCGCTTAAAGAACATCAGTTTTCTCAAGTTTACTTTTAGCTCGTGCTTTAATGTCTGGTTGATTTGATTACAGAATATAAATCTAAAAAACCTAAACTTTTCTCAGTTATTTGTGACATGTACAGTATACATATAGTGTGTGTGTGTGTGCGTGTGTGTGGTAAAACCATCATTACCACACCGTGAAAAAGCTCCTGTATTCAGAACCTTACTTTACTTATTAATCAGCAATTTACTTAAAGTATGAAAAGTAAAATACTCTGTAGTAACATATTTTGTCAGTGTTTCACTATCATCTATGATGTTTATGGATTAATATTACTGCTGCATTAATGTGTATGTTGCAGTTTACTGTTGTAGAAGTTTATGGCTGCGCAAGTTTCAGCTCGTATATGATGTTGGGAAGTTTAATCTACAGTAATGCATCATATTCTATAAGATCATGTATGTAGCATCGCTGTCCTGCGAGAATGATGCATTATCCAGCTTATCCATCCATTTAAATAGTTTATTAAACTTAAGAAAGGAACACTTAATCCTTGAGTTCATCAGAACAGTAACTAAAGCTGTGTCCTAATGTAGTGGAGTAAAAAGTCAAACATTTCCCTCTGAGATGTAGATGTAGTGGAGTATAAGCATAAAGTTCCAGTACCTCAAAGTTGTACTTATGTACAGTACTTGAGGAAATGTATTTTAGTTACATTCCACCACTGTTGGCCGTCAGTTTCCCTTCCAGGTAATGAAACACGCACTTGTTTATTACAGGTTCCAGCAGCATTATAAGGATTTCCAGGAGGAAGTATAAACATCCCGGCACCGTTTAAAACAAATAAAGCATTCCTCTGCGTCAATCATACAGCAGGCTTTTTCCAAATTAATTTCAAGACTTTATTGCTCCACAAATGAAATGAAGAAAATCTCTGATTAAAAATTATTCAGGAATAAAACATTTAAAAAAAAAAAAAAAAGACATTAGAGGTTTTTTTTTTTTTTTTTTTTTTATTATTATCGAGAATGAGAGCACGACCTTCAATTATAATCCCAGCTCAGTGTTTATCAGCATAAATAAATAAAAAGTAAAAAATAAATAGGCTATTAAATACAGTATAAAACAACAGGCACAAAGGAAGGGGTTTGCTTTTTGATGAAGGAACTCTCAAAATGTTTGGAAAGGCAGCAAAAAAGGTAGAAGACATCGCTTTGGAAAGTGATGGGAAATTAGAAAAATAATCAGTTTGGGTATATGGTAAATAGTGAAATCATACAAAATGTACAAAATCTAATTGCAACCAGTAAACCAGAGTAATAACAACAAGAACAACAACAAATCCCTTTTCCAAAGATGGGTCTATCAGCTACAATAGAATCATGGGTACATTTGAAAATACAGTAAAAATTCAAGTAAAGGAAGGTGTACATCAGTAACACAATGATTTGCAGTCATCAATTAAGAGCACTGGGGAAACTGTCCACTACACATCCCACTACACCGGAGAGTCGCTCCGTTAAACAAACTCCCGCTAAATGTTCCACAAACAGGCACTTCAAAATGTCTTTGAATGTCTGCAACGAGCTGGCACTTAATTGTCAGAGCTTATAGTTCCATCCCGTCGACATGTCACACAGAAATATGAATGGATATTTGTATAGTTTCTACAAATCTAAATGAGACGTTGAAATTGCAAACCAAACTATTATTAAGTATGAAATCATCTCAACCACAACTCCTCATAATTAAATCTTTTTCTTTTCCCGGAGCATTACCATTTAAATTTTTTTTTTTTTCCAAGCAAACTTTACCATCTCCCTCGTCATTACGCGCTACAAACAGCGGGATTTCTTTCCATTTTAATTACATTCACACACTTTCTCACTTCGATACCATTGTGTTTTTGGTCGGGATTTTGTGTGTGTAATTTCAAGTGCTACATTATAAATTGTATTCCCAATGTTTCAGGTAATCTGTACACAAAGAGTACCTCATAAAAATCCTCTATTTTTTTATTTTTTTTTCCATATTACCTCACTTATAGCTTAATGTCAGCACAAAGCCAGCAGAAGGCAAGTAACGACAGCAGGTCCATCTGCGTTTATAAACCTAAGCAGCACCGTCTCGTTTAACTTTGGGCCAGCTCAAGCTCATTTCAGCCCTCTGGACGCTCCATTCTTATTGGTCTGACAGGAAATGGACCAAAGTGCCAATTAAAAAGGGAGACGCCGTGACATCAGCACCAACCACAACCTGAGCCAGGGCTGGGCTCCACTGCTCACACACCATCACACTTACTGTGCTTCCCTTGTTTGTTTGATACTGGATGCAACAAGCTCAGGCTGCAATTTAAGCCGTTCCCAGAACTGCCTTGATTGTTGATTTTTATGAAGCAGGAATGCGAAAATGAAGGGGGAAAAAAAATAAATGCATGAGCAATGAATTGTAACTGTACAGAAGACATGGATAATAAAAATAGATATCTAAATATACAGAGTCTACTTGATACATCTATTATTGTATATTTTCTCAATTCCCGTGTGGATAAGATGAAGAAATCAAAAATGTACAGTAAGTCAGTCGGATTCAGTCGGCCCCGAAGGATGGCACAGTTCTCTTGGTCCTGCCGAGCCAAGGCCGCGCCTGCAGTGTCGCTCCAGCTCAGCTTAGAGTTCAAAGGGCTGCCTGCTTCAGTGCCCAAATTTAATTCCCTTCGTTGTTAGGATCACACTGCAAAGACGCTCAGGGTGCTGGTCTGGTCCTTTAAACCCAAGATGCTGTAGGCAATTCTTTTCAAATGGCCAGGCAGCCTCACCCCGATGTTCTTGATATCCCTGTGGAAGAAAGAGACGTGAGAGAATATAAGAGGAGCTGCACATGGATTTAAACTTTGGATCTGTTCACGCAGATCCCTCCCGGCCATCCAGCCTGGTCGTAATCACCGAATCATCCAACGTGCTAAAATGCCATCCTCCAGCTCGAACTGAACCAGTACAGCAAGATGGGGGTGTGCTCCAAGTTAGTAATCTGCAGAGGTCTTCAACATTAAAGGATAATAACTGGGGTTTTGCCCTTCACAAGCACATGATGCAAACCTGCAAAAGCTCAGAAACTCAGCGGCAAAGTCAAAACCTTAATTACAGCCCTAATTACTTAACGAGGATTCTCCCTGTTGACCATGAATCACTCGTCTGGCAAGCAGAGGGTGGGTCGTAAAGAACTGCTGGTTTTCCAAGAGTGCTACCAGATGCCCGGAGATGGAAACATGGGGCCATGAAATCACACCATTCTGTATGACAAATACTTCAAAAAAGGGTTGTCGTCTGCTTTACAGTATGCCCCATCTTCCCAAATCACAACCAATACCAACTCAGATGTGTATACCATGGCAGAGGAGGGGGGGTGGGGTCATGCGGTTAGGAAAAGGTCTGGCCCTCATTATTGCCCCAAAACAACCTTCTATTATGTGCCTCACTAAGCTTTTTTTTTCCAAAAAGGTTGAGTCCATTTAATTAAATTACCCCCTTAGCGCTCCAACACATCTGAGAATATCCAATTGCCTTAAACTACCCTGTGATAAGTTCAGGGGGACATTCTGAGCGCACCTCTTCAATCTTTCTAGAAGTACAGATGTGCCGGCTATGGGGCTTCAAATCTCATCCATCTATTTCAGTTCCTTAATCCCATCGAGCTGCCCCTGCTCCACAGGCTATTCTCTCCTCTTTCCCCTTTAATGTTGAAGAAGCCACAAAAACCCTTTGCCCTAAACAGGCAAAATATGGTGGTTTTCGGGGCTCTAGCAAAAGTGCTGCCCAGGGCAGCTAGTGTGTGTGTGGGGGTGAAGGGAGGGATGAGAGAAAGAATGAGGAGAGGAAAGAAGAATAAGGACTGCAGCGACCACAAGCCAGCGGCTCACCACAAATGAGCCCACTCCTTCTCCTTCCCTCCATTACTTTTTCCATCCGAACCATTTCTCAAGTTGTAACTGAGGTTGGAGATTATATTGTGCACAAACTATTCTCCTGGCTGTTAAAAGGCAACATTTTTAG
Source organism: Bovichtus diacanthus (assembly GCA_943590825.1). Taxonomy (NCBI): domain Eukaryota; kingdom Metazoa; phylum Chordata; class Actinopteri; order Perciformes; family Bovichtidae; genus Bovichtus; species Bovichtus diacanthus. Next base: position 9,017,720 of record CALSBV010010214.1, read on the forward strand.
GAAAATAAATACATAAACTACTAGGGGAAGTCCATAACATCTTAGTAAAACATGTTGGTCATAATTCATGCCATAATTTGACAACAAAATGTCCTTCATCTTTGACAAAAACATACTTAACAAGTAAATAAAACAAATGCATCAAAACCTATTATGCGACATGCCCAAATCTGAAGCCATAACCCACTTACTCATTCTTCATCTGCAGGACCTGGTCCATGGTGACGACCCCGGCGCAGGTGAAGTTCTCGCTGTACTGACTCATCTTGATGGACTCCAGCCACTCAGACACCGACCTGAAGGGGGAACCGTCCGAACCGCTGGTGCTTGGCAGGCGGATGGATATGCTGCAAGCAAAGAGAGTAGATCCAAACGATAATAATCAACAGGCTTACCCACAACAAAGGCGGCTGACTGAAGACTGCAATTACTGTGCAGGAAACCAGTTGGTGATAAAAACCAGTTGGAGCAGTCTAGAGCAGATTAAGGTACGAGCATGACAGCCTTCTGTCCTTTCTCACCGTTGGCTTTAATGCACACTCACAAAAAGGGAGAATATGCATTCATGCACATAATTACATCACAAAGCTTTAGTAATTCCTTGCCAGGAGTGTACATGTTTCTATCATTAGCCTGGCAGGTAAGGTGTCAGTATGCACTTTTAATGGTTTAAGTAGAACATCTTAAAGCTATTCCCTTTCTTCCCCAAACTACCCTAAATACCCAGCCCATTTCTTATGGGAAGTAAATGGGGAGCTGCTGTTTTTAAGGGTTTTGAAGCAGGTCCAGGTAAAGTCTCAAGACAGTCAAGTCCAGGGCATGGATCAAGTCCAAGGAGAAGATACCAGATTACCACAATGCCCCGAGTGTTTCTTTTTCGGCTAACAGAGCTCTTTCTAAAATTGAGAAAGGAGTTTTCCTTGTGCAGTGCGAGGGTCTAAGGACAGAGGGTGTCGTATGCTGTATAGTCTGTAAAGCCCCCTGAGACAAATGTGTAATTTGGGATATTGGGCTATATAAATAAATTAGATTTGTTCCGCTTCTTAGAGGAAACCACATGACCATCGGTGCTTATTATCAGGGTTTTAGGCCACATAAAGATAGATACCAGAACCAACCAGGAGGGAAACTGAAAGAGTACAAAAGGACTAGAAATTGAATTTATATAAGCAGTATTGCAAAAGTTTTGGTTACAGGGCTGCTACTGAAGTCATGCATTTCAAGCCCTTATTCTGGTATGTAAATAAGTCTCACCGTGGGTCAAAGTCTGCAATGGTTTTCAGGGAGTCTGGGCTCCTCAGCAGTTTGTCCAGCAGGTTGACGATGTCTCCAAAGCGCGGCCTCTTGGAGCGATCCTGGAGCCAGCACTGCAGCATCAGCTGGTAAACAGCAGAGGGACAGTCCATCGGCGCCGGCAGCCTAAAAGCCTCGTTGATAGCCTTCATCACCTGCAAAAAGTTTTTCAGGAGACTAATTAGATCTTCTCTCACTGGTAGGTTTCTTCAAATCTGTTTCTCTTTTGACATAAAAAATGTGGCTCCAACAGCAAAAAATAAAAACCTCAAAGAAAAGTGTGATCTATGAACTTGCTGCAAACACTGAAACTTACCTCATGGTTGCTCATGTCCCAGTAAGGCCTCTCACCAAAGGCCATGACCTCCCACATGACGATGCCAAAACTCCACACATCGCTAGCTGAGGTGAACTTCCTGTATGCTATTGCCTCTGGAGCCGTCCAGCGAATGGGGATCTTACCTCCCTGTTCAGGAAAAACAGCTTCAAGTTAGAGACAGAGGAACAAAAAAAAAAAAGGACTCAAGAATCTTAAAATTGCCACCCTTAGACACCATGCTGCACCTTGCAACGATGTGACGGAGGCAGATCTTTTTGCTCCAAGCTAACAGGAAGTCCCATATCTACTTACACTTGTGGTGTACGTCCCCTCAGGATCGTCCTCCAGCACCCTGGACAGGCCGAAGTCTGACACTTTACACTCCAGGGTGTTGTTGACGAGGATGTTGCGGGCAGCTAGGTCGCGGTGGACGTAGCTCATGTCAGAGAGGTACTTCATGCCTGCAGCGATGCCGCGCAGCATGCCCACCAGTTGGAAGGAGGGAAACTCGCCATCGTGGTCCTGATGGAAAAAAACAACCACAGATTAAATTTAGTTTTGAGAACAAAACAAAAAGAACCAAACATGATAGAACAGTAATTGGCAAAACAGATATGATGTCCCAGAAATAGATATAGATATAGATCCACTTTTTGAGTAAGCAAATATTGTGTATCGCCGCTGTAGCAATAGTAAAACTGGTATGTGATGGACTTACCCTGAGGTACCTGTCCAGTGCTCCGTTCTCCATGTACTCAGTCACGATCATGGCATGTTTGACTGCACACACACAAGAAAAAGAACAAATCAAGTCCCTGAACTGGCACAGTTCACAGTGAAACAATTAAGAAAAAATGTTTTTTAAAAAAAAGAACCGTTACAAAACTCACAGAAATCCTTACATTTGGTGACCACCCCCTCCAAGCGAATGATGTTCTGGTGGGAGAACTGGCCCATGATGGAGGCCTCGCTTAGAAAGTCCTGCCTCTGCTTCTCTGTGTAACCCGGCTTCAGTGTCTTGATCGCCACTGCCACCTCTTTCCTCCCCGGCACCTTCAGGATGCCGCGGTACACCTCACCAAACTCCCCTGCAGGACAACAAACATCAATGTAACCATTGATTTCGAAAAGGAAATATCAGGTGAATGTGCATTTGTTACATCTTCTCAGGTTTATAGCTGCGGGGGTTTGTTTTGCAACAGAGGGAAAACAAGGAAGTCTCTGCGGCTGTTTTGCCTGAGGCTCTCTCACAGAGGTGTGTTCTGGCTGGGTGTTGAGAGAGAGCCTATGTTGTGTAATTGGTGGATGGCCTGTGGTGTGGAAGCATGGGAATCAGCTGTCACATGAAGAGAAAAGGGGGGGCCACGGTCGTGGGAACTGGGGAGGGGGTGTCTGTTGATAAAAGGACTGTTGGTTCAAAGGGTAAAGGTGGTCGCACTTGAATAAACGTATCACGAGTGAAAGATCTGGGCAGGGCCCGGGAAGGTGCTCTGATATCCTTCCAAAATTCTGTTTCTGCAACACTTTCTTTGTGTAATTGTTCATGACAACTTGAGCCAAATCACACAGCCAAGAGTTGCCTCACATCAAATTGTCTCAACTTGTTGTGTGAGAACTCAGCCATATAGATGTTAATCTCACAAAAGTAACCACTGTCAGTCAGCCTGCTAAGCTGTGGAAAAAACACAATATAAACAGCGAATTTAAGGATTGGAAAAATCTTTCAACATCTCCGAGTTAAGCCCCACAGCAGATCGTCTCAGCAGGGTTGTCACTCACCAGCTCCAATGACTTTCTGTTTGCTTATGTGGCTGGGGTGAATTTCAGTGGCGAACTTCAGGACGGCTATGTTGGGGTCCTCGTATGTATGTGGATCCACGTAAGTCTTCAGAGGCTTCAATTGCTCTGTGAGAGAAAAAAAAAAAAAGGCAAGAAATCGTTAATTGTTCATTAATTCATTAAATAAATGTAATAAAGTGAGATAAAGTGATCAAAGTTTTTTTTGTCTACCTGAGCTGGAGAAGTAAGTGTCCTCTGGTCCTTGCCTGGAGTGAGAGTTTCTTTTCCTGAATAAAAAGATAAAAACCCATCTGCAAATTAATATCCCTCTTTCAAAAGAACAAATGGACATTTGCCTGCTTTAATATCAATAGCACATAGCAACCTTTGTAGACATTTTTCAAGATGTTCTAAGGCTTTCAAAAGGATCCCGACGTGTCCATTTAAAAAGAGGCGGCCCTTTGATAAAGGCTGGCTATAGTCTGTGTTTGCCAAGCCGATTTCAAGACTGAAAGACAGACAAGCAGGCGGGAGGGAGGGAAGCGGACAGACGGGCTACAGTCTGCTACAGTACAGGCCTAGGTCACCTTTACAAAGTGCCTGTGGTCTGGTACAGAAAGAACCAAGCGCCTCTTATCACCAACAATGTACCACCCCGGACTAATTTCCTTTCAAAGGCCCCAACACTCACTAGAACATAACCATTGAGCAATGACAAGGCACATTCAATGCAAATTCTTCCCCAGTGAGTGCTGGGACACAGATCCAGATTAAGAGAAAGAGAAAGTTGGCTAAAGGAAGAGAGAAAGAGAGAGGTGAGGAGAGAGTGAAAGCAAAGGCCATTTGGAGGCCCCACAAAGGAAAGGCAGAAGAATGAGAGAGGAAGCCAGTGAAGAAGGGCACATTCTGTCTGATTACCAGGAGAGAAAGAGGAGGGGGGGGCGGCTACTGACCGTCTGCGCAGGAACAGGACCACGACGACAATGAACAACATGGCCGCTCCTCCGACCGCTGCGCCAAAGATGACTGCTGTGTTGCTTTGAGTAAGGTGTCCTGGAAAGGGTAAGTAAAGAAAAACAAAGCTGAACATCAGAGACACCATTCTTGAACAAAGCCTGTGAAACTTCTTCCCATGGTGGTTCTTCTCTGTACCTTCAGGAGAGGTCTCAAATTGTTCCTCTATGCTGGAGCCTCCAGGGGTGCCATCGCTGTTGAGGACCTGTACTCTGAACAGGTAGGCTGTGCCCGCGGCCAGGTCGTTGATCTGCACAAAATTCTTCTCCAGTATGAGCACGATGTAGGTGGTCACATCCAGGTTATCATCCTGACAAAAGGGACATGAAATGTATGTTTAACTCATGATGATCAGATCAGGAGTTCTGGCCTTTAAAGTACAGCTGCCTCTGTGTCATTTAGTGGTAAATGTAGAATAAATCTACAAGACATATAAAAAAGAGTGACTCACCTTCTTGCGATAGGTAAGTTCATAGCGGATGGTCCGAGGTTGGACCCGAGGTCGGGGTGTTACATCCCAGGAAAGGGACAAGCTGGTGGAAGTCCTCTCAACCAATCGCATTGTGGTAATCTTGGGCGGGTCTGAGGACAGAGAGTAGAGAATACTTCAGTATCTTTGGGTTGTAAAAAAACCTCATAAAACACCAAAAATACAGCCACACTCTCTACTGTTAATCTGAGAGCTCGCTCGCAAGGACAGCGCCACAACAGTGCGATTACTGAAGGTATAGTATAGGATGTTGCTGATGGATGAATGGATGCGAGGAAGGGGATTAACATGGGGGAGGAAATTGTCTGTTATGGCTGATCTGGGATGCATGTATGATGAGGAGACTCAGTGTGGGGGAGTAGAGTCACCTGAGGAAATGAAGGGCTCCAGACAGTAGCTGGAGAAGGAGAGATCAGATAAGTATGCCTGGGATTGAATAAAAGGGGATGAAGAGAGGGTGGAGGAATACAAAAAGGGGTGAGCAGAGGGAGGATTGGGGTCAGGGGCAAATGGACGAGGGGGAGGGTGGGTTGAGAAAACTGAGACAAACAGGGCTGGATGGCCAGGTATAAGTGGGCTCGACTACTAGAGGTGCGGTGGAGGTGTGGCCCTGTTCCCAAAAGTAAGTTAACTCATTGGGTCTGGAATTTTGAAACGGAGACGGCCGACGGATTGATCTGCAGTTCGGGATCTGTGGTGAGTTGGAGTCCCGAACATGAATTAACTTCATTTCATCTCACTCCTGCAGCAACAAGATCGGACGTGCAGAGCTGTCATTGCCTCACAGATAGCATCTGCCGTTACTGCAGCACAGATAGCGTCACTCCACTGCCTCATATCAGCAACACTCACCTGTGTAGTGCAGCGATGTAGTCAGAGCGCAGGTGGGTGGTGGTCTATTAGCCCGCGGCGTTGCCTGACCAGCAAACAGCGACACGCCGCTATGTGCCTCCACGGTGAAGGTGTAGTTGAGGTGAGCGTCCAACTCGCTCACTGAAACCTTGGTGTGGGTCAGGCCCGTGCTGGCCGGCTCATAGCGGATTTTCTCTCCGCATGCTTGGCACACGACTTCCTCGCAGCGCTGGCATTCAATGCTGTAGGTGATGTCGGTCCGACCTCCGGTGTCTTCAGGCGGGGTCCAGGAGAGGAGGAGTTTTCCTGCGGAGAGCTGGGTGGTGGTGGCAACGAGGTCTCGTGGCGCAGAGGGGAGGCCTTATGAACACAGCAAGGGAAAGGATATAGGATGTTAAATAGAAGCAGAGAAGAAGGAAAACATGGGGGAAATCTAAAAAAGTGTGCCGTCACCCGTGGCAAGGACATTACTTGGAAGCACATTGGCAGCTAAAATGTTTTTATTGTAAGGTTGTCATTAGAGATCAAGGGGGCTTGTTACCTGAGCAGGGTCCAGTAGCGGGGTCAGTTGGAGCCCGGTAGAAGCCATCCATGCAGGGACAAAACAAAGCCCCGGAGTCCAGCCTCTGGGTGTTGGCGGGACACTGCTCACACTTGTCACTGGATGCTGCGGCTTTGAAGAAGCCAGGCTGACATTCTGCATACAGAAAAAGAATATTTGCATGAGCAGGTGAACAAGGACCGCGAGTTCAGGCAACATCCCATATGACATAGTTACCAGTTCCTCCAGATCATTCAAGTGTCTTTGAAAGATCAGTAATGCTGTGAACTTTTCACCTTGTAACAAAGCTTATTTGGACAGAGATATGGGAGGGAAAACAGAGTCAAGGCTCTGCACAGTGTTGACTGTATTCATTAAAACTGTCCATCCCAGCTAAGACACAGCTCACATGAACCCAACCCTGAAAGAAAAACGCAGACTCCCTGCCTAGCCGGCACTCCTACTCTTTACTGTTAAAACCACCAACCCCCCTTGGATGCTGCTTTCTTACCGTCTCTCACACAACAAACACAACCAGTCATCCCACATTCCAGGACAGCAAGTCAGTCTTCAATGCTGTGAAATTAAGGCAATGAAAATCAGCAAAGCAGCCCAAAGCGGAGCATCCATTTGCACTCGACAGTCCATTATGTTTTTTTCCTCTCAGAGAGCCACATGCAGACTTTTGAAACTGCATCACCCAGATTAGATGACATCTAATTTCACACATCCAACTCACAAGACAGAAATCCAGGTAGAGGATCCAGCTGTGCGTAGCGGTGGTGAAATATGAACTTAATACGGTGTGAAATTTTTCGAGAGAGCGCGCAATAAAGGAGAGTGAAAATGAGACGGCCCCCCTTTAACTCTGCAAGAGCATTCCAACGGCTGCTGCTCATGTCCTCGCACCATCACACACACGCACGCACCCATATGTATGCACTAAATACACATACATGTATGCAAAGCACACCCGTGGACACATGGGTAAATCGGACATCAGAAGCGGGATTACGTCCGCTGCCTGTCACCTGTTCATATCCCTCTGCCAAGGCAATTCACTCACACGCAAGCACGCACACACACAGCATTTCAACATGTTGACAATGCAAATGACAGCCAAGATGTAGGCCAAAGGACAACAAGAGAAGAAAGACGCAAGAGAGAAAGGAAAGAAAGTATGGCATGGGAGAGACGGTAGAAAGAGGACGTGAAATGAAGCATGTGTGAGAGATTGAACTTAATGCCAGTGACAGGCAAAGTGTCGATGTCAGATTCCTACAGAGGCGAATTGAGAAGCAAAACCAAGGACAAAGTCAATATCAGATTCACTCAGAGATACTGTCGCGGCCTATGGCTGCTGTTCTCTGCGGTTAACTTGAAGGAAGTTCATATAGAAGCCTCAAGTGACCACACAGAAGAAGGAAAGCACAAGGCTCCCGCTCCATTTAAGTCATATCAAGGGGATTAACTCGATTGACCACGAGTGTCTCTTCGACTCCAGTCAGCTTATTCTAGCATTGCGGTTCACCGAGTTGCTAGCGGAGCTGCTGTGAAGGTGTGCATTAACTGAAGAGCCCGATAACAATGGTTGAAAGAAACATACTCAGCATGAGAAGATTTTGGAAGTGTGTCCAATAGGCTCGCATGTTACTCAATCCTCCCCTCAGGACAGCATCTCTCTGTCTTGGCCAGCTGTTTCACTAGCGGCCACTGCTACTCATTAACGCAAACGAGGCAGAGGTTGGGCAAGGCAGCAGAGTGGTGCTATGAAGGAACAGAAGGTTCAAGAAAGAAGGAGAGGAATACTGTATCCTGCTGAGGACTGAAGAAAAGAGGAGTGAAAGAAAAGAGACAGGCCAGGGCGAACTCTTCCATTGAGAAGGGGTAACAGCTGCTGCCCCAAACCCCGATTCATACCCCTACCTCTCCTCCTCGTAATCCCCAAATTCCTTCCTCCCCTCCTTTCTCTCCTCCCAGTCCTCACTAAAAAGGCTCCCAGCTAACCCATTAACATTGCTATTCACCACTGACCAGCAGGCAAGGAGAATGCCATGCTATTCAAGTGCTGAAAGAAAAAAAAACACACACACACACACACTCACACACAAGCGCACGCACACGCACTGCAGATGGGAATAGTCTAAATGCCACATGGCAACTGAATAGAAGAGGACTAGCCTCTTTTTGGCGCTACAGTGCAGGCATCGTGGTCAGGTCTGCGGAGATGATGGCCTTATACTGTGAGCCGCCTCTATAATCAAGATGCATTCCAGTGCACACCACCCAACAGGAGGCCTGCAGCAGAGCAGCTTCAGTATCAGCTCAGTTCTCCATTATGAAGGTGAATAAGTTTGTATTTTCTTTTCAAATATATGCGTCACAAAGACAGTAAATTAAACTACATGACGCTCCGCTGAGGCATTTAACAAGAGGATTCCTCGACAAAAGAGCAAAGTCCGGTGAGAGGAAACTTCTTCGGTTCCACGGAGAAGGCGGAGGAGGGGGGGGGGTCGCTTTGAATTGTTGCTGGACACAACAGGAAGCAGGAAGTGTGAGGCTGATGCAGCCTTCCTTCCTAGAGCAGCCAATCAAAGCATGGAAACACATGGAAGCGTGACCAAATGAAGACGCAGCACTGAGACTACCAGTGTCCTGAGACAGAATAACCGAAAAGGAAGCAAAAATGTGTTGACCTGACATGAACGCGGGTACTAAACTCAAGGCGGGGGGGGGGGGCTCCCTGGATGAACGCTTTCCCTCTCATGAACAAAAGTCTCTCAGCCTCATCTGACTTAAAACATCTGACAAACTTAGACTGGGCATTTCTTCCCTCCCTACAGCTACAGAGCAAGGAACTGTTTGTCATTTGAGACGCCCCATGCGCCTTGAGTGGCTCTGTGTTTGTTTATTGAGAGTGAGTGCAGGGGCCTGTTACATTCTGGGAGCCCGAGTGGCTCTTGAGTGGGAGCCCCCTAAGGGCCCCCCTCCCAGGCAGAAGTTAAGATGGATGAGATGGCGACAGTGATGAATGCATGGTCAGATAGATGGATGAATGGGTAACATGGTGGCTTGAAAACAGAATCGCCCTGAGGACTGGAGAAGTAAGTGGTCGGGGGGGCCCCCACAATCGAGTCCGGCGCAGGGCCTTTAAAAGGCTGAAAGGTCATGTCTGCCTAAGGGTAGTTGTGAGTTAAACTGCGCATGGCTTACAGGGAGTCAGTGGCCAAGTAAAACAAACACATGTTCGCAGTGAGGAGGAGGAGGAGGAGGAGGAGGAGGAGGGAGAAATAGTTGCAGCAGCAGCCTGAGGACTTGTCTTATGAGGAGGGAGGTTAAATTCAAAAGCGCAAGAAAATGGAAAAATAAATCCCTTAGAAATAAATACAATGTCTAAATCTTTTTTTTAGGACAATTCCCCAAATATATCTGGAAGCAGGAGAGTCCTCGCTTTGTCTGTTCCCTCATCTACTTCACTTCTTCACCCCACCCCATTCCTGAGTTGGTCAGACCCGTAATTGCAATATGTCATGTCATTTTGTTTGTATGCAGGGTGACAACATGTCATTAGCATTTTGGGGGAGTCGGGTTGTGGTTGAACAATGGGGGTCTGTGATGGGGGAGGTGAGCCGGTAACATGAGCCAGGGGTCACTGAGGTAGAGGTGGGGAGGGGGGAGCGGGGGGCAGTAAAGGTGTAGGGGCTGATGGAAGTGTGTGCGTGTGGGAGGGGAGGGAGACATTAGTCAAAAGGATTAGCTGACCAATGGAGCAGCTGTAAGGGCATTACATCTGTTTTATAATTGCACTCAGGCTTTCATCTGGGGTTGTTAACAAACACAATAAATTCCCTGATCTCCTTTCTCTCCTTCTGTCCACTCAGGCTTGCCAACAGGAGGAGGGATACAGGAGTGAAGAGTGGAGTCAAGGAGGCACACACCATACTCATCATGGTCTAAAGTAAAGTAGATACTTTAAAGAAACCAATCCTGGCTGACATGAAAGTCCCAGGCAGCTTACAGAGGCCTCATTTGCACCGCAGTCATGGTCATTTGGCCACGTTTTTCCTTGTTGCTGGTCAAATCCAGACAGCCAGGTGGCAAACACGACACCATTTTACTACAGCACGGCGAGCCAACAGGTCACACACTGGATGCCGACAACAGTCTGCTTCCTGGTTAAAGGGGAAGGGGGCAAAAATGGGACCAAATGCACCAATAAACAAAATGACTTATCAGGCAAGGACAACAAAATAGAAAGTGGCTGAGGGAGGCCGCTCAGCACGGAGCGACAATGGAAAGCCCTGAGCCAACGAGTCGGGGAGTCACCGAGGGATTAGGTGACCTCCGGTTTCCGCTGCGGGCTCGTCCTGTTAGCGGTGAAGGGTGGGTGGCTGGTGTGTGGTGCTGGGAGGGGGGGGAATGACTGACTGACATGGGGGAAGGAAAGTGCTGACCTCACACACCAGCAGTACAATACAATGTGCTTCACATTGCTCTGGACTCCCCCATCACAACTCACACATGCATACACACACACACCAGGCTCAGGAATGTCACCAAGAGGAAATATGTCCCAGCTTCCCCACTGCAACCAGCACACACACTAAAAAGCCAACAATTGCTGAGGCTCAGTTATTAGACTAATGGCAGACATTTACAAACTAAATGAGGAGACTGAACTTAAGACACATTTAATTGGTTGATATTGATATTTAAGAAACCAACACCAGTTGTTGGACCTGGTCCACAGAATGTTTTTACCTTTTTTCACCCATAGTTTTGGTTTTCCAGTGTGCAAACTCCATTCTCATCAACACCGTTAGCGGCTAGCTAGAACAAATGTAAGCGTCGCGCAAGCTACAGACCCAGATCTTTGTGTTAGAGGCCAAACCAGAGATTAAAGAAGAGTGAATATTGGACTTTATCCAAACAAAACCCCAAATTAATGCATATGTTGCCTTGTGTTTGCTGGATGTGTAAATGTGCCAACATCACTGTTTGCTAACAAGTTTTCTATACCAACCTATAAAGTGATAATATCTGAGATATTATGTTGTCAAGTAGCCAAAAATAATAAATGAACAAATAAAATCAAGCTTTCAACTAATTTTGTGCTAATGCAAAAAATGTCTGCCATCATATTGTTATCCGTCATTCTTGCTATATGCTAGCAAGAAAACCATCCGTTGTTGGCGTTAACATCTCCGTCTTCACTATTAACAATGCGTAGTGCATGTTCGAGGTCTGACACCTCAAAGGCTCAAACGCCACGCTGATCACACTTGAACCACAACAGTACGATTTGCTCTAATCCACATTAAAGAGTCACAGATCTCCTCTTTGCTACAGTTCCTGTCATCTTGTTTCTCAGTAATTGCCAGGATTCTGTTCAATCTAAACGTGGCCCAACAAGACGGTGCATGACACCACTTGAAAGTGCCTTCAGAGTCGCCCCATTATCTAACCAACTCCCTCAAGTTCAGCCCTCTAGGCAGACGTTACCTTGGCACGAGATCTGAGGAATCCACAAATTCAAAGTAATCACGGTGGCTTTCTAGAGCCGAGAAAGAAAAAGAGAGTTTATGTCCAGCCCATGTATCTAAATAAGCAGCGTTGTCTGATAAGTGGGTGATTTACAACTTTTATTTCCCGAGACTGGCTGCAGGGATAAAGAGCCAAGGGAATTCAGAGCAGAAAATGTCAATGTGGGCATTATCCTGCAGCATGATATATTTTTATTATGTGAAATCCATCGTAAACCAGATGAATCCCTAAAGGCTCTGAGGTGTGGTGCTGTGTTCAAGTCTCTTTGTACAATCTCTGTTAGATAAACTGAAACTGCACAAGAAGACTTTGGTCTTAAAAAAGCTTTGGGGTTATTATGATGAACCGGTCGGCCCCAGGTACGAGCAGATTTAAAGACTGTTGGCCATGAAACACTTGATTTCTAGCTTTCTGTAGCATGTACTTCCAAGTGAACAATCAGCGTTCCAAAGCCTAAAGTCCATCATAAAGTTCACCAACAAAAACAAAAGCTGACAGCTAAAGTTTACATTTCACCTCCACTTAATGTTTATGCCTTAACCATGATGTGAACAGGGCCAGTTGGTTTCTTTTTTCTCTCTCTCCCTCTCCACTAAAAACCCTCCGATTGGCAGCATTGTTCAAATGTAGCCTTTATTTATCTTTACGAGTCAGTTGTGGAGAAATGTATTTACCAGTGAGATCTGTACACAGTCTAAATAGTCCCATCAGGGCCGTGTGAAACGGGATGTTTAAACTCTATTGGTGTCATATTCATGACCCGCACACCAGCCAACAACAACAGTCGCTCTGCGATTTCACGGACAACAAGAACACAACACACGAAGAAAAAACATTTTGTCAGTTTGTTATACTTGGGACAGATTGTGCAACAGTGTACGTCTGAGGGGAGTGCATTAAGAACTGTAAAAATTGTGACGGGGACTTGTGTGTTGAGAAAATTTCAAATAAATACAAGACGAGAGGCGGAAAATTGGGGCTAAAATAGAAAGGCTCTTCGGGGACAGGCAGGATGTGGGGAGAGAGGTAGAGGACGGCAATAGAGATGGCACAAAGGCAAAAAAGCATGCAGAACCAGTAGTTACTTAAAAAGCACAAACACACCCAAGTCAATTACTACCCATACAAATCACTCACCACAGCGCGCAGTCACACAACTGCAACTTAGTCACCAACTGTTTGTTACGTCAGCTGAGGATGAGTTTGGAGACACGGCCGGAGAGGAAAGGAGGGGGAAAGAGAGAAAATGGTTTACTGGAACCTCTTTGGCGAGAGGAATAAATACTTTACTGGAACTCAGTGGACAGTTGTTCCACCGAGAGACGCCATGTTTCACCAAGACACCAAAAGTGCGCTCAGCAGTCCAAATATATCACATTGTGTCTCCCTTTTTATATACGGCCTTGTGGAAACCATGATGCAGGATTAAGCTTTATTTGTTGAGGCTTTAAAGCGGCTGATGAGGTGTGGACTTGAACGCTTAAAAACACAATCCTGAGGACCAGCCAGGGCAGCCTGGGCTCCTTTGTGGGGTGACACACGGTATGCACTTCTATTGTGCCAGGAAGGATTATGGGTAAGGAAGGGGGTGATAGGCAACGGAGGAAAACTGTGCCAGTATCAACAGTGACTCACAAGTGGAAACCCACAGCGCTGCTGTCAATTTAAAAGCCAACCACTTAATTGCAGAAAAAAAGTTAAGACTTCTTTTCCAGAATTAAAACAAGAATGTTTATTTTCTCACCAAGTAGACTGAACGCACGCCACCCTGATCTAAAGCAGGTGCAAAACGAAATAAATTACCCACACACTGAAAGCCGTTTCTACAATTTTATCGGTTTATTGGCATTTATAGAATTATTTTTTTGTTAACAAATTTCAGTGATAGGAAAAAAGACTAATTAAATTAAACTTAACTCAAGCACTGTGCTCGAGTTAAGTTTGATGGACTCGTGCTAATAGTTACTATTCAGATTAAAGTTTCATACAAAAAAGATACATTTATTAATATGATGCATTGGTTTAAATTAAATGACAAAATCTTCTCAACCAGCTACACCATTTAAATGCTGCTTAAATATTAATTCATCATTAATAATAATAATCCAGTAATATATAAAATTATAATGCTCTCATCGGAGCCAGTCTGCATAATGAGCACTTTTACTTTAGGCATTTTAAGTATAATTATTGATAACACGTCTGTTATCACTTAAAGTAACATTTTTAATGCAGGACTTTTACTAGTAAGGAGTGTTTTACGTGTTACTTTTGAATACTTCCTTTAAAAAGAGAAATCGTTTTATTTATAGTTTAATTTTATTAGAATAAAAAAAAAGAAATAAGTTTAGTGCTGCATAGACTGGTACAGAAGGAAAAGATGATGAAAAAGAAGAAAAGCAAATACACAAGAGTAGAAAAAAAGAAAGTAATTCATTTGAGAGAAAAAACACAAAGGCCGTCTTCATCAGACCTTCATCATTCTTAGCAATAGACAAATCTTTGAGTAGCTTTCACTGTGCTGATTCATTTTATTTTATCATTGACACTCATGCATTTTGAGAGAGAATTATTTTCTAGAAGTCTTTTGCTTTTATAAAAAGCAAAAGACTTCTTCTGACGGACGTGATTTACAACCAGTTCATAAAAGCGTTTACATTTCCGGCTCTAAACACTGCGGTAGGTTTCTGCAGCACAAGAAGCGATGCGTTTTATCTTTAGAGTTTATTTGTCCTGAAGATGGACTCTGTCGTTATATCATGAGCAATGACGGCCACCGAGAGAAGAAAACCTACAGAAACCTCAGTTGGTGTTTAAAGGGGGAAAAAAAGATCCTAGAAACGCAGTTTGACGGACCAGTGATTTCCCGAGCCAAAAACACCACAGCGGTGAGCGCTGATGAGGAGACGGAGACAGAAACCAGATAAAGTCACAGATTGCTACTTTAACAGGTCCCGCGGGGCTGAGGAGTCATAAAACTGAGTGAACACATCACTGAACATGGAAACTTTCAACCTAAGTAAGAAAAACCACCACAATTGAAGTTTTGTGGTTTCTCTCTGGACAGCACGCAGTACAGGAAAGAAGTCGGGAGAATGATTAACTGCGTGTCTCAATGAGATTCCACTTAAAGCCCCTCCAACCATTCATCTTGGCCCTGCACCGCAACTCTGTGATTCATTTCCACCTTCATCTACAACGGCCCTCATGCGTCTCCGACCTCTCATTTGGTCGTTTTTGGGGGGTTTTCTTTGTTTAGTCATTTTTATGCGAGGCCTTGACCCGGAGCTGCTCTTCCCCCCTTGGGAATTCCACAGGTCTGGTGTAATGTTGGCAGGCTCCTCCTCAGCAAACTTACCAGGAATGTACCAACCAAGGGGGAGAGGAGTTGAAGGTGGAGGTGGGCTCCTCCGGCCTCACGGGGGGAAACACAGCGCTTCATTGTTCTCCTACCTTTGCATTCCATTCCTCACCTCTCTCTGTTTTAAAATCACACCCCTCCGCTAAACACAACCTCTCTGTCGCTTTTGTATGACTTTTCCTTCACGTCTTCCTGCCTCACCTCCTCCGCCTCCTCCCTAATCATCTTACCTGCCACTTTCCCGCAGTAAAAAATGATGCACTGACAGAAAACTTCATCACGGTTATCACTCTGTTGCTTTTGGACGGGAGACTAAGTGGGAATGCGAATCTATTCTAAACAGGCTGCACGTGGATTTACAATTCCAGCCCATGGTGTGTGTTCCAGAGTGGGATTAAGGTGCGTGTGTCTCAGGTCACGTATGCGTGTGTGTATGTAACAAGAAAAAGTGGAGGAGGAAGAGTACTCGCGGCTGATGGGAGTCTTTAGGTGTTCTGTCATGGAGCAGATCTCAACAGGCCCTTGCATGTCAGGCCTGCGTTGTATGTTCACACACACTGCTGGAGTCACACAATACACCCCAAAGCTGAGGCTCAGTAAATTCATGAAAACACAGAGGGGGAGAGGGGGAGAGGGGGAGATGGATGCGCACTGAGAGGAGGGCCTCTCTGTTTTCTGTGATGCTTGAGATGAGCAAAGTCAATGAGGCTCAGAAGCTTCCTCTTGCCTCCGCCTTACCCCCACCTCCAACCCACCAGCCTTGAAGATGCTAATCCATCACAGTACAGTAGCCTTCCGGCTGCTTTGATCACTTTCCGTCACCCTGACAGCCCTCACTTAATAAAAGCCTTCTTTGGAGGACTTAACACACAACAACGCCACTGCTAGATAGTCAAAGGACAGAAGTATGTTTGGACAACGCAACACACCCATATCAAGATAAGAGAACAGATGATAATGAGAGAGCCGGAAATCAACTGACGCAACAGGCTGTAAAATGTGAAGTGCTGTGGAAGGTGAAATGTTGGAGCATGACTTCAACATTCATTAAGCGTGTGGTTACAAAGACCAAAATAAATCACTATAAAAGAACATTTGTACAAAGTGTATTGTGCCACAAAATGAGAATTGGCTTCAGTTTGGGTTGTAAAACCTGTAGGTGCAACCCAGATTGAAGGCTTTTCTCACTGCCCAATTTAAACCTTGATGACACAAGGGGAGTATCGTTTTATAGCACAACCAAATGATGGTCGGTCAGGGGTGATGCCGGGACATGTACAAGTAGGACTATGCATTCCTTCCATTGCTGAGGAGCCATATTAGCCAAGGGGAGAATTCCATTGAACAATGATAATAACACCTATGATAAATATCCGCCAGTCTGCCATACGGGCTTGTTTTATTAACCCGTGGCAATTAAAACAAAAAAGGTATGGTGACTAATGCAAAATGTTTGATTTATAAAACATTCTCTCATGGGAACTATATCCGGGGAAGTGCCCGAGGGTAGGAAGACCTTTACAAATACCAAAGATTCAACAGCACGCCCTTACCTTGACATTCATCGTTGACTTCTTCATAGCCTGGTTTGCACTGGCATTGTCCAAGTGGTACCACCCACTCCCCATCCACAGTGCAGTAGATGCGAGGCAACTCCTCGCTGACGGCGTTTTCCATGCACACGCCGCTCACTTCCCTCAGCGCCTGGTTCTCGCCTCCAGCCACGGTCTCGGGGAACGACGCGAGGCTCTTCACTGTGGCCGGGCAAGTTTTGTAATAGACCCTGGTGGAGAGAAGCGCGACGCAGGCTCCGATGTCTTGAAAAGCCAAGTAGAAGCCTTTGCGAGACAGGTTCTCCACCACTCGCGTCTCAGTGTTGATGCGCAGTTCATTTTTGCCCGTGATCTCGTCAGGCGCTATTGTGGCCACTTTCTTAAACTGACCCTTGCGGAAGGTGGTGCCCACGTCTGCGTCCGACTCTGATGTGAAGAGGTTGAAGGTTTCCTTGCAGGTCAGCGAGGTGGCATCGAAAGAGTTGCAATCGCGTACGATAAACTGGAGTTCGACGAATACCCGCGAGGCTGATGGACGCCGCTGGATGAAGGTGGTGCGCAGCCAGTTGTCCTGCTCACGTTCTCCAACATTGCAGACGGAGTAGGTGTAGAACTGAGAGCCGTTCAGGGTCCTCTGGGTTACCTCCCACTGAAACAAAACCACACAAAGCAACAAGGTTAGAGGTAAAAACACAGACCCCTGGGACCTAAGTATACGGGACCGAACCAAGGTTATAAGGGAAGCAAAGAAAAGGGAACCATAGCACTGTAATCTGAACCTGGGAACACAAACAGTGTGTAGGGGAACCCATGGCTCTACATGTTATTTGTTAATTACGCCCCCTGAATATTGTAACTATCCTTCACAGCCAAAACAGATTTTGTCGACATGATAGCTTCACTTTCAGCCTTTACAGGCTAACAATACAGAAAACCTCAAGGACTTTATGTGAGAAGCATATCTGGCATTGCAAAGATACCAAATGATTTCCCATTCAGTCCTTTACATGCTGTAGCTACTGTTGGCAACTTCCCCAAACGGCGTTGCGGCTTGCATTCTAAGCGCTACCGCAAATATATTTTTGAAAAACGTGACAGCATGTTTTCACGTAACCTTGGCTCTTACGGAACCTGTGGTTTGCTCTCTGCATGTAGCCATTATGCTATTAATTAAAAGGAATGTGCTTTGTTGGCCGAGTGTGTGGCTCCACGTATAAATGTTCAACAGCAGAGCAAACACCGCTATTAAACAGCTGGTGAACTTTTTTATTTTTTTATTTAGGGGCCTTTAAAACTTGAAATAACTATTATTATAAGTGATGGTAGCTACATGAGAAAATCTGCACAGTCCGAAATGTTTCCAAAAAGAAAATACAACACCTGATGTTGATTAAAACAAAAAGCGAAACCTCATGTCAAAGTGATTATTTTAAGCAGTGAAACATCTTAGAAGTTGGTCGAGCCACTGTGAGCTGCACGTCTGCACATGCCTTTGAGTCATCAGCACTTGAAATGAGGCTATTTACAGTGAATTTGCATGAGCCTGACTGGTCAATTACTTTGAAACCGCAATATGGAAGAAGGCACACATGCCTCCTCTATGCTGGCAAAGAGATAACCGCAGCGGGTGGGTGCAATAATGTAGTGATTATCCAGACGCATCTCTAAGCGTAGACATTTCACCCTGGTTTGAGGAAAAGGTAGCTCTGACCCTCCCCCTCTGAAAAGAGGTACCACATGCTGCAAACTTTAAAACTTAATTGCTCTCTAACATACAATTCTCGAGCTGAAGTCTTGAAACCGCAAGAAGCCACAAGTATTCCCAGTTCAGAGCTAGCAGCTCTTCTGTCTGCCTAAGCTTTGGTGTAGCCCAGACATGCTGTGCTCTGCAGGCAGCTCCTGATAGGATCTTACAACTGCGACTCATATCCATACTCAAGCAACCATTAGGCTGAAACTGCCAGATTTTATAGCAACCTGACATGTATACACACGAGGCCCACCGATCGGCTAACCACACAAGTATAATGGTAAAAAAGAATTCACTGGAGGCTCTCAGTGCGGCCTTTGCATTTTCTCCATGCAGATTTATCCTAAGGCAAATTCCAAGTGGGAACGTGGGAGCTAGAGGGAAAGTCGGAGCGGTACTCACCCCAGGCTTGTCTCCCTGATCTAAGGGCCATGTCAACCAGCCCAGCTCACCTCCTGTTGCCCTCATATCCAAAAGCACCTCTGTGGAGACATGAGAAGACAGTCAGTATACATGAGGTGAAACCTTTAAACTCATCAGAAAATACTTATTTTGACTCAGAATTGTTGACAATCTTCTGACTTTTATTTCTTTTTAAAAAAACACAGATATTTACACATGACAGTGATTTAAAACGTCCTGCTTAATAACCCCAAAGCTGACAGGATGTAAATATCAATCTAATTTTACAACACTTTCACAAGAAAAAAAAAAGAAAAGCTTATAAAAAAACTCTGGCTTTTTAACTTTGCAAGAACTAGAAAATGTACTTTCATATACATATACTGAGATTATGAATGTCAAACTAACAGGTGTAAAATGAACACTGCATACACTATTAAAAAAAAAAAGGTAATACAAAGGTTAAAAAAATATTGCACGTTCTGTCCAGATTTCACCTGCTGGTGTTACAGTTGGAGCAGCACACATGCAGGCGACACTCAACTCACTATTAGCGATTAAATATGCAACTTTAAGGACAAACTTTTTAATGTAATTTAAGGTATTTTCATAAAATACGACTCTGAGAGACTATAAGACTGTCACAAGATTAAGAACGCGTGTTTCCTGGTTTTAAAGTTTCTTAAAGGAGTTTCTCCGCATGGCACGCGCGTCTCACTTAGGTAAACTTTTTTTAAACTTTTTTAGCCTAATCAACTGTTGGGAAATTATTTTTAAGAAGACACTCACCTTCTTTAGTCTGTAAAGTTATTAGTATACCGTTAATGAGTACATATGAAAACAATAACGGTCTGACTCCGGCATAGAAATCCATTTGGAAAACTTTTGCTTCCCCTCCGCTCGTGGGCTTGGCTGGGACTCTGAGAGGTGCGCGAGCGCTACTCCCTGCAGCTCATTCACAAACGGGCCAGCAGCACGTCAGACTCCGCCTGCTGGAATGTGTGCGCGTGTGTGTGCGCGTGTGTGTGCGTGCATGTGTGCGTGCGTGCGTGTGTGTGTGTGTGTGTGTGTGTTCAGGGGCGGAGGCGGAGGAGGAGATAGTGGCGCATGAGAAACTTTTGTAACTTTCAGGGACTGTCGGAAATTTCGTAATTTTGAAATTCCAGGTAGAGCCTGATGCTTGACTATTGGACATTTAATATATATATATATATATATATATATAAACATATATATATATATATATATATATACACCATCGCTGTGGCTAATATTAGTCAATACCAATTCATCTGATTTTCTAGGGACAAAGTGAAACAACAACTGCAGAATCAAGATAATACTATTAAAGGGACAGTTCACCCCAATATCAAAAATATATATGTTTCCTCTCACCTGTTGTGCTATATATCAATCTGGAGTTGGCCGATGCCGTGGGGATGTCGACCTTCTCTCTAATTTAATTCGGCTTGTGGAGCTCAAAGTGCCAAAAATAATGCATTTGAAAAACTCAACAGTAATGCTTCTTTCCAGATATCATGACCTTGTTACTCAAGATAATCCGCAGACCTTGTTAAGAGCAGTGTCATGTAGGAACTATTTGTTTTTTACCGAACTATACTAACAAACCGTATCACTGCGCAGAAGGAAGTGTGCATCTACAAGATGAGGAGAGCCTCACCTGAACTCTCCTGAGCTAGTTAACGTTACAGCTCAGCCGAGGAGGACTACATTAACATTTACATGTCGTGCTTGTCTAACCGGTGCCTATGGTACATCCATGGAGGCCTGAGATACTGAGATACTGCATTAAGGAGACAGAATATTGAAATAGATCAACTTAATATGTTGAGTTATGTGAATATTTGTGGATCCGGCTACAGAACATGCATAAATATAATATGCACAAATGTTGAAACCAATCATTAATTGTGTAAGGAATTTATCAAGAAGAAATGGCAAAAATGTACTGGTTCCAGTTTCTGAAATGTGAAGATTTGTTGCTCTTCTTTATTTTATATCTTTGTAACTGAAGACAAGCAAGTTGGAGAGGTCTTCTTGGGATTTGGGAAACTGTAATGTGATGTATTTTTCACCATCTTGTGACAATTTCAGTTGTTTAATACAATTGACAGATTGATTGATAATGAAAATAACAAGTAAATGTCATCTGCACTATATTGTCTTCCTATGTAACTTTGAAATACTACTCTCCATCACTTTCCTTAAATCCATGAGAAGAAGAGTTTACAGAGGGCACATGAAGGCACCGCAACGCTGGTTACAGTTTGGCCTACCTGTCTATAAAGCAGCCTGCACAATCACAATCATTTGCATGGAGATATTGATTTAGAATTGTTTGCCACATTGAATAGGAGGGAGAAGGAGCGGGAGCTGCTTTACTTAGCGTCCCTTTGTTCTGAGCATCCCCACAAACAGAGGTAGAATCATTGTGACAAGCGGAGAGAGATGTATTCATATAAGCATAATAGCAACTCTGAATACCAGAATTCAAAAGTACAGCTGGCCTACTGATAGCCCGTCATAATTTATGGGAAATATCCCAAAAATGTTGCACCCCGCCAACCCTGTAGATAGACAGTTGTGAAGTTATGAACAAAACAAAGTTTAATCTGTTTTTTCAGGCCCAGGAGGGTATGTGGGAGTGGGAGTGGGGGGAGTCCAGTATGAATATGGGGAATTAAGAAAAGTCCTTCACCTAGCAACTGGTGTGGAGTGGAATTCACTGTCAAGCTTTATCTGACTTACTTTCAGTGTTTGTTGCCCAAAGTTACTATGGCAAAATAAAGTTGAGCAACAGCTATGGAAACGATAAGGAGATGCTGCGCTTTCCAAAACCTTCCCCCGCATCCTGTACATATCAGTGAGCCAGAGGTCGTACCTGAAGAGTTTATTCCCAGCGGTGTTTACCTTTGAGCGCCAGCCTTGTCCCTACAATAGATGATTACAATACAGTGTGTCATTGATTGGACACGGGTCTCTCTCTCTCAAACACACACACACACACACACACATTGTCGTTCACACACCTGTGACGCTGACACTGCGGGAAAAGAGGTGCTGGCTATGGCTGTGTCCCAGACCCCTGCCTTCCCCTTCACCCCCCCCCCATGCCTTCAGGGGGCTCCAGTTTCACAAAAGCCCCCTAAAACCGCAAAAGAACGCCATGCATGGCTCTCTGTGAGCTTTTGAATCCCTAAAACCCACTCACTCACCCGCCCACTCTCGCCTCGACAGCCGGCGTCCTCACATTCCCTTCATCCTCTCACCTCTCACACCTCATCCTCAGCTACCTGGAGTTGGAGGGGAGGTCCGCTACTCAGTTATGGGTTCAGGTAATGATGGGATGAGTGGGGTTGAGTAGGGGAACGAAGAAACCTTTGATATCGTCCCTTTTTCCATTTTTGATATGAAACCATAAGACGTGCCTGAGGGGCCACATGTGCATTATCCGTGCTGGTAAGCCTGTTGAATATGCATTGTTCTTTGTAGTGCGGCACTAAAAGCTAATGCAGGATGTAAACTGAGAACTAAAGTGGATTGGGCTGTGTGGTTGAGGGGGGGCGGTGGTGGTGAGGTTAGGGTTATGTGTGTGTTAGGGAGGGGGGTGGGGGGGTGGTGGGAGGGCTGCCAAGCACAGGTGTAAGGCAACTACAGCAGCAGTGGTGAATGGGCCAACAGCAGGGCCATTGTCCCCCCACCACCCCCCCACCCCACACACACACACAACCAAACCCATAGAGCAATTGTGACCCCAGCATATGTGAGAACAGGATATTGGCTCATCTGTTAGTCTGATTAGCTATTTGCCCTGACGCTTCCATCTCCTGCAAATAACCACCTCCCCCCAAAAAAACAACACCTGATCCTGTTGATCCAGCTATGCTCAGGATCTGCATGAGAAAGTAGTTCCATGTGCCTTGTCAGATTCACTGCTACCTGATAAGGGCATCGTTGTGTGGGGGGGGGGGGGGATTAAGAGGCAGGTTCATGGTACATCAGGTTTGTGTGACTGAATTGCAAATGACTTGTGGAAGCCGCGTTCAGCATGGACAGTTCGCAGTTTAAGGAAAGATAACGATCATTGTGAATTTTCATTTATGCTACCTTGGACAACCCTTATCCCTAAGAGCCTGAAACCACACAGAGCTAATACTTGACATCAGTAACTGTAGAAGCCACACACATGGCAGTTGGATTTTCACAAATCAACATGCAAGGGAGACATCTGTAAATCGTGTATATATTACGCATACAAATGTGCGTATGTGGTAATGAGCAAATGTTGGTGGTAATGTGGCCCCGATTTGTGTATTGAGGTGGGAGGGCATGTGTAACCTACGTGTTGAGTTGTAATGTAAACCCGCCATGTGTGGTGGGCTGTGTGGTCATTTGTAATTCAAACAGCTAAAGAGGCCGTCGTTGAAGGGAAACATTCAGTGACAGCTGATGCTGAGATTCATCTCCTGTATACTTCCGAAGTTGAGCCTGTAATGCCTTTCATGGTCCTTTCATGGCTTTCACGTTTTGTTAGTCTTTTCAGAGCTGTATATGTTTTGTCAGTCACTTTAATACTTGAAAGGTTTCCATTAAAAACATTTTTTTTGTGGAGCCCTCTTTTAGGAACACTTTTTAATGTTAGTGTACCTTTCCTTTTATAAGCACTTGTCACGTTTTAGAAACAAGATTTATTTTACACTGTTCAAAAAAATGGCAGACTGTTCACCAAATCAGGTTAAAGGGCTACACCAATGATTAAGTATTGCAGTTCCATAAAGTGGGAGGTTTTACAAGGGACTGCTTAAAAAATTAATGATTGAAATCAAAGCAGCACATCACACAGATATATCCTCACTTATAGTCCCTAGTATTATCTGGCAAGCTCCAAAAAGCTGCGTCCTTCATTCCCACAGTTCATCCTTACCATCTTCTTCATATGCCGAGTTAATGTCACATAATGCAGATGAAGATAACCTGCTCACGTTAGCCTTTTACTTGTAATTCCAATGACATATCTATGGTTGGTGAAAAGAATTACAGAATTGCCTGAATTTGACAAAACTAATGTGGTTTTGGATTAATGTTTAAGTTAAAGAGTTAATCTTGACTAAGCAACTCTACTTTTATACATTTTGTGGGTGTAAGTGTAGTGCGAATGTGCAAGTTAAATGCTAATGCAATGCTAACCTGTTAACTTTTTCTCATGAGGCCACCTGCCCAAAGTTTAAGGCCAATGCTACTGAGAATTTAAAAAGAAATTTGCAACTGAAAATATCTGTAGAAGGATTCACTGTAAAATGAATGGCTTGAAAAGTGTCGGCGTTTAGTTTCTTCAAACCATTGTAGTTCAGCTTCAGTAGCCCACTCAATAGCAAGTAACTTATTGAATGTAATGATTAACAGTTTATCCGACAGAAGGACACATAAAACTGGAGCATATCTTAACCTGAGTCATTATCTCAGGCATTTTTACCACATCCTCATTGAAGTAAGTTTGGCTAAAAATATTAACTTAATTCTGTGGTTTTTCTGGGTTTTAGGACTTAATAATGGACTTGTTGGTAGTTCATCGTGAAAGCTTTTTTTTTTTCAAAAATGTTTTGTTTAAAACTGAAGCAAATGGTCAGAACGAGCTCTGTAATTAATGGCTTTATCAGTGCATCTATATATAATTATAATTCATATTCATAATTCAACCCTTCTCACGCTACCTTCGCTCCTCCCTCTCCTCCATGTGAACAGACAACTAGCTGTCCTCGGAAAGTCCTGAACCACCCCGAAGCGGAAAAAGCAGAATAGATGCACCGTACCATTCATTCAACTCCTTATCACAACATTATCTCAGCATTCCGATGCCCTGAGCTGGAACGTGGTCATATTCTCAGACGACGCCTCACATGTCTTTTTATTGGAGACACGGGTCACACTGGAGTGGCAGATGTTCCCATTTGCTCACCCAAGTAGAATGACCTGCTCTTTCAGGCGCCTCCTTCCTCTCCTCCTTCCATATCAAGTGACTGCCAGCCTAAAGGCCATTGTAGACGTTTAAGGAAGCAGAGAGCAAAGGGAGACAGAGCTTAGAATAAAGTCGAGGTGGATTCCTGGAGGGGCTGAGGAGGAGGCACCCCGGGCTGCTGAGAGCCTCCATTGAAAGCCACCTGTTGATTCAGTTCCAGATGACCCTACTGGGCTCACTGGTATCAGATGGGATGGAGAGAGGGAGGAAATGGACAAGGAGTGTGTGAATATGAGCTTTTAAGTACAAGTGTTTATCCATGCATGCTTTTTTTATGTTTTTGAATCTAAGGCCTCTATTCTGTCAAAATTAGAGACCAAAATTACCAGCTGGTCTCTTTCCCCAGAGCGTCAAATACTGATGTTTTGTCACTGCCCTCTTCATCTGATACAGACACCACAGGCATCCTTTAAGCTCCGTATGAGACGCACCTGGCTTTCTCGACAATGTAAACCCATCCACGGCAGTATTAGACGCTCCGAGCAAGTGCGCCGGGAGTGTGGTGACATAGTATAAAAACAGATAAAGTCCTCTTAGGGTGCATGGAAGGCGAGGATGGTTGGATGGGTCAACCAAAACTCAGTGTGTAGTTTTTTGAAGGTTTTTTTACGAAACTTATTTTATCCTTTTCCCAAAGGGTTTTTTAGTTTGAATACACAATGTTAACCATGTGTATGCTGAGACCGTAGTGAAGGGTCATAGTTTGAGGCGTAGAAAATGACGCCAAGGGATCCTGACCAAGCACCCGCCTGTGACGAGTTGGGAATGAGAACAGGTTGAAATGACAAGTAACCAGTCCTTCTTTAATGCACTTCATTTTGTATTATTTGTTTAAAACATATTTTAGCATTTGATACAATAGATTGCAAAGTTTTATTTATCTCATATGACAATTGATTTCACATTTTCCTCTTTTGTGGCATTCCACAGGGTTCTATTTTAGGCCCTGTGTCAATTTCCCTCAAACATGCTGCCCCTTGGCCAGCTATCCATCCTTTTATTTGCTGTCGCATATCTGTTTCCTATCCATGTCCTCCAGCTACTCCGATAGGGGATTGAGGTGTTCCCAGGGCATATGGGAAAACACGTTCTGTTTCTGGTCTCCTCCCAGTTTGATGTGTCTTGATGAGTAACGCCAGAGGGAGGCATCCAAGAGGCACGCTGATGCCCAAACCACATTAAATGGTTTTGATTGACAGAAAAGAGTTCTACTCCAAAGCTCTACTTACAAAGTATTGTAACCCCAATACCATTCTTTCAGTCATTACCCAAAGATCATGACCATGAGGGAGGGTTGGATTGTAAATCAACTGGTAATTTGAGAACCTTCAACCTTGCGCTCTCTCTCACCCTCCCCAGGTCCCATCATGTACAAAATAACACAACTAAATGGTTAAGATGGGTATTGATCCCCAGAGGGCATTGAAATATGCACAGATACATAGAAAAAAGTAAACAAATAAGTACTAGAAATAAGAATTGAGTATATACAGTTGGTTTCAAACACTTATGTAGACTTTCCATGAAAGCCCAGCAAACCCCGATGCATTGACATTCTCTGTGAGCGTATTTTCAGCCGGAGGATAAACATCAGAGACCTTGTAACAGCTCAATGACTAAATCCAAAATTGCTGCTCTCAGTCCAGCTGACTAAGTATAATCTGCAGTCGACTTGCTTAAAATGGTGCCACAGATGTTAAAGCTGTGGTAGGTAATTGTGAAGATCAACAGTAAGATAAACACTTGTAGTTTCTGTTCCCTTCCTCCCTCCACGCTCCCTGCCAGTAGCAATTAACAACAGGTTGATTGACAACACTGAGCACAGATTATATGCTTCACTGTTGATCCTTCTTGGTCAGATGCCCAAGCTGCACAATTTACTTTGAAAGCAAACACAAGGCTGTCAAGTCTGCCAAGATTCTGACATATTAAAATGTTTATTTATGGTCACACAATGTGAGAATTATGTCTGCTGAGCTTACACAAAATATCAAATTGTGAAAACTGCCTGCAAGAAATCTTTAGTTAAAAGTCTCAGGCTGCTTGTTGGTCATGTCGAGTGTGATTCATGCATTTTCATGCATCATTTCCTTTTTTTCTGATCCCATGAAGTCATGCCTGACTTGCAAATGTCTTTCATGGCTGCGGTTAATATCTACTAGTGCAAAGAGACTACAGCATTTATATCGTTGGTCACACTCTTTATTATTATATCCTCATTAGCTCACAGTTGTAGCTGTCATCACTACTTTGTCCTGGATAGTGAGAGCTTTTCAAGCAGCACCCACCCACAGTAAATTGTGATATGAGCAGCACCTGTCCCGGTGGTAGGAGCCCACCACCCCACAGTGGTTTGTGGTTTGCTGAGGTAGGCATGTGTGGCATGTCTAACTCTGACTCCAAGTAACGAAGGGCTGTTATGCCAATGAAAGTGTTGGGACAGCTGTGTGTGTCCTCACATGCTGATCTTGATGTAGGCTGGATGTGTATTTGAGGGACTTAATCTCCTTCATGTCTATGGGATTACTTTAAGATAATTGTTTAGACGTAATTGTTAATGAAATTGAAGGCACTGATACTCATAGTGAAATGGAAGATACAACAGCAGAACTGGACAACCGCTTTGAATAATATCAGCCCATTAAATGGCCGTTATCAGTGGTTATCAGCCTCATAGACATGGGTTAGAAGGAGCCTGCTACACCTACAAGTAGGTTCAGAACACCGTTATCATCTATTCTCATGGTTGCTTAAGGCGGCAGTGACCTCGAGCGTAGTATGTAATGGCGTGAGCAAAAGAGAAAGTCCGGATAACGTAGTATAAAGACGGATAGTCCGCTTAGGGTGGATGGGAGGGGAGATGGAGGGGTCAAACAAACACAGGGCTTTACCTCAGAGAGAGTTTGTGTCCTGTGTGAAACCAAACGTTGGCTTATTTTTACTGACGTAGCCTACGAAAGTATAGTTACATGAAGTACTTAATTTATGCAACATAACATTACAAACATAGGCATAGTTATTTAAACTGACACCATGATCTTTTTCCTAAACCCAAGAACGTAGTTTAGGCAACTAAACTTAACATAACTAAAAGGGATATCTAACGACACTGCAAACCTTACATAACGTTGGACATGCACCTTCTGGACTACTGCTGGGTGCAGTTTGCCTCTTCTGAAGCATTAGAGTGCGAGAAAACTGATAATGGTCATTTAATGGCCTAATAACGATCGAAAAGGTTGCACCAGAGTGAAATATTGTGCTGCTAATTTGCACTTCCGGCAATTAACAACTCTCAAAAGAAAATTCCCTCCTAACTGCCAAATCATAGCTCGCTAAAACCAGCAGACTTTTAAAGCATCCTGCAGGCAACATACTAAACCAAACCCAAGCAAGTCAGGTGATATTACAAGGCAAGGCATGTTTGTGTGTGGGCAGTTCTAAAATGCCAGCATAAGAGATGATATCACTTTACTTCCTTGTTTACAGAGGAACTCGGGTGGTGCCATGCAACTGCTGTCTTTGCCAAAAAGGCGTAAAACTTCCAGAGTCTTTTAACCTTTGCCACCATAAACACACCAAAAAATGACCTTCCAGATGGCAAATTACTATGACCACACATGTTCACTTTCACTTGCAGCGCTGTCAGATGAGGTTGTTGCATTGCAGTGTTTAGACAGCCTTCCTGCAGCTGTTACATCCATAGATTCAAGTGTGGGAATGCAGGGCGTGTGTGCATGCTTGCATGTGTGTGTACATGTGCGAGCACGTACAGTACAGGCGTGTGCATTCATGTACCTGCTTGCTTCTTTGCCATATTAGAGAGTCACACTTGACATGAGTGGCAAGGGGTGCTGCTTGTGCTGGTTATTGCGGTGAAGGTGGTTCAGTTTAGCGACGTGCATCACAGCTGTTTATGGAATTCATTCATTTTAATGCCTGTCTTTCAAGACCGCTTCGGCGAGAGCCTGTTCTTGCTTGTTGGTCTCTTTCAAAAAACACAAAATACCACAGCAAGTCTTTCTCTGCACTTGTGAGGCGGATGAAGTCTGCCTGCTAGCACGTGGGCGTAAAATGGGAATAAAAGAAAAACTGAGCTTTGTAATGACTGTAAATTTCTGAGGGGCATATTTCTAACTCCAGCCCACACACGTTCCTTAGTGGATTTGTCCAGGCTTACCAAACGCAAATCACCAAATGGGCCTGTAACAGTGTATAGAGACATGCTCGATCACCTGTGTAACCTGATTTGTTAACCTGCTGGCAGAGCTAAAGAAAAAGTCAGGCTATCACTACAATCAGTAGGATATATCGTCGGTGAACTTTGGAATGTCTGTACCAAATGTCCTGGCAATCCATCCAACAGCTGTCAAGACATTTCAATGAATACCAAAAAAATGTTGCCTGATGATGGCAGTGGAGGAAATATCAGGGGATCACCAATTCACCAAAAATCCTTTTCGTCGTATGGTGATCACGAATGTCTGTACAAATGCTGCTCGCGTGGCTAAAACATGACAATAGCATCATCGATGTCCCCATAGTTATGTTTTTATCTGCAGAGGTTTTGAGATATCTAACTCTGAGATTTTTGCCACCACCAAAATACAATGGAGCTAAATGGAATTGCAAGAGTGGCATATGATAATATCAGCAGCAACATGTCTTTCCCGAAACTGTGTCCTGGGTACTCAGGATAATCCATAGCTCGTGATCTGAGACTTTTCTTTGGAACTAGTTTGTATTGAACAAATCATCTGAGCTGAAGCGAGTAAGAAAGTAGAAACCTTGAAGGCTGAGACACGAGTCAGATAAGAAAAAATGATTTAAAGTTATAATTTTGAAGATCCATGAAGAAGTAGCGTGTGTTTGCATCTCACTTCCCAGAGATCCTCGATAGTGATCTTTCCCGGGAATGTCACCACAGACAACCAGTTGGTTACACTGCAAATGCAAAGGCTTTCATCAGCGGGACTCAGGCTCAGTTACCTCATTCAGCGATAGATAGTAACTTAACAGACATTTATCGAAATGGAAATATTTGCGATTATTACTTTAAGTCTAACTTCATGTGAAAAACACTTACTTACATTATATTTCTGGGAAATTGGGACTTTCAAACCTAGTTTTCAATAGTGAGAGATGTTCTGGAGCCAGCAGCTGCTAACCATTAGTGTGTGCCACTTCTGCACCTGAAGGCAGCACTGACTTCAGCTTCAGGAGGCTGCTTGTTTGGCCCAGATATAATTCTGGTGTCAGGTATGATCTGCTCTAGATCTTTAACCTCTCATGTCCCTTTGGGTATTTTTTTTTTTTTTTGGTGGAACACATCAGAGTGGCTTGACATTAACTTAACTTACTTTTCAAAACGACCTCCCGGTGCCAGATTTTGTCGCAACAAAGATTTATAACTACTGACAAAAATGCATGCTCTGCTTTTTAAAATCAATGCAATCAATTGCATCAATTGGTGGTTGGTCTCTGCTCAGAAATACATATTCTTAAAGGGATAGTTCGGGACTTTTGAAATGGGCTCGTATGAGGTATTTATCCACAGTGTATTACCTACAGTAGATGGCGGTCGGCACGCCCGCAGTTTGGAGAAACAGACAGGGGTACCAGCACAGAGGCACAGCAATGTACTGCTGTGGAGGGGGCAGAACCAAAACATATTTTAGTCACCTAAAACAAAGGATCAGTTAAAGTGTGCAATATATTTAGAATATTTCCATGCCGGATCCTCTAAACTGGGGACGTGCCAACCACCATCTACTGTAGGTAATATACTGACTGACTATGGAAAAGTACCTCATGCAACCCTCCTTCAAACAATCTGAACTCTCCCTTTAAGGTTGAAATATAAACAGGAAAATGGATTAAGTCTGGGAATTAAGAACAACTTTAACAACCTTTCTCTAAGAATGCAAAATAGCCAACTATTACTATTGTCAGAGCGTTTCAGTTTAAATTGAAAAGAACCCAGAGGCTCTCACCAAGACATAAATCTGAGTGAAACTAGACTTCGGTTACTGCCTTAATCTCTGGTGAGACCACAGCTTTTTTCATAAATCATAACGTGGTTGAGGTTTGAGGGCAGCAGTGATATTCTTGTAAATAGCTTATAGCTTGTTAGTTCCCTGGATGCTTAGCAGAGAAGATTCAAAAACCAGCAATGCAGAAACTGAACAATTAGCCATCCAACAAGCACAAACAGACACACGATGGAAAAGAACACTGCCGAAGAATCCAGGCTGTCCTCGTTAAATGCCTTCCTTTGTGTTTTATCTCTTCCTTAATTCGACTTTCGCATTTTCCAGTCTTAAAAAATTCCAACCACATCATTTTCTCTGAGCGCTGTGCAGGCGGAGCCCACGGAACAATCAACACATCCTGACTGGCATAATAGCTCTTTGTACTCCTCCACCCCACCTCTGGAAAACTATTTGAGAATGAGTCAGGCACATGTAAACTGTTTTCAAACCTACACCCACCTCCAGTGACCTGTGTCCAGTTTGCCACCCGAGGCACAACCTCAAGTCTCTCATTCACACTGGCTGACAGATTGGGCTCTGGAGGCGGAGAGCGGTTGAAATCCAGAATGGATGGAGGGTGAAAAAAAATTGAGGACAACGCACAAGCCTGTCTTTTATTACTCTGAAAAGTGAAAGAAGCACAAATCAACTTCACATCTCCCTGGAGCCAGATCACGACCCAAACCCCGCCGCTCGTGGAAAGAAGGAATGGAACAAGAAACACACACAGTCCCTCTATTTCACTCGTGCTGATTTAACGTGCATACTCTACATGTGTGCTCGGAGTTTGGTTGTTGTCAGTTTGTCAGCAGGATTACGGAAAAACGTGCCTGATGAATCTTGGTGGAAGGGTGTAGCATGGGCGAAGGAAGAACCCATAATATTTTGGAGCAGATCCAAATCACAGGCAGGATACACGCATTATTTTTCACTTATGGAAACGGCCTTGACAGAGGTCTGCGCTCTCCGAGTGCGCTTCTAGTTTGAGAACGTATTTGTGCATTCTGATGCGTAAAATTCCTGTTAAGGTTCCATGTTTTCAAAGTTCAAAAGTGAACATGAACGTAAACAATGCAGGTTTTTAAACGTTTTAAGGGAAATGGGCTTTGCAAAGGTTTTTTTTACGGAAAGAAATGCATTTAACACGTTTGTTCGACCTCAATGATGCACACAATATGTTTTGGTGAGTAACACTGAATGTAAACATAACTTTAGTTTCAAAGGAGAACTTTAATGCTGAGATCTGTCACATTGCTAAAAATAAGTCAATTGATGGAACAACAAAAACCCTGAGAAGCCAGACATGTTTTACACAGACTTGAAAAGACAATTAAAGTCATTGTTAAAAGCCCAATAAAATGTTCATTCTAGGTAAGCACCTTGGTAGCCGAGCGGTTGCAGTACATGCCATTTAACCGCAACAACCTAGATTCAAATAAAGGTGAAAATGCCCCAATAAAATTTCCATTCTAAACATCTGTCATTGCTTAAGACCAACTTTTGACCTAGCATACTTCTAATAGTTATATGTGCACCCAGTCTCAGCCAGCCACATAATCTTTTACCAAAGCGCCCAAGAGTCTACTAGAGACTAAATCAAGCTATTAGCATATTAGCACACGTGATTCCTCTGCAGCTGGACACTAACTAACTCCATCAGTGTCTGGTTGAACTGTTGACTTGTTTACAGCCTGAGCGCTCAGCACTAAACTTGGTAAGCACAATTATCATAACCATGAAATAAAATAGGGCCAAAACTACCAAAATAGGAGCTAAATCAAAATAAACTGGAGTTATCATTTAATTTCATTTGGGATGTCTAGCAAATCTAAGCCTAATTGAACAGGTTTATGGTTAAATATTTGGCTGTGAAAGATGTGTACTTCTCCTTATTGATTAATAAACAATTGTCATGTCCAGAAAAAGATCTCCAGCTGCAGAGGAATCAAGTGTGCTAACATGCTCATAGCTTGAATTTGCCTTTTGTAGACTAGTAAATGCTCTGTTAAAAAAAAAAAATTAAAAAAAAAGAGGCTAAAGAGGCTGCGGCTAAACTGCATTCATGCATCCTTAAAGCACTGATATTTCCACGATCTTATTTACATGCATAAAAATGCAGGGCGGATTAAAAAAAACACTCACATTCACTTATTATTTCAATTCCGTCCAACATCAATGCAGAGGTTTCATGAAACCAAATGAAGCAAGTGAGAAATAGAATATGAAAGCTCACGCACCACATCGCAGATATCACATTGCAACTAAGACACTAAGCTGCGAGGAAGGTGTTGTGTTTATAAGGCTTGAGTCACCGGGGTGAGGCCATATCGCTGTAGCATCGGCGGCCCACACCCAACGTGTACTGTGACCCCATCAGTCACTTGATCTATCTCTAACGCTTGTCCGTTGTGAAGTGGAGTGATCACATTATTGCGTTGCCTTCAGTGTGTTTACCTGACGCTGACCTTTCATATCGAGCCGGGAGAAGCATTGTCCCTTTACATGGACAGGTATTATAAGTCAGCTCTGTGTCGTATTGTTTACATGCCAACCTATTTCAAGGGTTGCAAGATGGATTGGAAGCTTAAGTGTATTAAGGTGCGTTTAAAAATTCATAAATCGATGGGAATTTTACTGAGAGCGCCTTGTAAAAAATTCCTTAATTACTTGATAGAGCCTGTGAGTATCTATCTACATGAACTTTGCCTCTTGTTCTCCCTGCTTGTAATGCTCTCGTCTAACACTAAAACAGCGTCGTATCTAACCCCGTCCATGCTTTCTCTATAGTTTATGTTCACGTTAAAGTATTTACATGAGGGATCCAGGCAATGTTTATCCCTCAAATATACTCTGATAGTGTCTTTTAACATTATCAAGCAGCCATGTTAGCACAATAAACAAATACCACATTCTGTATTTCAGTACCTTATCGCGCTGACATGGAAATCAGCCATGTCCACTCTGTGTGGTTGCTTTTTTCCACATATAAAAAAATATAACATATTTTTTACAATTACACATCTTGTTTTACATGAATTTCTGTTTTAAATGTGAGGAAAATTAGCTAAATGTAAGGAAAGTGAGCCAAAGTTTCAAAATATTTAAGCTAGAAGTTTGTAACCGAATGTTTACATCCCATGCCGATAAGTATGTAATGTCATTGCATATTTAATATTTCTGTTTAGCAGCCTTAGATAAACAATATTTCCCCATAATGGTCGCGGGTTAGTTGCCACCAGCTTCACAGACTGAGGTTAGCTGCAAGCTATAGAAGGCCAAACTGTGAAAATATGTATATGTTCTTGAAAATATTCATGGGAGCTGTAGTTTTTTGAATGCTAACAGATTAACTGTATTCTTTTATTTTTATATCTCCTTGTTAAACAAAATGATAATCTTTATCTTTTGTGAGCCGCATTGCAAATCTGCAGCACAATAGGCTAAGCTAGCTGGCTAATTTCTCTAACAAAAACCTTGTGCAAGTTCAATCTTTTTGTAGAATATTGTTCATTTTTGCCAAACTCCTTTCACAAGCTTAAGGTTAAGCCGTGTCTTTTGAATAAAGTAACGACCCCTACATGTTGTCCTTTTAGGATAATGCTAAGCACCTACAAATAGCATGCACAAACATTATGCTAACATGGTAGACAGCAGAAGACGCAGACAAATGGGGTGTCACTCCTTTGGTCTATAGAAGTAAAAAACATAATAATAGTATTAATAATAGGCATTATGAGTAGTAAACCTTGCAGTATAGGTGCTGTATTATGGGTTGAAAGCAGCACGGTCAGCACATCTGAGAAAATCAAACAGTGTTTGGAGAAAGTTAAGAAGTTAAAGAATTAAATATAAGCTTACTAATTCATTAACATATCAGAAGAAAAATGAGAAGAAAAAAAAAAAGCACACACGATTCATCTTTATAGGGATTAAAAAAAATCACATTTGCATTTAATGTGTTTTTAAAATAATCCTCTCTAAACCCTAATGTATATTTTTCAGGTCGGTGTCTTGCATGCATTACTGCAGGCAATCGTCTATCTAACATTAAAAACTCTAAAGTTTTGGACAAAGTGCTATATTTAAAAAAAATGGCCCCAACTGGTTGTTCCCAATTTACTGTTTGTTTTACAAGCTGTCAAGTGAGAAAAAAAAAATCGTATAAAAATGTTTTATACAAGTAATTAAAATATCTGTATTTATGTATTTTATCATCAGTCATTGTAAAAATTAGACCAAATAAAAAATGCAAACTGTTTTCCCCGGTCTGACCAAAGTAGCACTACACACCTTCAACATGTTTGGTTAAATTTACAGCTGTGAGTCAGCTTTCTCTGCTAGGAGCATTATTAAAAAACAATTATTGTTCCAGCCTCACCCAGTGAGCACCCACACATGTACAGACTCAATTCTCGCCAACTACTGGCAGTCACATGCCCATTTTTCTCGCGCTGAAAAAAAGTTTTTTTTAAAAAGAGAAAGAAAATGCACTGTTTGCACTTTTTCTAAAAGACGCACTTTCATTCATTTTATTCAGAAGATTCTGCCTTGTTTTCTTTTACTTTGATTGTAGGCTTTCATTTTGCTAGGACTGATTGTATTTATGGTTAAGATAGGTACCGGTATTTGTTTTCCATACAAGTCCAATGTTTGTGCATGTTTAAAGTATCGTACTTTGAAAACTGACAATGCATATTGTTGAAATGATGTGGAAATGCACGTTGCATGTGCACATTATGAGGTTCGGACTTTTAGTAACTGGACATACTTGAATGTAATGCCCCTCTATTACCTGGAACGAATCACAACACTGCTGTATCAAAGTTCTCCCACGCAGCTGTAGTTCTTCAGCTACAACCACGCATCAGGCTCACAACTCTGCAGGGAAAGAAAGGCCGGTGAAGCAACTCAGGACTTTTTAAAAGGTGATATTACTGGTGCCTCTGGTTATGAAGGTTAAGGCCTTTGTAGGCTTCTGGCAAGAAAAGCAGCCTTTCAACCATCTGTAAGTGTTATTTTTAGCAGAAGTTAATTAAAAAAAGCTTTTAAGCTTCCTTTGTGTTTTTCCTGTACATTTCCAGTTTGCTTAATATAGTAGATAAATGCCTTTAAAAAAAAAAAAAGGACAACTTTGAGGGTGCTCATTCAATTACTTTGACATATGCTGC
Organism: Bovichtus diacanthus; assembly: GCA_943590825.1. NCBI lineage: Eukaryota > Metazoa > Chordata > Actinopteri > Perciformes > Bovichtidae > Bovichtus > Bovichtus diacanthus. The sequence goes on from CALSBV010010214.1 coordinate 9,053,855, forward strand.
AAAGTAATCAGTCTTTTTTAAATCAAACTATCCCTTTTACTTGACTTATTCTGCACTCACATGCGAGGACAAAGTGTCCAAACACCAGCATGGAATGCAATGAGCTCAATGCCAAAAGGGCACAAACAAGAAAACAAGCACTTATCAGCGTCTGAAAAACCAACCTCTGAATTTTCAACATTCTTTACATTTCCGAGCTAAAACTGGGCTTTCAAAATGTCATCTTGCGGCAAAGAATTCAAGAGGAGAACAGCTCAAAGATATGAATGAGGTCTACTTTAAGGACAAGGGCACACGACTCGTCTTCGTCTTCGCCTCATAGCTCGAAAGCAGAGCCTGTAATCTTAGAAGAACTGCAGATCTGCAACAGGACGAGGGAACAACGTGCAGGAAAGTATCTCGGATTCCTCCTGAAGTCTTCCTTGTCTTGCTATTTTCACTGTCTCAATGTGATCTGCTTCTTCTCATGCTGCGTACAGGGCGTCAATTAACATTCCGAGTCTTTGCCTGTCGGGGAACTATAAATCACTTGTGCCTCACCTCTTCTGCGTGGTCACACTCCTTTCTTTCTACAGTAGGCATAATGACAGGAGAGAGAAAATGAGTAAAGCCCGAGAATAGGCCTCCTCGCCCCCCTTTGGCTGCTCAAACACCAGCTTATACTGCTGCAGCTGGTGTTCTTCAGTGTCATCCTTTTTTATTGACCTACTGCATCAGCCTTGTGGGATGAAGATGAAAAATAAGTCCATAATGCATTGCAAGTAGTTTTGTTACATAAATACAGTATATCTTTCGATGACTAATAAGAAGCTTACTATAAACAGTGAGTTGATGTCTCTTCCCAGGCTGCCTGCCTTTGATTTTGATTATTTGCACTCAATTGGAATACCTCCAAAAATAATGAAGGATCCTGCAGCCCTGACCGCCAAAAGTACCCGAATAGAATTCCAATCACCGCTAAATCTGTCAGCTAGTGTACTTTGACGGGTGCAGCCGGAAACCCTAATGTTCATGCCACGGTCCTAAAATTCCCGAAACCATGGAGCTGTTTGCCTCAGGGATGAGTCTATAACTGCAGCTTTCGACAGACATAGCACTCATTTGTCTTGCTCCAGAGCTATTTGAATGCCACTCTGAAAACTGAGCAACAAAAACATTTTTAGAATTTGTTATTGACATTCAAGTTGTCATTTCATAATGTAATATCTGACCGTGCTTGAATTTCTAGCTAATCCGGAATGCTGCATTTTTTTTAAAAGCCAATTTGTTGCTCAATATGCATTACAGCACAGATGCAGCGAGACAGCAAACCCATGCATCCCATTACTTAAGTCGAATTTTCCCTGACCAAGACAGACATGTTTAGGCACACAAGATCCCCCACAATGCAATCTGTGGCAGACCAGAATTAAACCTAGGTCTTGTTGCCTGCAAACTAAAGGCCATCAAAGACACATTTGTTACATGCTTAGATGTACTTTTTAAAAGGTCAAAGCAAAGGGTCTCTGCTTCCAAGAGGGCACATTTTCCTTTGACAGATTCAAACATACTAACTATGCTCCATGAAATACGCAGTTTCATGACGATGAAGGCAAGGCCTGAATTTCAAAGAACAAATATTTGTCATGGTGATGGAAATGACAATTGACTTCTGTGGTAGCCTGATTCGCTGTGTCATAGCTTGAACCGCAGCATGTAAAGTGGTTGCATGTAGGCAGATACTGACATCTTCTGACTGCTGAATGGACTGCAGCGCTGATTGCAGGATTTTCACTATTGCAACATGTTGCAGAGGCAAAAAACTTCCAGACAGAGAAGAGATTAGATAGCAGATTTCAGATGGCAGCGATGGAAGTCTTCCTCCCTAACCCGGTCAAGATCCTGGATCTTTCTTCCCCAGTAAGAGCATCAAATAACGTCAGTTTCTAAAGACAAGTCACAACAACAAACCAAGACTGACGGACCATTTAATGATCTTCAGAAGTAAGTTAAACAACCATTTATTTTACAGTTTTAAAATGTCCTCATGGAGGAACAGCAAAATACACTCAAAATGAAGATTGATCAAAAGACAGTTTTCATATTAATCACCGTTTTAAGTTTTTTTTTTTTTTTTTTCTTCCTTTTTCTTCTCATTTGTTTATCAAAAATTATAAGTGCCTTCAACATAACCATGAGAGTATTCAGCTTGCAGTCATAGAAATATTTACAGCACAAGCAAGGTTTTACTTTCAGCATCGGTTTCACACGCCTCATCTCCCGTCTCTTTCAGACTGCTTTGTTTTGTTGCACAAAACAAAAATAAGGACCCTGAAGAAAGACAATTATAAAGGGGAAAAATACACAAGAGCACAGATTAAGGACATTAGTATTTACAGCTTGGCTCAAGGACACAGTTAAGGGGAGGGATGGAGACAGATGATCAACACATCCATTAGCGGCATGATGTCAAGTTCAAGTCACATTCTTTGCCTTCATGATTTCAGTTTACCTCTTAAGATTTGAAAATAAAGCATGCTTTAGCACATCTGTCATGAGGTCACAGCTTAAATGACCTCAGGATGTAGTCCTTAATATGTGAGGATGATTTTCAGACAGCAGGGGGCAGTAAAGGACCACAAGGAAAAATACAAACAGAAATGCAACCCCTACAATACAATGGTTCCTTCAAAATGAGGATACAACTTCATAATGTAAAAGCACTGTAGTAACAGAGTTGGGTTGATGAACAATACCAAAAAAAAACGAAAAAAAACAAACAAACAAAAGGAATCAAGTCTGCCCTCTGAGTGGCAAAATACAAAGTCACATATGAAAATAGGTTCTAATCAATTTTTGTTTTAGATACATTGCGTGTGTTGAGCGTTTGCAAAAGACGTTTTGGCACAGAATCAATTTTAAAAATAATTTTTTTCTTGAATATCACTCCTGGATCATGTACAGATCCTTCCCACTGTTCCCCTCCTTGCCCCCGCCCAAAAAACAAAAGAACAAAAGAAAACATTTGATGATCTGTCTTGTAAAATATTTCACTTGGTCTTTCCACATTGCTTCAGTCTTTAAATATTTATAATATTTACAGTTTCACAATTGTCCACAATACCCTTAGGTTTAAAGAAGATGCAAACAAAAATAAACAAATTAAATATTCTTTATATAGTCCCCTGTTGAGGCATTGAGTGTAAACTGTACAACTCTAAACGTCCCCTAGCGAGTTCCTGGGGCAGGGAACACTTCGGGATGGAGAGTTGAGTCCGGAAATGATGTAGAAGTTGGCTGATGGTGAAGAAGTGAAAGCAGTATGATTGATCAGGCTGAAATGATCCTTGATCCTTTTTCAGGCAATGATTTTCTTTTATCTTGCACAAGCATGGCCGATCACGAGAGTAATTCCATAACATGTATCATTTTATACTCAAATCTGTACAGAGTTCACAATTTTTCCTTAACATAGTGCAATGACTTCTCATGTCGTTTGTCTTTATATATATAAAAAAAGAAAAAAAAAATCACAATCACTTTCATGGAGGTAAAAAATATCCCATAGGAAGGTCTCGATCCATAGCTTTATGGGTGCTATGAATTAGAAAAGGCTATGCACAACACCTCCAAAAATGGCAAAATTCTAATGAGAAATCAGAAATGATCATCAAAAATCCCCGTTCAACCCTTCAGATCCTCTCTGTAAAAGGTGTAGTTTTTGGAATTCGATGTCATTGATTGACTTAAGGACTTGGTGAAGCGAAAGAAAAAGGTGAGTGCATGCTAAATTAGATTTCTTTTTTTTTTTTTTTTTTTTAAAGTCAAACTCATAAAAATATGAGGCAATTCCAGTTTACAAGACTGGACAAGTCCAAAAGGGCTGGTGTTGGCTTTGTTAAAAAAAGAAACGGAGGTAATTAAACAGAGGCAATGACAATCATGAGGTGAGGGGAAATGCTGGAGATGCTGTTGAGAAGGTCCGGGGCCAGGCGCGAAAGGTGGCTCTCCGAAAATTCACACGGCGGGAAAATCTGCACCACATAGGCTGGCTGTAAATTAAGAGATGAGAATAACATGATGAGAAATTGAACTAAATCTTTAGGATATTTCATTGTGAAACACAGGTGCAATTTAAAAAGCAAGGTAGAACAGAAAAAGTTTCAATGACCACAGACCTGATTGGAGCCAGGGTTGGGCACGTTGATAATGCCAGCTGCCTGTTTGGCCTGCAGGTAGGTGATGAAGCCACTTTTCAAGGCTTGGGTTTGACCAAGGACGTCTTCTTGGTCTCGACCACAGGGTAGAGCCAGTAGCAAACAGTAGTCATTGTCCACCTGCCATGAATGATAATTCTTTATCATAAATGTAAACATAAAAACACAGCCCAGAGTGTTAATCAGGTTATCGGCTAAAATCCATGAATTTGCAATCAGTCTTAATTTGATTAATATTGTTAAAGATGTTCATCCAAACTTTTGAAATGAACTTTTTTCAGTGGTAGTAAAAATCTAAATACTCACAGTCATTCTGCGTGCCACACTCTCCAACTGGGAAGCCTCAAGCCTCATCCTCTGGACAATGCGGAGAAAAGGGCCTCCCTCTGTGGGCGGCAGGGAGCGCTGGGCCAGTATGGTGTTGCCAGAAACAAAGTGCAACTGGACAGCAGCCTGGTCATTCTTCAATGCCAACATACCTTGCCATACAATAGGATATTTCTGTACAACAAAAACAGAAAAACATTGTTTTTAAAACAGGTTTCTCTTTGGTAACATCTTAAAAGCGTATTCTATGCATGATGACGTTGCTTGTCAATCTGCTTTCTTACCGTCAAAAGCTGCACCATGTCAACGGAGCGATGTCCCGAATGTTCCAGCTTAGCATCAGGCCGTGGATGTAGAGAACTTGATGGAGGAACTACTGGCGGAGGTGTTGACATGTAGGCTGGCGGACCCTTCTGTAGAGATAGATCTGGCTTGTGAGTAAGACTCATAGGGGACGTCATGGGAGACTGGTATGAGGGGGAGACTGTATCCCGTGATATTCTGGAAATGTGGGAGAGCTCCGTAGAGGTAGCATGGCGAAGATGGGAACTCTCAGGCTTGGAATCACTTCCTCCCCCATGTGGCTGAGACATTTTACCTCTGTGACCGAGCTCAGGCTCCGGAGGGACCTGATTAAAAGATTTGATACCAAATGAATAGTTATGCATATTTCTCACATGTATATGATCTATAATACACAATCAAATGCTGAAATATTTGAAAAATATCAATATCAAAAGCATATCAAGCTACCTGTGAAGATGTTATGCCTTGGTTAGACAGGTTGTGTCCTGACGAAGGATGTCCTGGAAACTGGGATGGAAATCCCCGCATATCCCGATATACTGGAAAGGAGCCCGCACCTCCGGGATGCATCAGCTGAACCCCATGTGAATGAGGAGAAACTAGGACAGGAGAAGATGCATGGACCCCCCTGATTCTACTTTCGTTGGAAGGTGGATGTATCAGCTTTCCTTCTAGTGGTTTCAGAGATTCTTTTGCAGAAAGGTCAATGCTCTTCCCCACTATAGGACTCTTTGAATGTCCGGAGATGTTGCTTGAAGATGACACCCTCTCTGAAGACTGTCTTGCTTCTACAGCGGCCTGTTCTCCCAGTTGCTGGTGCATGAGGAGGCGTTGGTGCATGTCTCTGTACTGGTCCATGCGTATGTTTGGGTGGAGCCCTCTGTGATCACTGTGAATCATCATTACATCCGATTGGAGCTGGGGCACAGAAGGTCTACTAAGAGCTTGGTTAAAGTGTCTGGGGTCTTCTTCACTTAAACCGCTGCCACCACCACCTGAAACTGACCCCTGGGGACTTGAATGAGACTGCAGTACCAAATCTCGGATGACATTAGGCTGCGGCGTATTTGAGCGTTGTGGAGGCCCTGGGTGCGAAGAAGACAGGGAGTCACCTCGCCTTCCATAGTTTACCCCAGACATTGGTGGGGTGTTCATCCTGGCTTCGTGAGCCATTGCCTGAGTGACACTGTGAGGTTGAATTATGACGGAGGACTGTTCTGAGTGCGGGTGATGCATACTAGAATGATATGTAGACATTGGCGGCATGCCATGACCCAGAACGACAGAAGTTCCTCTAGGAGAACTGCTTGGAGGACAGGCTTTCACAAAGTGTGAAGGGGATTGAACAGCTGTTCTTGGGGACTGGGGTTCTTGCTTTAGGTGTAGAGTTGACCGATCAGTTGGGATGCTAGGGCTTGTGCTCATGCGGGTACCAGATAGTGATTGGTGGTGTGGACTCATGACTGGGCTTAAGTTAGACTGCTGAACAGCTTTGCCAATGTCAATCTTTTTTGGTAGAGGATCAGACCCCAATCTTCTCTTGGCATGCTGCTGCTGTATCACAGCTTGGTTGTACATCAAGACTTGAGGAGAACTAACTGGTTGTTGGTACATCTTTACAACGCCACCCTGGGATGCTGTGTGATAAGGGGCCTCAGATTTGTCACACCCAATACTCTCCTGCTTCATACTGGAAATTACAGGTTGAGAGTTATAAGACTGGCCAGGCAAGAGGACCCCTGTGTGCCCATAAGCTGTATGTGTTGGGCCTGCTTTTGGGGTAGGCGACTGGGATGATGTGATAAGTGGGTCCTGTTTCATCGAGGATTTGGACACAGATTGCTGAAACTCTATATCACCAGCACTGGCTTGAGGAATTTGACTAATTTTGGCTCTCATTCTGTGAGGTCCTTCGGTTTTCTGTCCCGAATAACTCAAAACAACAACGCCCTCTGATGTATTGACCCTTAGGCCAGGACCAGAGCCTTGACTGTAAGGAGTGGCCTCCACAACAGAGCGTCCTCTAGTCCCATCTTCTACTATATCCATGCCATGGTAGCGATTATTCTCATTAGAGTTTGATCTAAATTTTTGCTTGGGAATAGAAATGCCAATGCTTCGGTTGCTTAGGGAAATTCGTGGAGTTTCCTCTGTGTCATAAGGCATTGGAATTCGACTTATTACTGAGGTAGCAGGAGAAATAACTGTATGCTGGATCTTGTCTCCACAATTCTGTTGGGACTCTGTCAGTGGAAAGGGTTTGTGGTGTATGGGCTGAGGGGGTAAAGGTGGCCTCTCTTCGTGATGCAACTGTCTTGAACTAAGTGTTTCAGAGGGATTTTCATTCTCTGACATTCGTGACGGATCCGACAGCACAGAGGTCACCATAGTGGTAGGTATAGAATTGCTGTTTGATGCAGACACATATTTAGGTTCCATTAGTATTTTTCGTAAGGTACTAGAACTAGGGTCAATATCTGAGGCCTTCGTGTCAGGAGGCATTGGGGGATTTGTTGAAGGGGTTCCAAGTGCAGTTGATGCTGTTGGAGAAGGAGTTACCACTGTAACGTGACATGAAGGAGCAACATAGATTCTACTTTCTTCAATTCTAGGAGGCCAGTCTGGTGAAATTGGCATTTTGGCAGGCCGCAGCAAGGGTACACTGAACTGGGATACAGGTTGTGGGCGACCAGTGGCAAGAGTAGGGGTTGATGGCTCTTCTGCTTGGGAATGCTTTTTACTACTGGAGATGTTGCTTGTGCCTGAATGAAAGGCAGATTCTTTGGGTACAGGCTGTTCAACTTCAGGCTGTTCTGCCTCTTTGGGCGTGTCTACAGTTATAGCACTTGTAACATCACGCCTACAAGTTACAACGGCAGTGACCACAGAAGCTGCTGCAGTGGCCCCAGCTGTTACAGTGGCTGCTTTTGAATTGATGGTTTCTGGGTCTTCTGGGATCGACTCTGGTAACTTGACTGGGGAGGGCTCTGGTTGCGAAACCTCTTCAGTAGTCTCCACTTTCTTATTAGCTGCACCTTTGCGACATCTCGACTTCTTCGGGGTTTTGGCTTTGACCCTGCCTGTTTTCTTCGGTGTTTCAAGGAGAGGGGCATCCTCAGCTGCCTTAGACTCTGCCATTAGGCCTTTTGGGCTGGGTGTCAGAGGACCATCATCTGAGTCTGCAGCAAGAATACTGTTGATCACCATGTGTGTTTCGGGTTCCATAATCTCATTGGAGGAGGGGGATGTCAAGGACTCAGGGGTAGGAATAAGAGCGGAGTAAGTAGGAGGAGCTGTAAAACCATCCGCATCCGCTTCTTCAGCTGTAATGGAATCAATAGCGGCTGCTAGTTCAGTTTCACTTGCAGGATTAGCTCGCTTCTCTTCCTCAACCTCAACTTCTGGTTCTACTATGACAGGAGGCAATATTGTAGGTTGCTCTGAAGGTGGTTCCTTATACGGTCTAGGAGGTTGCTCAACTGTAAGTTTGGCAATATTTTCAACTGCCTGCTCTAGTTCCATCTGCCGTGCTAAGAGAGTCGCTGGATCAGCAGGAAGTTCAGGTTCTGATAGGGCGTCTTCCTGTTCCTGTGCGTCAAGTTCTTTTGATTCTTTTGGAAAGTCTATGAGTTTTGTTTCCTCAGTCTCTTTTATTACGGTCTTGGTTTTTGTAATAGTGGAAGCTTCAAATGACTGAGGCTCATTGTCCTCTGAACGAAGTAAACCTTTTACATCATCAACGCTTACACGGATCTCAAGATTTTTTAAGCTGTGTGATTTATCTTCAGTGACCTGCTTGGTATTTCTTTTTAGCCTTGGTGTTTTCATTTTAACACTCTTTTCAGGCTGTTGTCTCCTCTCGGTGGAGCTGGCGTCTACCTTTTCTATATCCTCATCAGTAGATTTCTTTCCAACAGAATCTTTCAAGTCTTTTTCTAGTCTGTGCACTGGTGAGCTTGCATTTTCTGATAGGTTCACAAACAGTTCAGAATCAGTGTTAAGATTAAGTTCCGACTCATCATGACTTGCCAGATCAGCTTGTTCTGCTAACACTGTAGTGCTCCCAGACAGTTTGTCTATTTTACTCCCTTTCTTATTAACTGGAGCAGATGAAGTCAGTTGTGTTTGTTGCACTTTCTGGGTGCGGGGTGAACGCCATCCCTCAGAGGCTTTCACAACCTCTACAGTAGTGGAGGTCTCTTTGACCTCTGTGTCTTCCTCCATCATTTTCTGCTGATCCCCCTTAACTGGTGATACATCTTCACCTCGTTTGATGCCTTTTTTAGGTGGGCGTCCTCTCCTTGCATTGGTAGATGGAATTGGAACATCTTGCTGTATTGGTTCTTTATCAGGACCACGTTTGCGCATTGAGCGTGATGACTCAACCACCTCTTTGCCAGCTTGTTCGTCTTCGTGTAGCGTGGCGTAGACTGATCTTACATTCCTGCGACGTGTTCTGCCATGGATCAAACTTGACTCAAGGTTTTGCTCAGAATCTGATGCATGAATTGGTGACTTGGATGTGGCTTTGGACTCAATTGATGCTTTTGGTACTTCTGCCCGAGGAGATGAGGCCCTTTTGAGTTTCTCTCTGTCAATCCGTTCACTCTTTCGTGTTGCAGGCCTATCAGTGGCAACAATTTGGGAAGGTTGTGAAGTACGTAATGCTGACAGTGGTTTTATTCTTTTACTCTTGGGCTGTCTGCGGTTTGGTAATGGTTTTATTTCAGCCTCTAGCTCTGGCATACATGCCTCACTATCGGTCTCATTTTTCTGAGATTCCTCAAAGTGTTTTGTTTCCTGATTTGTTTCCAGTTTCTCTGGTTCTGTCTTAATGTCAGATTTTTCTTCAATCTTTGGATAGTCAGAGTAAGTGAATTCTGCAGCATCTTTCTCAAGACCTTTTAAGGAAGCACCAGGAGTGGGAGGCTTATCTTCCACAAGAGGAGCATGTTCCACTGACAAACCATCTCCAATTTTTGCTTTGGGTTCAATTAACTCTACTTTTGTTTCAATTTCATTTTCTGGCCCCAAAAGGACGAGTGGAGAGGTGATGGTCAACTTAGGAGCAACTAGTTTGAAGTCTTCCATAGAAATAGAATGAGATGGAGATATGTCAACAACTGGCTCTACTTTTTCTTCTTTGACAAATGATACAGGGTGATCCGAGGATGGAGTTAAATATTCTCTCTTTTCTGGTGAAGACATTTCTTTCAGAGAAGGAACAAATGGTGAAGATAACAAGGTTAATGGGGGGTTGGCTGATTTGTCATGAACCTTTAGTACTGGCTCAGATTCCTTATCAGACAGCACATTATCACAATTCTGCACTTCAACTCTTTTAATCTCCACTATCGAATCATCCTCAGCATCAGGTGGGGGATGGTCCTTGTCCTTTTGTTGTTGAAGCTCCAAAAAACGACTATGGAAGAGCACTATGGGCTCTTGTGGTATATCACCTACCCCAGATTCAGGCTGTGGCTCAGTAGTACTTGGCTTAGCAAAAGACCTAACAACTCCAGGAACTAAATCTTGGTCTTTACGTTCAAGATGCTGCAAACGCCGGGAATCCTGTTCAAAGATTGAGCTGTGCATGAAGCGAGAGGCAAACAAGTCTTGTCGCTCTTGGTCCTGTGGCTTAAGTTCCTCCTTTTTATCATGCAGCTTTTCAACAGAATCAGTACGAATCTTTTTCTTTTTCATATACCAAGAAGGAATAGGTCGAGGTGCTAGCTCTACCTTGTCCTTATCTGAACAGCTGTGGGAGGTCGGAAAGCGCGATGGGAGAAAGGACCAATTATCTTCCCTGGAGGAATACAGTGTCTTGGCTCTTTCAAGGAGTGCTTTAGTATCAGGAGTTATAGTTTTATCTAATGCAAAAGAATAAAACTTATTCTTTTCCAATGAGCCCGAAAGCTTCAGGTCTGTCATCCTCTCGTCACGTTCCCTGAGGATATAAGACAAGGAACTATTGGACTTGGGAGGGATGCGTTTGTTTTCTCCATCTTCATCCGAGTCAGACTGCACTTCTCCAGGTTCTAAATCCTGGCCAAGGCGTTTGTGGATGGTTTCACGTTTTGCAATATCACTAGGGAAAGTCATTTCCATTCTAAGCGAATCAGACTTTATCCGCCTTTCCCAACGCTGCATTAACTCCTCATCACAGCCAAGCAAGGTGGTCTTAAGCTTTGGGAGCTCAGTGTCAGAAGACTGAAAATGTGTGGCTGTCAGGCTCAAACTGTTTTTCATCGACTCAGTGTGTGAAAATTTCTCGTCTGTTGTTGGAGAAGATTTTCTTTCTTTGTTTATAACGGACACAGAAATCTGAGCAGTTTCCTCTTCCTCATTTGCAGAGAAGTGACCATGTCCTATTGAGGAGGTTATACTCTGATATATTTCCTCATTCAACTTTTGGGAACTTGAAAAGTTGCGTTCTCTTTTTGCAGTGACTATTTCGAAGTCAAAATTCTCTAATTTCTTTCGTTTACTGGAAGAGAAGTCATCATTGTCCATGTCCTGAATTGGTTTTGGAAGATCATACATTATATAATCCTTTTCAAAGTCATGAGTGTCATTACATGCTGGGTTTTCAAACTTGGCTAACTTATCAGGATCGCCAAGCTTGGGTTGGACCCATAGACTCTGTTCAATTTGATTTGTGCAAATATTCTGGTCAATGTGGACAAAGTGTTCGTCTCCCTCATCAGAGTCTCTGCATTTTCCTCTCCCTTCTTCATTTTCATACAAAATGTGTTTCTGTTGTTCTTTTAATTCATCCAAATCAAGGCTGCCATCATCTGATATCTTTGTGAGACTGGAGCTGTTTTCACTTTTTGATCCTTCTAAATCCATTTTAAGGTAGGGAGAGTCCAATTGATCTGTACAATCTTCAGGCAGCTCCCCTGGCCGTGACTGCTGCTCCAGAGAAAAGCCTACGGAGCTGCTTTCACAGTCTCGTTCATCTTTAGGACTGCCAACCGAAACCATCCGGACACATTTATCTTTGTGGTGCTCCTTTTTATGCATCCCTTTTAGCAAAAGGTTCTTATCCAAATCTGTCTCTTTAGCACTGTTCCATAGTTTATGAAGTCCAGGTCTAACAAGATCCTCCTCACTAGTTCTCTTCTGTCGATCAGTTTTCCCAGAGTCTTCAAAACGCCTTTTCCTTGCAGCCAAACGGTCTATATCCACAGAAATACCACTGTCAAATCCCATTTCAGATTTCCCATGTTTTTTGGATTTTATTTTAGCATCCTTGTCGATAACCTCCACTAAACTATGCATATTTTTGTCTCTGGGCACCTTTCCATGCTTTGAGGTATCACTTTTTGATGGTTCTGAGCGGAACGGAGGACTCCTCTGGTCAGCTGAAGGTGATGCCAATCTAGGACTGTCACCCCCACACCTTGGTATTTGTTTTTCTTGGACAGTTTGACCAATCAATTTTCCTTCTTTTTCTTTAACACGTGTTAATTGCACAACACAAGGCAGAAGGTCTAACCTTCCTTTGCTTGAGCCTTCCTTTGTAATTTTACTGTTTTTACTTCGAAGGACAGACTCGGGGCTAACATCTCGTTCAAGTTCAAGTTCAGGTTCCGTCTCACATGGTTGGATAATAGGAGAAGCAATTTTTAGCTTCTTAAGCCTCTGTTTTTCACTTTTGTCCTTGTCCCCTCGGTCTTTACGTCCAGGCCGCTTCTCCTTTTCAACCAAATTCCCTCTTTCAACTTCAAAGACTCGATCCTTCTCAAGTTTATCAGTTTTATTATACCTTTCAGTTCGTGCCTTTTCAAGTTTTTCAAATCTGGGTGGGGAAATTGAACTGCAGCTACCACTTCTTTCAGAAGATCGGCAGCAAACACGGCGATCTGAATCACTTGGTATCCTCTCGGAGAGCGAAGGAGATGCAGTAGGGCTGGCAGGACGGCGAGCTCCAATGTGAGATGGGCTTTGGCTACGCTCAATGGTCCTCCTCCCATGATCCCGTCCACGATCTGTTTCAAAACGCTCCCTCTCCCTTTCACGTTCCCGTTGCAAATAGCTGTATTTGCGAATGTCCTGCTCATAAGGGTCTGCTCTATATTCTCGATATTCCCGGGGGTCTTCAAAGTATTGTGGATCAAAGTAATCTCCCTGATATGGGTCCCATTCCGTGTAGAACTCCCGGCTTCTGGGAGGGTATTTGCGACGTGGATCTTCAGTATATGTCCCTGGTGTTCGTACATTTTCGTAATATTGTCTTTCTGCTTGAAACTCATATTGTGTTCGTCGATCGTCCCTGCCAAGAAATTAACCCAAAAAAAATTATACTTTATTTTATCATACTTTGGCATCAATAATGTTAGGTTTAACGTTAGACAGTATTGAGGTAAACATTTTACTCCTTAATGAAACTACACAAACCTTCTTTCAGAGAGAAGGTCATAAAAGTCTCGAATATCCTGGCCAGATGCCTGCATTGAACGATAGAAAGCCATCTGACTTTCCTGATTGGCAAAGTCCACCTAGGGAAAACAGAAGAAGGGTAAGTTGCAATTTTTTACATCATGTCAGGCTTTGAGAACATTACAGAGCAAAGTTTTGCTTCACTTACCTTGATTTTACTGCCCCCTATCTTCCACCCCTTTGTGTCTTTGACAGCGGCTTGTGCATATTCAATGTTGTTGTACAGGATAAGGGCCATTCCTTTCATTCTGTCAAATACAACCTGCGGAAGACAGAGAAAATGGAGTCCCCAGGGGCCAGAAAGTAAACAATAGGCAACTGTGAGGGGGGAAATAAAACAGACTTACCTTGACAACATGTCCATAGCGGCAGAAATGTCGAGTAAGAAACTGCTCAGTTGTGTTTGATGCTAATCCATCCAACCAAACGCACGTCGTAGGCATACTCTTTCCAAAGCCCAGCTGAAAAAAGTAAGGACAAATGCAATAATTTTATCAAACAACTTGAAGAACAGTTTACCCAAATCATGCTCAGAAATACTGGTATGGTTGTGAAAGGCAAGATTTAAAAATAAATTAACCTGATTCTCACCTTTAGTCTATTGTTACCAAGGTACTCCCCATCCATCTTCTTTATGGCCTTACAGACACTGGCGATGTCGCAGTACTGGAGAAAGGCATACTGTGGGGCTCCATTCACCTTTTTAATATCAATATCCTTGGAAGAATAATGAAAACAGACACATAATGTCAGTAAGCGTAGTCTTTTCAAATGTTGCAGGATATTAATCATCGCATATACGGCCTGATTCCCAACCACATCACAACATTAACCCACCACTATTTCTCCAAAGCGTTGAAAGATGTTAAGCAGATCGTGGTAAGTGGTGGTCTTCTCCAGGTTTCCTATGAATAATGTCCGTGTGGCCTTTGGATGAAACTCGTCTATCCTCTCATCCAAGGGCCGAAACTCGTTCTCACTTTCCGTCTCTGAAAAATACAGAGTGCGCTCGTTGGAACCTTATGAGTTTTGTTGTTTCATGTTTTTGCTGCAATATAGTTAAAGATCAAAACTTACCAGGGCCATTCCAGGCTGTGACTTCAATTTGCATGCCGAAAAAAAGCTTCCCCTTTGATGCTCCAAGTGCTTTCTCTTGGTCCTCTTGCTGGCGGAAAAAGACAAGCCCGTAGCGCTCCTCTGAAGCTCCGTGGATTTGTACAGATGTGACCTTTCCATGTTTCTTAAATTCATGGAACAAACCGTCCTTAAGGCTCGTATCTGTAGTAAACCGATCAAATGTTTTATTAATTATCTATACGGAAGAAGTATGTTACCAAATAATAAACTATTGGTAATGATCTTTCATAAAATTAGTCAATATTTGAGGGGTATACAGAAATACAATGCACTATTATTTCTGCATAAAAAAAAGCTCTTTGTGCTTGCACACCGCAGGAGCACATTATAACTAACCTGTAGAGCGCACAGGAAGATTTTGGACCTTGATGCCAAAGCTTTTACGTGGTTCATCCTTGTCAAGGGAGGATAAAGGAAGTGCTGAGGGTGCAGGAACTGCAGCAGACTGCACTGAACGTGCTGGGGAGTCATCACTTGAACTACTGCTCGAATCACTGAAACAAAAAGGGGAAGATGGACTTAGATGTTGTGGAAAACTTCACAGTCTAAATATATGATTGATGTACAATCAAAAAGTGTTCATTTTCTGTTACTGTGAACGGTTGCTGCCTTTGTCTACCCCACAGATACTTAAGAATCTAGTTATTGATTGTCATAAATTGCTATGACATTATTTGTATACTGTATACAGATTTATGATTTTGCAGCGCTACACTGAGCACTAAATTCTCTGCCATGAAATAAATATTTCATAGATTGGATAAGATGTGCTAAAAGCTATATTTCACCGCAAGAACAGTAGTTGAAATGTGATTCTTGTGTTTTTCTCTTTCCAATCCAAAAGCAAGGAATGAGGAATAGATTATAAATTGTATTGAACAGGCAATATTATGCGCACATTTCAGATTTAATATATCCTGATGCATTAGCATAGAAACTCTTGCAATGCACCGTGAATATTTCTGTTCAAACCACAGTCTCTCTGCTGAAGAGGAGAAAAACATCCTTCTCCCCAATTTGTACGCCACATCTGGTTATCAGTATAAGAGCTATGGATTCGCACGTCAGTGGCAAAATCATGGCTGCCTCATGCAGCTTTTTTCTCAAACCATTCCCATGCCTGTCTCAGCTTTCTAGGCCCTCTGCTGTTTGTTTCCTTCTCACTTTCTCCTCCTGTGCTCAGACACTCCCGGAAGTGCTGCTGACGGAGCCTGGCCTGTGGGAGTGGGCAGGCAGCCAGCACTGGCCAGAAATTTCCAGTTCCAACTGGATCTCACGGAGGGGGGGGAACCCATTACACACACACACACACACACACACACACACACACACACACACACACATACACACACACACGCACACACACACACGCACGCACACACACACAGACAGACAGAGGTAGGCAGTGAGAAAAATATACCAGCCGTCTCCTGAAATTTCCCCCATAGCACTACCTTGTCAAACCACATGCGTCGCTACATGTCGTTCAAAGCTGTGGACTCTGCTGTGTCCAAAGGTGATGCAGTTATCAAAAAAACAACTGGAGGGCTGAGGTGAATGTATGCAGTGGAGTAAATCCCATGGACAGTCATGCTTACGTTTCTAAAGCTGCAGACCTCCCTTGCATTTGCTTATCCCAACCTTTTGAGATATATATATGAATGCATTTACAAAAACCTGGACGCAAATATCATAACAACAAATGTAGCAACACTTGGCAGTGCACAAAAAAAGCCAAATAAGCATGTGAAACTCAAAACAGAGCAGAGGCCATATTCACTGGCCAAACAAAACTGACCACTGTCGGCTTAATCCGAAAGCATGAACAGCAGTAAAAAAAAACAATTCAGATCAAATCTCAACAATCCAAAAAGTGTGTCATTACAGCAGTTTACATGCAGCAAAGGTCATTTTCCAGGCTTTGAATCCGACCAGCAATCAACTACTCAGCCAACAACCCTGTGGGCAAAGTAGAAATCGCCACACGTAACAATGCTTCAAAAAGGTTTACTCATTTACATCTTGTGTTGAGAAATGATAGTGCTGCTGCTGAAAAAAAAAAGGAAAACTTATATTGGACTTAGTAAATGATGTCATCTTTCAAGGTGGCGCCATTGCCCATATATGGATTACTTCAAATCCTGGCGGGGATCGTCAAAGACAAGGTGCTCTATGGTATTATTCCCTGTCATGGTGTGTCTTTACAATCATTTCTCTACATACAGATATTTGAGCATGGAGGTATGTTCAAATGTTGAAAACAGAGAAAGCAAGCACGTCATTGCAGCACTCACAATGAATGTGAACTTGGCCCATTTTCTTTGGCATGTTGGTTCTTTTCTAACACTATTTTGATCATCCTTGAATAAAAAAAAAAGGATGTACGATCATATGATATCTTGAAACAGTTAATGTTATAAACCACAGCTTCAGCATTGAGGGATGTTGAGCAACAAAGTGTTCTTGACAGGAGTCCGCACTAACCAGTGATAAAAAATTTAATGCAGAAGCAAGTCTTTGCTTGTTGGCGAAAATGGTGTTTGTCTTAAGAACTGTTGCAGAATTCAATACAGCCGATATAAAAGTGACACCGGAACACTACCAGGGAATGTCAGACATTAATCCAGTTTTAGCCTTATCAAAAACTAATTTCCCTCCCTGCTCTGACTGTGACCTACACTCATGTAAGCAGCTGAAAATGACGGATGGATGTCATTATTCGTCTTTTGAATTTATCCAATAAACTTAAACAAGTACTGTTCTATTCTGTGAAATAAATGCTTTCAAACATTTGAAGCAGCATTCAGAGTGCAGATGTATTTCTTAAAATACTCTGTCCAGCGCTTGTTTCGGACTGGGACGCACAAAGGTAAACAACAGCCAAGCACAAGGGTAGACAGCTTGACAGCTGGACTCACCTGCCACTCGTACTGCTGCTGGTACTGCTGACCGAGTCTGAACTGGAGGAGCGGCTGTGGGAGCCTGACCCACTGTGGGAGCGTTGAGGGCGGGTAGCCTGACTCGCCAGTCTCTGAGGAGAGGGATTTCGTGAATGTGTCGAGTGAGGAGACCGGCTTCGACTGTGGCGGTACGACCGCTCCCCGCGCCGACCCCTGTCCTCCCGGTAAAGGTCCCTGTGCACTACACTGGCCAAAGTAAAGGGTTCCCTGGCACGAGAGGACTCGTAGCGAGGCTCTGGCGTCTCAAAGCGACAAGGGCTCCTGCTGTGGGAGCGGTAGAAGCCGACAACGCTGGATGTAGATCCTCCGCTTCCTCCCGTCGTGGCCACTGCTGATCCGCCCGTTCCAGTGTTGGCAGCAACAGCGCTAACGATAGTTCCGCCGACTCCGGACGACACCGTCGTAGCACTCGCACCGGAGGTGCCAGACCCGCTCCCAGCTGTGCTTAGCGTCCTCTCTCTTGCCTCACGATAATAGTCTGTTTCATAGTGCCGCTGGCGTTCAAAACTGCTACCAGGACGCTCGTGATGTCCATAGGCACTGTGATCGTACGCCCGATCCCGACTTTCAGCCGTCCTAAGAAACAGGAAGAGAGAACATCACGTTACAGTTACATTCAAGACAGCTGCTAGCATCAGACATTGGACAAACAGAATTATCAGGTGTCTCTGGTGGGTTTTTCTTAATTAGACACATGGGAAGACAGGGTACTAAAGTGTTTGGAGGAGGGTAGTTCTTAAGCATCTAAAGAGATCATTCTTTTTCCAGCCTACAGACTGAACTACAAAACGATGAACTGGTTGAGACAACTGAGCATTTGTAAACCGTTTATGACTTGGAGATTAAATGTACCAGATCCTTCTGCCATCATACCCACCACTTATTTCTACAACAAAGAAGCTGTTGGGTAAAAGTCTTTCATGGAGTCAGCTTGGAGGTGTTAACACAATCTTTAATCTTATTTTGTTCAAAACCCTACTGTGAAATGCAACACACTGTATTGAGAATGCGATCAACGAAAGGATGACAAAAAGATTATTTTAGAAAAAGGAAAATGCATCAAGTGTTTAAAACAACGGGAATCTGCAGCTTATTTCAAAGTACGATTGCAGGATAAAACAGATTTCGTATAACAAAAAAGGAATTCATGCCTTTATAGAGTTTTATGTCATTCTGACCTTGTAACTATAGCAAACGCCAAATTTTGAAGCGTTTTAACATTTACCGGAGAGGCTTTGTTGAAGCTTTTTGGAGGTGGCTTATGACAAGCCTTTTGTTTATAACGTAACACAATTTGACAACATTTGTTATCCTGAAAAAAAGGTCTACAAAGAGTCTTTTATGAAGGTGCACATTCGAAACGGCGCTAATAAGGACACTCTGCTCCGACCCGAACATCCACGTTCTGAATAAAGCAATCAGAATTTAATTTGGTAATACGACTGCTGTGTCATTACAGCAGTCATATTACCCAACTCCCCGTAATGAGCGGGACAGGACAGCAATTACCACTGTTTGAATTCCGATCAAATTATAATCAGCAAATTAGCCATGATGTTCCAACACGGGGAGGAATATGGTTTTATATAACAACACTTACAAACCCTCATTATACTGGTTCTTTAAATACGATGTTTTATTCTTCGTCCAGTTAAAATAAGGCGATGGAAAAATTGGAGTGGTAAACAAACCTCAACTGTCAAAATGGTAAAAAAAAAAAATCTTTGTGGTACTAATGTGGAAATAAAATGTTCTATAATTTAGACGCTCTTTATACCCGTGTAACGCTGCAGTATAAAATATATGTACATAAACAATTCTACACAATTACTATATTCCACATGTCATGGTTTTGCTATGCGACTTGTATCTAAGAATAAAAGGATAAATTGCCAATATAAATATGTCTATATAATTATAGAAATTCATGCAAAAAAAAGGTACCAAAAGGTAACGTACTGTTCAAGGCAGAAATTATGTTAATATGGTCGATAAAACCAACCGATGCACAGCGTCGTGTTGGACCAGGCCCGTAACATCTAAGTGACACTTCCCTGGTTTGAGTCGGGGTAACCTCTTAGGACACTCACTACCTCCTTCGCCCGCCCCAATATTTCCTGCCAATGTCTACTTTCAACTAAAGACAGAAAGCATCACAAAACTAGAATTTAAGTTTCAACGAATGATATGCTCCGTATCCTTTCAGGGTGAAATTATTATAATATCAAGTTTGAGAAAAGAGGAAATCCAACCTATTCCTTTTATGGGATTTACAAATGGTCCATGCTGATAATTGATAGAGACATACAAATCTTTTGGATCTTTGCTTGATTTGCACCATCAGAGATGTTTTGATTACATCCTGATGTGGTCGCACGCTGCTAATATGTCGACGGCAACAAAGAGCGGTGAGCAACAATTAAAGACGTTCACAACATAGAGAAACTTCTGAAACGCTTTCTCATTAAAGAGAAGTTAGCAGCAGCCTTTTGGGCACAATTATTTTAGTTTTGACTCTCAAGCAAACGTTCATTATTACTTCCGTCCTAGACACATTTGAGTCCTTTTGTTATGTTTTTTGTTTTATGATTTTCCAACTTTCTTGCGCGACAACTTTAAAAAGATAGTGCAGCGTAGTGTTTCCACTAGAAATACTACTAATTGTTTTTTGGATTATGTAGGAAATTGTAAACCAGTTTCTCGGGAAACGAATCTTTGCAGAAAATATCAACTTGAAACATTTTTAGGTTTTTTTTTTTTAGTGCATCTGCAAACCCGAACATTGCAAATGACTTTCCATAGCTAAAAGCAGGTGCCTGCATCTCCGCCTGAGCCTTATACCCAAGTCGCATGGGTTACACAAGGCGCCATCAGAAGGCTGCTGCCATTTCTCAGAAGATATACGACACAGGCGTCTGCATCACTGATGCCCTGTGATGTCCTGAAAGGCATTTTGCTAAATGAGCCATAGGATTGGTTTCTTAAAATGCCCAACCTGACCTTTACAACTGACAAAGAATGTGTTACTCATATTAACACGCCTTACTTGGGAGGATTCTGATGGACTGCATTCATCGCCCCCAGCTTAACCCTTTGTACCTACTGATAAAACCCTTTCTGCAAACCATCTTCTTATTTCTTTTAAGTCAACAAGAAATGACAACTACTGAGTGGATTTCAATGCTAACGTATGTGCATACTCAAATCCGGGAATATATTCATCTGTGTAAAACATTTGACATTAATGTAACCTATAGACAACAACTTCCATTTATTAGTTCATAAATGGTAATCTGTCATTAAGTGTTTCCAACAAAGGCTTTTGCCATGGGGCACAAGAACAAAAGACTGCATGGGACACACACAGTCTCCTGGATGTTGAGGATGAATTGGTTTAGGAGACTCGCACTACGTCTGTATTTCACTGCACTATACATAAAGTACAGCAGGTCAGGGGCAAATTCTGTTTCAGCTTATTTGATTTAATCATGTGTGTGCTGGATTCATGAATAACATCTATGGTATAACAATGTCTCCTGTGAAATTGATGGATTACCTTGACCCCTAGATGCTCTCGAAAATGCTAATTTGGTGGCGCAGGCTCACTGCTCAATAGATAGCCTTCAATTTCACTTCAATTTCACTTTACACAAAACAGGTTCTACATAATTCATGGAGCTTAAAAATAATTCAGTTAGACTTTTTTTGGCAGCATTTCCATCAGTGTTTGATTATTAGTCTGCTCTGGTGCATGCTAAACACATCAACTGTTTTGGGATTACGTGAACAGCATAATTATAAGCATGCATTCCAGCAGCATGCGAAAAAAAGGCCTTTTATGTGGAGGCTCAGTCATGTGGGAGAAATACATGCATATCGATTTGATGCAGAATTTCCAAAACTATTTATAAATAGCTTAATGTTAAAAATCTATCTCTATCCACACACACACATATATATAGTGATGTAGTTTCTATACACTCAATTGAAAAACATTTTATAAATAAAATAACCAAACTGCTTTTAGTTAATCCACTGAATTAAATACTAATTAAGGTAATCCATCAAAGTGAAGCAACAATCCTGTAAAGCCAGCACTGCCATGAATCAGTCCTGCTTATTGATTTGCTACGCTGCCTCCAACAGTCCAATACAATCAGAAATAAAACATTAAAAAAAAAAAAAAAAAGCCATAGATACCACAGAATAAATGGACGAGAAAACTCTCTGACCTTTGGGAAATTTCTACCATCTCCCAGCAATTATCGTTTTATCGGCCAGCCCTACATGGAGACGTTTTAATCCAGTCAGGGACTGTGGATGGATGCAATTTCATTACCTGCGTATTTCCTGACAATGACTATGGTCAATTCTCTGATAAAGAGTGAAATGCTACAAAAATAATCTTAAATTATATAAATGATATCTCTTTTAAGACTCACATTTTGCATCTGCACCCTGTGACAGATTAAAGTATTCATATTCTCCCATAAAAAGGACATTTTTAAAACGGCAGCTGCAGGCAGGAACCAAAGATACCAGGGTTGGAAATAATGATTATCTTCATTATTGAGGAATATGCTGGCGATTATTTTTAATTAAAATCGATCAATCACCTAGTCCATGAAATGCTTTTATCGCAGTTTTTTTCCAGAGCTTAAAAGGTGACGTTTAAAATGTTGACCTCAACCTCAAGATATTTAATTTAACATGATATTCAACAGAGAAAAGCAGAAAAATCCAGCAAATGTTTGGTATTTTTGCTTGATAAGACTTAAATCAACACAATAAAAAGAAACCTACGTATCTCATGTAAACTGACCTTGACAAAGCTTGAATAAGAAGCAATTTGATTAAAAGACGTTAATTACATATTTACTTTATTACGTCACTGTTTTTTTTCAAAGAAATTAGGAAATATGCTAAATGAACACTTCTTAATGTTTGAAATTGTATGCTTTTCATTGTATTATTAATCCTTTTTCTAACACCTATTTTAATTATTATTATTATTGTAGTTCCCCCCTTTTCACTGCACATGTTGTAAATATGAGTATGTGAGAAAACTTTGAGTCTGCAAATCTTTTGACTCTTCCTCAGCCCAGTCCTTGTGTTGCATTAAACCAGTGTTTTACATTAAAAGTGCTGTTTGTTTTCTCCTTTTGATCATTAGTCATGAATAACAGCTGACATGTGGATGTATTCATCTTAAGAAGGACGGGGGGGGGAGAGGAGCTAAAGGTGGGGTCAGGTGAGAGGAAGAGAAAGGAAAACAATACAAGGTAAGGTGCAGGTTTCTGCATAAAGACACACAGGCAGTAACAGCAGTCTATGCACCAGCTACTTCTGTTAGTGGGGAAAATGGAGAGAGACAGGGGTTCAAACTAGGGGGTTAGAGAGGACAGCTAAAATACACAGGGCAGGACATACCAACCTTTTGAGAGAGTGGTAACTTGACCTATAATTCCAAATACAATCTAAGGAGATAGAACTTTGTGAGCAGAAAAAAAAATGGGCAAAAATGTTGAGTGGAGAGGGAAAAAAAAATTGAAGCAAAAGTGTTCACGTTAGAAAATGTAATCCTCGTCTTCAGGGCAGGGAACCTCGCGTACTTAGATGAGTGTCCGCTTGAATTAAAAAGGATGAAAACAAACTTTGCCTTGTACGGATCCAGGGTAGGATGCTTTGTATGCTGGAAAATGTCAATTTCACTTCTTATATCCATCGAAACGGCGGGAAGGAAAAAAAAAAAACAATAAAATCATTGTCGCACTTGAGTCCAGTAAAAATAAATACATGATATCCAGGAGACCGTCTTCGGTAAATAGTGCACCATTGATTCCCGGCAGCAATGATGGAAATGACGGAAAAAATTAAGTCTTGCGTCTTCATTTTGTGAAGTCCCGCACTTTCCACGCTGGTCGCACTGTGCACAGCAGTAAATTATTCAAATTCCTTTGGCAGAGGGAGGGAAATCTGGCCACGACATATTAGGTATAAAGAACATGTCTCTTAAAAGGGTAATCCAGATTCTTGTTTGTAGTAGCACTGTATTCATTCCCAGGATGGAGAACATTCAAAACAGTTTTGAAGCTCGTGGATGTTCATGTCTGTTGTCGATCTCCTTTACAAGCGGAAGAGCCTGCATGCAGTCCAGACTGAAGCCGAATTAATGGGAAATGCAGTTCACGGGTGCAACTTTGTTCTCATGTGATTGTATCCAAGGTTAAATTATAGTTCCACATTCAGGAAAGGAGCAGGTAATCCACAGACATGACGCAAATTATCTCCAACAGCAACTTTCCAGTCTCAATTTCCAGCATTCTTCTTTGGAATTTGTACGATCCAAACATAGTCCGTGTTGGTCTTCTTTCAATCTGCGAGTCTCAGTCGATGAAAAAGGAAAAAATTATCTCCACAAAAATAAGGCAGGAAAAAAGAAAAGTCATTTGCTCACTTTGTTTTTGTCGTCTCTACTGAGGTGGATCGGCAGCAGAGGTCTCCCAGCACTCAAATTGTAATGCCCTCATTTTAGATATAATCCCAAATAAAACAACAAAAGAACCAAGAAAGCAACCCATACCTTTAGCATGATAGCATATCCTTATGGTGTGGCCAGTGTTAATCCAACAGAGAGGAATATCCTGTGTAGGTTATCCACATGACTCCGGCCCGTGACAGAAGTGAACACCTCCGTGAGGTGCGCACGATAATTGATACCAAATTAGATTTATCCAAAGAACGGTGTCTTATACATCTATATAATTCGTGCTGTTGGTTGTTTTGTTACGTGGAGGAAAAAGGGTGACATTAATCCACCGAGCAGGGCGCGTAACTCCAGATTAGGGGAATCCCAGGGATGGCCACTGGACCACTCTCTCTTTTTCTCTCTCTCTCTTTTCTCTCTTTCTGCCCCTCTCTCTCTCTCTCTCCAGCAATCTCCAATAATCCCGCTGGAAATTTTTTTACGATATCCAATCTTTGCCCCGTATTTTCCGCAAATGATACATCCGTTTTACAAAAAGGTTTAAGTAATGCCCAACAGATTGAACTATTCCTTTAGGTAATACATACACAAATATGCTCTCACTTATGGAATATCTCTGTGTCTACCTGCACGTATGAATCCACGCTCGGAGGACTTTAGCGGGGATCCCTACAAGACTTAATTCTACTTTCTCCCCCCCCCCCCCAAACAAGTAAATGAATAGATGGTGGGAAGATGCTTGGAGGTAAGGTGTAAACCAGAAACCACGGTTCCCCCTGCCTTCAGAGAAACTTTGTCCACTTACCCGTCTAGTCTGCGTTCATAGCGTCCTTCTCTGCTGTGGAGCGACGTGGGGGGCCCATACACGGTCCCCCCTGCCGCCCTTGTGAACCCTGTTACATCCCGGCCCCGAGAGCCTAAGGACAGACTATCGTCCAGCCCCCTCGCGGCACTAGGAATTGTGCCTGGTTCATTGTAATCAGTGCGCAGGTCTCTGTCCCCCATCTTGTTGATTGCATTATGAGCCTTCTGAGCACTTTTAATGTCCACAAAATCCACAAAGGCTGCGACTCCACCTTCTGACCCCCGCTTGGGCAGGACCTTGACACTCTCCACACGTCCATATCTAAAAAAGGAAAAAAAAAAAAATGGGAAAACCAGTTATTATGTTGAATGAATTTCCAAACTCAGTTTTAATTCTTAGTGAAAATGATGCAGTTTCCCAAATGAGGAAACCATGTTATGCTGTGTGTGTGTGTGCGTGTGTGTGTGTGAGGGGTGGGAGGTAAAGGTGGCTTTGCTACTTTTTCACAAGGCAACGGTAACCCAGCAACTGGACTTGAAACCATGGCACATTGCATGTTAATAAATGCATACATTTTCAAACATTAGCATGTGGTCTAGAAAGGAGGGGTGTGCTCATAAGATTACAGCTACTGGAAAGCGCACAGATGAGGTTTGGGAAGAATAAAGAGAGACGTGACCTTTCCTGAGTCGCTGTGTGTGGGTTTAAAAGAAAAAACGAAAGAACGCAAAATGCATTATGCATGTATATGGCTTCTTCTGTTTCACTATTTAAAAAGCACTTATGGTGCAATTTTACATCTATAACATCACCCTCCCCCCCCCCCCCCCTTTAAAAAAAAAAAAAGATTAATGAAAAGATATGAGTTTTTAGATGGAGGGTAAGCATCCCATTGTTTCCTTAAAAAAGTCTGTAAATAAATGGCAAAATACCTCATTAAGTGATGGTTGCATTGACTGATGGGAAGCCTAATACACAAAATGTGAGGTTACAAAGCCTGCCATCATATTTGTGCATTCAGCCCCCCCCCCTGTCTCAATAATCTTTCGGGAGTGTATGTGCGCTGTCCGACAGAGACAGTAGGGTGCCCATAAATTTATTGGCATGCCAGTTCCCAACATTGAACAGCCTCCGACGCCATTTTAGAAAAGCTGTTCACACTGCTTACTCATTCTGCCGTCCCCCATCTTCAATGACTTCTATCACACATCGGGCTGTCATGCACCTGCATGCTCTGACTACCTCTGGGTTAACGCTGGAGCTGGGGCAGCGTGCTAAAAACGACCCTCCGACACAGTTTCCCCTCCGCTATTGCAATAACATGCAGCCACCACCACCACCCCCAAACATAACGTTACGCACATCATAGCACGGGCTTATGTAAATAAAAAAACGCCATATAGGTAGCCCATTATTGTGCGCTGTGCACGGCTGCATGAATCAGACACGAGCCATATTTGTCGCTCACTCATGCGTCCGCCTGCCGTCAATAATACGACCAAGAGAGTGCAAAGCAAATTCATTATCATCGGTTTATATATATATTTTACGAAATGTATGTTGGAGGGAACGCTGTGGGACAAACGTGCCCCTCGGTCCCAATTGTGTTAAACAGACATGTATGATTTATGTTGCTAATTTAGCAGCTTTTGTCCCATACGGCGACGCCTTCACAGTAATGTACGCAACGTTGCACATATAGGTAGACGATGGTGTTTTTCAGCAGTCTGGTCCCCGGTACATATGGACGGAGCTGCTATTTCCTTGACAGCCGAGAAGAGAGAAGAGAGAGGCGAGAGCGCGCAGACAGCCAACAAAAAAAAAAAAAAAAAAAAAAAAAAAATCATATTTACATTTTTTTTTTTTTGTTCCGTGCGAGGAAGACAACAAAGAGCTGAAAGCCCATAAATGGTACACGGGTTCGATCTGCTCCAATAGACCCAAAAAAAAAAAAGAAAAAAAAAAAAAAAAAACCCCGGGGGAGCAAAAAAAGATATTGGAAATAAAAATACTATTGTTTTTCCGGTTTTCCTTAAATCAAATAACGCTGGGGGCTGTGGGAGTAAGCAGGGGGGGGGGGGGGGACGCAAGGCGGTAATAATGTAGCAACACAAAACAATTAAAAGAATAGCATTATATGTGTTGATGCGCGCACAAAGTAGCAAGCAGCCTACTACAACGTTACAATGTTGCCTCTCAGTTCACAGTGTCCTGCTCGATCGCTGCCAGTTTGCAACAATGTTGCAGCGAGCGTGGATGTCGCGTCACCTTTTAGCTTTCACCGACTTGTGTGGCGTTTAGAAAATCCGGTTCTTGCAACGGCTACGGTGCACTGAGGTAGATAGGTAGATACATAGTATGCAAATGAAGCAGACGTCGTGCACAGGTCTGGTTGGAAGCGGTGACCTGACACACTCACAGGGATACAAGTGAAACACCGAGTCGCTGATTTGCTCGAGGCACCAGAGCACACGGCGACAGACTTCACGGTGTCTGCCAAAGATGCACACTGTGAAATGCATTGCTTTGTACGACGCCAGCAGCTCGCCAAGTAGGCTGAAGTTTGTTTACACTGTTGTAGAAAAACGTGTTTTCTTTACGTTAGCCAGGTGGAAAGGTGGGCTTCTAAAAAAAAAAAAAAAAAAGTCCCATCGTTACCTGGTGTGAATGAACAAGCGCACAACACGAGAGGACAAGTAAAGTTATCACGAAGCCTACAAGTTAGAAACCGTGTCAAAATAGCAAAACCATATGTCCGCAAGCTGGGTGTTTGTCGCGTTCTAGCCAGTTTTTTTTTTTTTTATATATATATATATATATATATATGAATATATATCAGATGAAATGCAGCACATTGTTGTTGCTTATGGAGAGCTGACAGCACAGTTGCCAAACGGGACTTTGCTACAGGGGAACCTCCTGCTTCATCCCGACTTCACTAAAATGTGACACAACAGAGAGATGCTGGCCATGCACTCGTCGTCACGTTACAAAACACACACACACACACACACACACACACACGTCGCTCATTAGTGTTTCTACTCACCGCTTGAAGTGCTCAATGATTTTCTCTTCTCGTACATTTTCGGGTAAATTTCCCACCCATAAATGTCTGGTTTCCCGGACCATACTGTGTGCTCCTGCTCCCCTATCATACAGATGAGTTTGCTATGTCAGTTTCTTCCCGTGCAAAATAGAAAACGTTTGCAAAATAAACGCCGGACAAGGAAACAAAATACGCGGCGCAAATCATTGACTGGTCGTTGTGACCCAATGTAAACCATTAGGTTGGATCCCCGCACGCTGTTTGATACTCTTCACTGTTAAAGCGCGATATTGCACCTCATGAACGCGCTCCGGACTGTTCCCGTGACTAGGCGCGTCCCTGACACCATGCGACCTTTGGGTGTCGAAAGAAAGCATGTAGCTTCCTAAAAAGATGCAGCAACTTCGCTTGTAATGAGAGGCACACCGCGCAGGCGTGGCTTTGTGTGTGAACTTCTTTTTTTCTCCCCGATGAGATAGCCTTGCGGCCCTGCGCATGCGTGAGAAAACCCCTGGTTGAATGAAGGTGCTTTGACATCTGAGAAGCTTTCAGGAGGATCCCATTAGTCAGTTGTGGCAAGGTGTGGCACTTTGCATGCACTAAATGAACCCAATGTTTAGAATGTTTTGTTATAATAGGCTTCATTATTATTATTTTTTGCAATGCATACAAACAACAAGTGAGTCATAGGCCCACATTTTCAGTATCGCTTCATCTAAGCTGATAGTTTGTTGTGGTACGTCATTCCTTTATCAGTCACCGACTAAATACTATGAACTGCTGGATGTAATAGGTGCTGGGATGGACTCCAGTCTCCTGGGAACATGAACAGAATATGCTGTTTGAGAAATGGATAGAGGGACTAGTGACGTATTAGTCACCACTAATTGCTTTATTTGTCTCCAGGTTAACATGTTACATCAGTAGAACAATATTACATGCAGGGATTATGTCATACATGAGGGTTTGCTGAGTTGCCCTCCCCCCCCTCCCTCCATTTGAAGTTTGTGTTGAAGACTTTGACACATAAAGCGGAAACTTTAGCCTGCAGAAAACAGGAAACTAAGGGCCTGTCGTAGGCTATTCTGAATGTTAATAGATCATGTGAGGCTGTGATGAGCTCCAGTAAAACAATATGCTGTGACATACTGTAGAGTTAAGATCTGTATTAAAGACCTCATTAAAGTTCCATCTGTCAATTATTGCTAAAAGCAGTTTTGTGATTCTGTAAATCCTAAAAACAGAAAAGATTGCAGTCTATAATCTATATTTCTACATTCAAGAGATTGTTTTTTAAATCATAAATTGTACTTTTTGACCCATAGAATCAACATGAAACCCATTACCAGAGTCTGAACACTGAAAGACTCACAGGAAATCTGGCATCATGTTGGGGAGTTGGAGTAAATCATGTAATTAGGGATTTAATGTATCACCAAAGATGATCAATCCATTAAACATGGGACTGCTAAACACATTAGTGCAAATACAAAGTAGGGCATACCTTCCATTAGTCTAACTAAAAATAAAGCTTTAAAGATCCCATTTAAAAATAAGAAAGTTTGGCAGCTGTGGGATTGACATGTATGGAAGAGGGGTACAAAGCATTCAGTCCCACCGAATCCCTTTTACTTGTCTTTGAGTTGATTTGATATATTTCAGAAGAAGAAACCTAATAATCTTGAGGAATGCATTGTTAGATCTTTTAGGATCACTAATAAAAACAAATAGCACACATTATTCATTAGAAGGTTTTGCTGGCCGGCACGATGAGACACACAACTATATACAAACCTAAAACCTGTCGCAGTTAAACACAAGATTAATGCAACAGACAATGAGGCACCAGAAGTTATAAAACACTTTACTTTATCATAATGAGATTTATAATTTGTCTGATTCCTCTTTACATTTTGTATAAACAAGCTGCCTGCCTTTTGCTTGTAATAACTGTTGACAAATAAAGCTTTAACTAATTTATTACTACTAGTACAAAACTATTAAGTCAAAGACTGTGACCTAGTCTGAGCTGTTTCAAGCTAATGAGTAACATGAGCAATCACATCTGTGTCCAAAGGTACAAGAGCCCAGTAGTGATAAACACTGATGAGGGGTAAATAAAAGTGGCACATGTGGAAGACTATCCCTGTTTTTATGATACTTGCCTCATGTGTATCTATGCAAACCAACTCCGGGGGTCAACATCTGTGAATGAAATGTTGGTTTCAGTTCATTTACTCCTCGGTACATTTCGCCCATACTCGTATACTGGAGGTGAATGTAACGTTTAGCTCGCAGAAAACGAATATTTAATTAAAGTTGTGTTGGGAAAAAGCTCTGTTACTACACAACAGCATTATTCTGCTTTTGTTACTATATTAAGCGTGCATATTGAAGTCGCAAGTGCGCATGCGTTGAAATGCGGTAACAGGGGACACGCACAGCTGTTGTGCGCATGCGTCCGGCGTGCCTATCAGATGAGAACAGAAAAGTCTGGAAACCAGGAGGCGCTGACAACAAGCACTCAGTCATTTCAATGGGCATTTTCACCACATTCGGGTGCTCATGGAGAACGTCCTCCCTGTGTCTACTGAACTCGTCCTGATGTGGAGCTTTATTCAGTTAAAAGTCTAATAAACCTGTGGAAGTACAATTTCCTATTTTGGTGGATCGACTAGACACCAAAACTAAATTTCCTCTGTCTGCAGTGATTCTCAGACCTGGATTATCTTGGGAACTGGACCGTCAGGCTAATGTGCCCACTGTAATTTCACACGCCTTTTTTGACAAGGAATGACGGGACTGATAAAACAAAAACCCTCTCATGGAATATGTTTCTGTCAGTTCACAGCTCTCAATAAAGACACATCTAATGGGCATAATACCGGCGTCAAAATGTGGATTTAATCTGATGTGTGTGTCAGAGGTTAGAAATGGTCTCAAGCAGCAGCAGCTTTCGACGTTACTGAGACAATATAGCAAAGACGGCAACAGTGTAGAAAAGCTCTCCTTATAAAGCGAATTCAGTGTGTTTTATGAATGAATAAAAAAAGACCTATCAATGCGGGTTCTTTACTTTTGAATTGTCCGCAGGTAGGTTCTTTAGAGGAAGCTAATGTCACAGTAAAACCAAGCCTTTTCTTTGTCTAACGCCATTTTGTGTGACTTTACTGCACTAACGCGTTGTCGTCAGCCATTTTGCCTTTTTCTTTTCAAGCAGACAACCTCGGGAGAGACCCTGTCACACACGGAATGATAATATATTCCCATGGTTGTGAGGAGAAATGGAGCTAAAGCGTCAAAAAATAATAAAGGAAAATGAGCAAACGCGCGCACCGCCTGAGCGCTTTGTGACGCACTTCATGTCTGCAGCACTGAACTGCAACACAGGGAAGATTGCGAGCTGTGGCACTTTTCGATAAACGTGTTTATGTGCTCGCATTCAATCCATTTATGTGCTTTGTTAATACGTGGTTGTGTACGGTAAAGCCTCGGAAGTGAGCTGTGTGATGTGCCCCCTTTGAAACCCACAATAGGCCTTTGTGATGTACTTTATGCAGCCTATTATATTATGTTGGTACATCTATTTTGGTCGAATATATTTAAAGGGAAGGTAAAGAGAAACGTGTTTAAAGGACAATAAAATACATGCTTAAATCACAACAATTAGTGGGATAATGAGAGTCAGCTGGTTGCTGGCAGCTCGGCTTGATTATAGTAACATAACATATTGTAAATGTGGCTTATTTTGACCCCCGTCTATCAGTGGGCCGTGGAAAGGGTTACAAAGCTCCAGGCTCAGGGAAATGTGGAACAATGACTCTCCCCAGGAGTAACTGGCATGCCAGCATCTCTCCAAGATTACAGCATCAATTCATCCAAGATGTCACACAGACTCCCAGAATAATATCCAGACCTTTGCGTTTTGTAACCTGAGTCGGTGTTAAATCAACTGAAAATCATAAAGGTTTATAAGATATTTATAGGAGAGCAGCAGACCAGATCTGTTTTTCTGAGGCAAAGGTTTGAAAAGATGCTAAATGATAAGACTTGTGTACTGTGGGTAATATTACTCTTCCACATATATAGGCAATGATTGTTTGGTATTTATTTTCCAAATATTGAATTTCCAAATCACGGTGATATGCTCCCTGGACTTTTTAATTAAAAAAAATACATTCTTAAGTACAAAAGCAGTCATTGTCGACGCAGCCATTATGTTAGAATCCCTATCTCTGGTGCTCCTTCTCCGCTGCCCGTGGTCTTCGTCGAGGTTCTCTTTTCACATAGTGTATATAATCCTCTTCATCCTGTAAGCACGACAGATACATCATTACAGACAACACATATATTATATTAATACCAACATTATATTGAACATTTGTGTGGGGCTCCACTCATATTTTTTCTTGAACTAAAATTAATCTCACTAATTGTATCAACCTATTTATTTGCTGAATATATTCAACCCACTTTTAAGCACTGTATCAACAGCGTGTGCTTTTATTTGAAACCGAATTGTTTAATTAGCTCACTGAAAGGAAAAGTAGGCTCAGTATTTTGAGTCGGAGAATACTTTGACCTGAATCTGTCTTGGGGATCTTGTACCTTCTCCACCTGGGATACGAGTTTGAGAAGTTCAGTCTCATCTCGGGACCCAGTCTAATGAACACATTGCTATTCTGCCCCAGTTTCCGGGGTCCCCATGGACAGAAAGTGCTTTCGGCCCCATGTGCTGCTTCCAGGGAGACTCGCTGACCTGTGAGGATGCCGCATCCAGCAGATCCTTAGTGGGGATCAGACAGCTGGCCTCACCCAGGAAACACATTAGGATGTGGAGCACGTCGGCCCAACGTCCAACAGTCAGCATCAGGACCAACAAACCACCGAGACGCACCACCACCGTGTTCAGGACAGCCTGGCTGCCGGGCAGACGGTGCTGCTCCTCTGCACGAGCAAAAACGCAGAATTAGAAGGAAATGTTTGGTGAAAAATAATACAACTTAAGACCTTTAAAACAACCAGTTAATGATGGATGCATTTTTTTTTTGTTCATGGCCAGATTGATGAGTGTCTAATGAGAGTTGCGCAACAATCTCTGACATGTTTCTCACTTTACACGTTTCTCACCCTGCATGTACACAACCAATAGTGTGTAGCAGATAGTCAGTGGCGTCCAAAACCTGAGGGCCTCTGTTGCAGAGAGGAAGTGTTGATTGATGATCGATATGGCGGCCACCACAGCCACAGAGAAAGTAATGATCATAGCCCTGCACAGCATGGGCAGCAGGCAGCGGCCTGATGTGAGAAGGCCGATGCAAATGCCGCAGTAGCGCTGTGAGCTGTGGAGTTTATACAGAGCCGTGGCATGGTGCAGCAGCCGTGTGGCCTGCCGAGCCAGGAGCCAGCTGAGTGCTGCTGCCAGGAGCAGGCATAGCCAGCGCTGGGACGCCCCCTCGTGGAGAAAGTGCAAACTGCAGCTCAGGGCACAGCCCAGAGAGAACTGGCTCTGAACTAACAGCTGCTGCAGAAATTTCCTGGACTCCTGGGTAATAAAGGAGCATATGAACAGAACTGATGGATGAATCAAAACAGATGATGGGTGATTGTTATAATAGAGTCATTATGATGCGATAACTGCCAGAGAGGGTGAAAATACAGGGAAAATACATTGTTTTTCATGCACTGGCCAATTTTGAGAGTTTGGGTTTTTGCTTCCATGACATGTCTTCTTTCAGACGAGTGGGAAGAAAACATCTAAAATACACGTTTGGGTGTTTATGTTACTAACTTTGTCTATTTACGTCTGTAGATTTCCCCTAAATTCATATTATGTCATAACATTTCAGAAAACGTGTAATAGAAAAAAAGAATTGTCCTAATTTAAGTAATCAACTGGGGACGTTTCATTGTGAAACTATCTATTATATCGGTTGTTTACCCTCTCCCCTTGTAGTGTCTGGCAAAGTGTTATTTTCCAGTATTATATATATATAATATATTCTCAAAATTAGATTTTTCTCATACCTCAGCAGCACATTCTTATCTATATTCTGAAGGTTTTTACAGAGGGGTTTGTTCGTATATCATTCATAGCCTGATTTATATCACGTTATTCCTAAGAACACGGTGAAAATGGATTTTCTTTCTTATGTCTGTTGACAGTTTTTTCCCTGATTTATGGAGAAATGTAAAAATATGAAACAATAATTTTGAACCTGGCTTTATCCAATGTTCGCATTTCTGTTCTGGAAATGTGAACATTAGCACATCTGTAAGATAATGACTCATTTGCATTTTTAAACATAACGTTATGTTGTAAGTCATCAACACGGGAAGTTTCATGGTGACATCTATTAGTTTTAGTTTTTCCTCTTAAAATTGATCAGTGGAAGCAACTGGCAATTCAGGTGATATAGTTGAGTATCAGGCCTGTTTTTATCACATCATTTATTTCTTACTGGTCCCGCTGTAGCCAATCCCGACACAGCTCGAAGACAAAACTCTAGTACCACCAGGGAGGCAACACGGGAGCCCACTACAGACAGCATCCCAGTCACAAAGGCAAAGTGGAGCATCCCAAAAAGTCCACTGTTAGTTCTGCTTTGATGACTGGGTGTCCTCGGGCGGGCTGTGCCTTTATCATTTGTGTCACTCCAACTGTGGGTTGTATGGAAACAAATCAAGAGATAAAACTAAACTATGAAGGGTCTGCACCAGCTGAGGAAAATAATATTTTGATGAGAACGGTGAAAAACTGAAAGGTCCTCACCTCTCCTCTTCTAGAAATAAGTGCAGTTTTATCAGGGAGCATAGCACAGAGATCCCACATGCTCCTACTAGTCCTGCAGGTCACAGAACAGTGAAGTTTCAACACACACAGTTTAGGAACAGAGGGTAGAAATGTGGACGTCAGAGAAAACGAAGCTCACCTTGAAGCAAACTGTCCAGCGGATTTCTTTCGAGAGCCAACCACCCTGGTAGGAAGTAGGAAGTCGGAATAAGCGACGTGATAAAGGAGAACATGGTGCTACCTTTTTCACTTTTAAATGTCACAGCTTTTTTACAAAGAAATGCATGGAGGTAAATGGAATTCAAGCAATCAAACACATATGTTGCGGTTGTTCCAGGTCACGTTAAAACCGTGGAATAGCAGCTCTGCTCGTCTGTTTATTTCTATTGCTTCAGCGCTGAGCTTTGTTCTGTGTCCCGTACCAAAGGTCAGCAGGAGTGTCGGTGGAGCAGAGGCCCTCAGCAGCCTGAGTCATAATAACATAATGGAGCTTACTGCGCCATGGGACATACTTCACACACTGAAATGATGGCAGGTGGTATGTGTGCTCTCAAGTTATCTGCAAGTCTCTGACGAGGGTGTCTTCATCTCATAGATCTTTTTGAAAAATCTTATTTTGCCCAAAGCTATATTTCAAGTCAAGTTAATTTATAGAGCACGAAATTCCAGAAGGCTGTACATGCTAAGATACTAAATGGGATAAAGATAAATTCAACACACGCACACACAAAACAGGAAGGAGAAAAAGGGAGAAACCTACAAACCTCCTACAACATGACGGATCCCTTTTCCAGGACGGATAGACATGCAACAGGCGCTTTATGTTTAGACAGTAGAGCTGCATTATGGAAAAACAGCAATACGATAAAAAGAATATTAAAAATACATTTATAAAAAGTCAATTGTATTAAGTTTAAAGTGTAAAAGTCTTTGGAGTGAAGTGTGGAACGTGTAATAAAAAATAAATCATGCCTGTCTTTTGAGAAGAGGGAACTCAAATATCATTTTGGGGTTAAATGTTATCTGTAGATATATGCAACTCCACTAAATGTCTTATTATAGGATCACCAAGAAAACATGGCTGTCACATCTAATGATATATGCATTGAAATTAAGAAATCGGTTCATTTACATCTACATCTCAGTGTGCACATGTAATGTGAATACATTGGCTCCATATCAGAATGTTGCTGTTTAAAAGGTGCCATAAGAGACACAGAATAAAAGGAGCGAGTGGCTGAGATTGCTGGGTTTTCTTTACATGTTAAAACACAAGAGGGCGTTGTTATTCCAACAGAAACACTGCATCAACACGTTTCTCTGCTGCAACAGAGCCAAAGAGAAAATCTTTGTTTCAGTGATATTATATTCAACCAAATCACATTTTCATGCAGGAAAAGGGAGAGTCATGAACATCTATAACACTAAGTATTTTGCCCTGCGGTCCACTATCTGCACAGGATGTGATGAAACCGGAGAGTAATCTTAAAGTGCACTTTATCACAGAGTCATATAAGAAAAGCTGGAGAACAACCAACAGATTTATGACGGAAGGAACTCAGTGGACACATGAACTATGACCATGGTCTCATAACAAGCAGCAGGAGGGCTCTCAGTCTTTAAAAGTGAGCAGCAGAGCTGTGTTGGCTGGCTGGTACCTGTTTCACACTCATACAGGTGAGCACTAATTCAGTTTATTTGAATGTGGGGGGATATACAGTGAATTCGGCTTTGGGTGACAATCATCAAATCAAATCACTGCTTTTGAGTCAGATTATTTCCGTCATGTGGTTAGATTTCGCTCCGGTGCTGATTAAACACAGGTACAACTTGACAGACTTGTGGTGTTTTTCCATACACACGTGCAGGCGCGTCAGTCCGGCGCAGCAGGGGTTCACATGTCCATTACAACAGAGCAGCAGCTGACAACTACAACTGGCTGCAAAACGGTGGACAAACAACTCTCATTTAGTTTCCTTTAGCTTTGTCATCAATGCAACACATCATTATACCATATTCAACTGAACATTTTATTTTTTTTACTGTTTTGTTTCCTGCTGCGTGAGAACCACCAATTAAAATTTTATTTAATAGATATTAAATGAATTAATGAAATATCTTTAAGATAAACTCAGTTACTGATGATATGACCTAAAGCCAGTATATATAAAGTTATTTATGTATATTTGCAAATATACAAGCTGTAGATAAGGAAAAAAAAGTACATACAAACATACAAAGAATAAAATAATCAAGCAAAAAAAACAACAACTTGTTAACACAGAAAATAATCACGTTCATCAATTTCCGTTAGATGACAATGGGAGGGAACTTTACACTCTAGGTTTCAATGGGGGGGGGGGTCAAGAGGTCAGTGAATAAATATCTTCTGGTGTGTGTTGCTGCTGAAGACTTTAAACCCTTTGCATCAAGTGTTATTCCATTTTCAAAAATGGCTTCAGCTTATTACCGAGAATCATTCTACTAATTTCTTGCTGGTGGTGCTTTAAAAACGTTTTTTTTTTTTTAAATTACAATTTCATATTTTATTCACATGTTCAAATCACACAGTTATCAGCAGTCAAAACTGTTTCGTCGTCACATCATTTACAACAACTTTGAATTTGTCACATAAGAATGGAGGCAAACGTTACCACTGGCTGCGCGAGACAAACACACCGAGAGCAACCCGCCCAAAACTCTCGCACTGCATCCCTGACCGCCAACGCTGTAGACACCAGGCACAGACCTGCTATGGCTCAGTGTGACATTAAAGTGGGTCACAAAAACTGTCAAACAGAGAAAGATGGTAAAACTGTGCTCCCTGTGCAGGTTAAAATACAACCTCAAGGGAGCATTAGCAAAACAATTTCCCCACAAAGAGAAACCGCTTTTTTTTTTTTTAACAGTGAAAATACAAGTGTTAAAATAAAACCTGTGGTCAGTAGAAGATGCCGGTGGTAGATATGAGAGTTGATATTCAGTATTGTTATACTGCTCTATTTCGTCTCCCCTGGAATTGTATCGTCATGGTGCAACAGCTACACTTGGATCATCGTGTTACACTAAAGATCTGCATGGGAAGCAATAACACACAATAAAATAACCATATTCATGCATATTTGTAAGGCATGCGATCAAACCATCTGGGCCAGATTTGATTCTCATTGAAATGTCAGTGTTTCAGTCCAACCCTTGCTGCAGCATAACAAACACCCTCCACTTCTCTTACATGATGATCCCATGTGTGCAACAAAAAACTCATGGTTCTTTTTTGACTCTTCCAGCTGTGACAGGCTGCGTTATATACTTTGCTCCTGGCTCAACATTGTCGCACGCCTACGTTTTCTGGGCCCGCTCTTCCACGTAGAGCTGCATCTGTTAAAAGACAGAGAAACCCAAGGTGACGTAATGACACTTCAACCAAACATAATTACAGGTTTTGAGCAGATGAACTGATCAACGAGTGGGAAGTATCTGCTCACTTTTACTATGTCGGACGTCATGGTCTTCAGTGGGATGAGTCGAGGCTCCTGCATGTGGACCTCCTGCTCGTCAGCAACTATCCATGGAAAATCCTGAAGAGGGAAATGCACAAGTGTGACGCAACGCATGCATATAATTATTCAGTGTTTACATATTCTCAGAGCTGATTACAATAACATCAGGAAGTAAAGAGGCTGTGCTGCAGTGTTTTATAACCCCACCTTGATGACTTGAACCTTCTCCATGTTGCGTGTAGCAGCGTCTCTGGTATGAACCAGCACTGTAAATGAACACCCTGCGACAAACGACAGGTCACAAATAAGTCTAGGATTTGCATCTATTCCCACCTGAATATCCTTTAAAAATAAACTTAAAAACAAAGTTGTTGACATTACGAGCTTGATTCTCTTCTAGACTTGCTTGCTTCCTTGTATGCTTGTCCAATAAGACTCATTTTCAGTAGGGCTATTGTTCAAGGGGCAAACTCCGGGTCTGAAAAGTGAAGCCAATGTGGAAGTGCCTTAAACCTGCATTCTCTCTGATATCCAGCAGGAGGCGAATGGTTGCAAAAAAAGTCTATGAGAAAATGACCCTACTTCTCTCTATATTTATTACATAAGTAAATCATTTTCCTGAAAGCTTTATGGTTATGGTTCCAAAAAATACCCTGAACTAGTTTATCAGGATCACCCGAATCCTGCCTCCTTTACCAAGATTGGCAGACATTCATTTCAACTCCAGCCTTACCCCAAACCGCAGCCTTCTGCATTTGATTAACAGAGGGTAGGCTTATTAATAACTTAGTTAAAAGGCACTTTGTCCATTGTGTAGAAGATGCATTCTATTAATGTTGGAATGCTTACCTATTGCACATGAGGGTAAATTAAGTCTAAGATTCTTTCATAGAGTGAACATCTGCATGCTCATAACTGAGATGTGAGAAGGTACATGTGACCCGTCAAACACAGGTGTAACTAATAATGTTATTAATTGCTCCACTGCATGAATCTAGATTAAAAAGATTAAAAAGTGCTCTTAAGTTCGCAACTGCAAATGCTTCGTCTCAGTAAGGGGGGCATCTCTGAAAAGATTTTGGGAACCACCGGTGTAGAGACTAATTTCAGGAAATCAGAGCAAATAATCTTTTCAAAATCTTAATTTTGGGAACATATAAGTGAGAGGGCACTGTGTCTGTCATGTGCTTCTAGTTAATAATCATCAGTGGTGTTACCTGGTGGGTTATTATTCAAAACAGCATCACACACACTGATCTTCAGGATGAATGCCCTCAGCAGCTGCTCCACATGTGAAAGTAACGTGTCTGAGCTGCAACAACAAAACCACAGGCGGTTAGTGAGCAGGAGCACCCTGAAAAATGTATCACAAAATAAGCATGTTGTTTAAAAAACATTTTTAAAGAAGAAGAAGAAGAAGAAGAAGAAGAAGAAGAAGAAGAAGGGGAAACACCTGATGGACAGCAGTGGAGGTTGGGAAATCTCAAACACAAATCTCTCTACTGGATGATGCTCTTTGTCCATGATGACCACCACCACTTTCTCTGCATCATTCTGGGAGAGAAATGGAAAACGTCAGCAGTGCATCACATAGATGAGAGATGGCAGGTGTTTCTTCAATTAACCTCAGTCAGCATCAGCGGTGGACAGTAACTAAACACATTAAATGTACAAAATTGAGGTACCATGCTACTTAACTTTACAAATGAAGATTTTTACAGACAAAACATATATAAACTTTTTTAAAATAGGATGTTTTGTCATAAATTAAACTACTGAATAGTTTGTACAGCTGAAACAATTGATGAATCAATAAGTCGATTGACAGAAACTTAATTGTCAACTTTTTCGATCTTTTAAGTAATTATTTTTTTGAAAAAAGCAGATTTGCTGCTTTTCCTTTTAATTCATTTGAATGTGTTTGTATTGAGGTGTGGACTGTTGGTTGGATAAAAAAGGACCAAACAAACATTGTGAAGGTGTAACTTTGTGATCTGGGTAATTGGGCATTTCTCACAAAACGAACAAGTAATCCAATAATGGAGAAAATAATCAGCGGATTAATCCATAATAAAAAATAACCATTAGTTACTACAACAGTAAAATCCTTTGAGCTTTTACGTTAATGCGGTGTAATAATAATCTAATGATATAATATATATTAGTATAAGAGCCACATTTTTCTGCATTGAGTACTTTTAATACTATAATAGATAAAAGTATAGCTTCCTGATTATACACATACTTTTACTAAAGTAAGTAAGATTTTCAATGCATGACTCACATTACTTTTAACAGAGTCTTCTTACCTTTTCAATGAGTGGCTTTACACAATGAAGTGTATCTTGGATATATTGATTCAGCTCTGGGTGACAGGACATCTGGAAATGAACACACGGAAAACAGAAGACCAATATAAGAGATACAAATAGGTAATCCTTTAGTTAAAAAACTGTGTGCATGTAGTAATTACACATATATTTATCTGTATCTACCTGTACAGGTACATTGTATTTCTTTCGCTTCTGAAATATTCCCGAGGGATACACTTCACGGACATACAGGATGAGATGAATAGCGACCTCGAGGAACTCGCACAGGATGTCAGCAACCACTGGAAAAGAGGAATCATCCATGCATTTTATTTGTCCTTGTACCACCAAAGTCAATGCAACTATCCGGCAATTTAGTGTTGCCGTATTAGCTCACAAGCAACGCAGGGCAACAGCAAGTACGGGAGAATTTACAGAAATAAGCTTCTGATATGCATAATGCTATCATGCCGAATAGTCCAGTATGTACCCATAATTCAGAATATCTAAATTAATGGGTTATCTACTCACTGGCTAAGTCAAATTTAATAGCCAAATATATCAACGGAATTTTGTCGAGGCATTCGGGCTATGAGCCACAGCTAAAGGACGGATAATAGAGCATTTCATGCCGTTGGTTAATTTGTCTTACCTTGTCCAAAATTGAGGTCTTGTCTTGTTAAAGTTGTCATGGTTTCTATCCCAAAAGCTGTCAAATGAAAGAAATAGCTAATTTTCTAGCTAGCTAGCGTTAGCAGAGCGGGCGCTCATTATCTTCAGGATGTTTTTAAGTTGTTAGATATCCTTCGTCTGTCGCTGCCTTGGCTTCACGGTGACAACCACTGCGAGGGGAGGAGAAAAATGTCCGTTTCTACAAAGATGTACGCAGGATTAAAAAGCACGCAGAGCTATGCTTTAAAACGAGACGAGGATATAATCAATTTCACGACCCAAAACGCGGCTTTTCCTCTTTTCCTCCACCTCATTCAAAGCTCGGTCGCGCATGACAATGACGTCACTAGTTGTTTACAATTCGCTTTCCATCCACGGATGATTACGGTACGTCGCATGCAGCTTCACACACTTTTATGATTATAGGTAATGCTTCTGCTGGATTGCACATTGGTAAATGTTTCATTATCTGCGTTTCACTGTCTAGCCAGTTCAATCTTCACCATAATATACAAACAATGACTTTATTTTATTAGGTTATATGTTATTTTATTGTATTTAGATTTGTTTCCCCAATGCAATCAACTGTTTTTCCATAATCCCATCCAAAACCTGCCGTGGAGTACAGTGATGGAAGAAATACTCAAATCTTTCACTAAGTAAAA
Source organism: Bovichtus diacanthus (assembly GCA_943590825.1). Lineage (NCBI taxonomy): Eukaryota > Metazoa > Chordata > Actinopteri > Perciformes > Bovichtidae > Bovichtus > Bovichtus diacanthus. The sequence continues at coordinate 9,095,509 of CALSBV010010214.1, forward strand.
GTAGTCATACTACAGTGTAAAAATACTCTGTTACAAGTAAAAGTACTGCATTCAAAATCTTACTCAAAAGTATTAGCATCAAAATATACCTAAAGTACAAGAAGTAAAAGTACTCATTAAGCAGAATGGCCCATTTCAGAATAGTGTATGTAATGTAATATAAAGTGTAATGATTTCATCACTTTAATGTTTTAGCTGGTAAAGGTGGGACTCATTTCCATTACTTTATGTACTTCCGGTATCTTAACCTATAATAGTATTATTATTATTATTATTATTATTATTAATAATAATAATAACCAAAATATAAATGAACTAATCAATTATTATTATTATTATTATTATTAATAATAATAATAATTGATTAGTTAATTTATATTTTGGTTTTCATATAAATGTAGTAGAGTAGAATTATAAAGTAGCATACAATGGAAATACTCAAGTAAAGTACAAGTGCAAAATTGTACTTAAGTACAGTACTTAAGTGAATAGTACTTAGTTACATTCCAACTCATGTCTCTAAGTAATGTCAAATGGGTCAGGTTCACCGTGATCACAGACACGGCTGAGCAGAGCTTCACAGCCCTGACTCCACCCACTATTCTCCCATGTGGATACAGTTCTCTACTAAAATCTCAAAAACCACTGACTGGTTCGAACCTTGCCCTCTGCAGTCAGCATGTCAAAGTATCCCTTGGCAAGATACTGAAGCCCAAATTGCTCCCGGTGGCCAACAGTGTGTGTGTGTGTGTGTGTGTGTGTGTGTGTGTGTGAATGGTTACCACTGATGGTATCACTTGTACGGTAGCCTCTGACTCTGGGTGAATGCTGACTCACTTTGAGAGATTGCAAAGATTGGAAAAGCGCCATATAAATGCAGTCCATTTACCTTTTATCTTTGTGTACAGTTACAACCTCTCTGGAGTAATAAAATGTACTGTACTTGTATGTACTGTAGCAACCTTTTGTTTTATTGGGCTTTTTTATATGTGTAGGTTCATACTGTTTTTGTACATTGTACATTTTGACTGCTAAGAAAGTTAAATATTAATAATTGGTGCCCAGTGCACTAAACGACAGAGATAGTGCAGTCCATAAGCATTTGGACAGTAATACTTCTTCTATTCTTATGGCTCCACTCCAGCACATTGGATTTGATATAATATAGACGTGTGCATGTGGACAGTGGAGCAGGTTAGTGATTCTAAACAAACAGATATAAAGTCACCAACGACTTTTAAAGGAGAGACAGAGGAATGTTCTTGGCTGCCCAAGTCAGTCACCTGAACCTCAATCTAACTGAGACTTGTTAAAGACCAGACATAAGGCAAAAAAAGTCGCAGAAAACAGGCAAGAATAAGATGGCAACAGTACAGGTCCAGCAATGCATCATCAACAGGGAAGATACACAGTAGCTGCTGATATCTGTGGGTTTGAGAAACCAGGCAGCCATTGACTGCAAATCATTTCACGCCAAATATTGAACATGAGTATTTTATTTAAGCTTGTGTTAACTTCTTCATCTACTTTCTGTTCCTTAACATTTGGGGAGTTGTGTATGAACATAAAATACACTGTTCATCTCATGTTGATGTTAAAGTCCACAAATAGCTGAGTGTCAGCGCGGTAACCTCATAATTAGTTTAATTTCAAATCCATTTAGGTGTAGTATTGATTTAATGTTATATATTTAATGTTAATTGTTTAATATATACAAACAACTTCCACCATGCAGCAAAAACAAAACCAAGTAGAATAATATTAGCAGAAATAATGCAATTTCACCTTTAAAATAAAATCAGACACACCAGGAAGACGTAGTTTAAAAATGTTTAATACTAATGTAATAAAGAAGCCCTATTACGTAATCTTAAATGGGGGTACGTATCTAATTCCCATATAAAAAAAAAACAATAACAACCTATTCAACTCTATAAGAAGTGGTTTGCTGTAATTAAACATCTTAAATGATCTAGAATTCATACTCTCAATTGTTACTGAATTGAATGAATAACACAGATAACATGTACACATTCAGAACTGAAAGCAAAGGTTTTAAATTATTTCTTAAATATTAACATAGTATATTTAAGTACTTAACTTGATTATTTCCATTGTGTGAGACTTTATCATTTTATTTTACTGTGTGTTTGAGCTCTTATACTTGGATCAGTGTGTACACAAGGCATATTTGTATTCTGAGCTCTTAAACTGATTTTCTTTTTTGTGGAACATAAGGTACACAGGGCTATTTTAGCAGAAAGGTGCAAAACATTAAGTTTAGAACTTGCATCCATCCAATTTATGGAATATGTCCGCATCAGTCACAGGGCATTAGCCTGATTTAAGTTCAGACTGCCCATTTACATTCTGTAGCAACACTTAGAAAAGTCTTAGAATAAAATAAACATTTAAATAAAAGGGATTACACACATTTTTCGGGAGTGGTTGACAAAAAAGCATCAAACATATTTAATGGTTCTAAAGCACCACTAAAGCACTACTGTTAAATTATTGTTTGCGCCTAATGCGGATTTTATTTTGAAAAGACCGCTGTGTCAAACAGGAAATGCTGCTTTAACTGTCGGTTGCTTAGCGACTCCGTCCGCAGGGTGAGAGGTTATTCATGAACACTGTGGTGAAAGTGATGAAGTTCACACCCAGCAGGATGAAGATATTCTCACTATGTCGTGATTCCTACAGAAGGTAGGTGATGTGGTCTAATTTAACTAACGTATGTGTGCGTGATATAATGCTGTTAATATGATATGATAACCTGCACGTGCAACTGAACTGGTTCTGCACGCGACTTGTAGTTTTTGTTTTAAGCTATGCAAGCTAACCTTAAAGAGTCATTGATGTTTAAAACCGCTGGAAATGTGGGTTTGAGATAGTAACAATGCATATAGGATATCAACGTTTAGTTTGTCATCAAGCATCCACAGACATATAAGATGAATAAAGTAAAAGGAGAAAATAAGCGTCCATAACAATTAGAAAATAAAAAAGCTCATGTTGCTCTTTAGACCATTTCTCAAGATTGTAGGCGTTTTGATTTACAGCTCTCTTGTTTTTATAATACGCCAATAACTCTAAATCTAAGTCTAACACTTAGTCTAATACATCCAACTCATACTTATACATATGAAGTTTAGCTGAACTTTATGTAGGACTATGGATATAATCTTATACTATATAATACTACCATGTTCAGGGACATGTGATGTCTGGAGAGAGGCTGAAGAGGTTTTGTATTAGTTTAACAGGATTAATTGGTTAATTTGATGTAAACATTTACCTGACCCATCTGTAACAGTCATATATATATATATATATATATATATTATCATATGTATAAAACACTATACCTTTGGCTGCAGGATCATAGTCAGGCCACTTTATTGCAGCTGTAAAGCACTCAGCTTAGGTATTATCTTTATGACACGTTGGTCTTCTCACCAGGTTGTGAAATTGTGCCAGATATGCCTTTTTTGGAATTCTTAGCGGGAAGCATTTCAGGTAAGAACAAACTATATTTCTTAATAATGACAGAACAGAGAAGTGGATCGAATAGTGTGTTTGTATACATGTGGAGTTGTATACATGTGGAGTAATCACATTTCCTTGCTGGTTATTGTAGGTGCAGTGGGACTGGCAGTTGGACATCCAGTAGACACGGTGAAGGTGTGGCACAATGACATCTATAAACACGACCAGATGGATAAATCCCCAAAATAAAATGCTGACACCTTCTTTCATTTGTAGGTGCGCCTGCAGGCCCAGTCTGTGTACAAAGGGATCTTTCACTGTATTGCAACAACATATGCTAAGGAAGGGGTAGGTGTTATGCCCCCCCCCACACACCAGATATCACTACACAAATAGCCCCAGCCTCCACCAGAAATACATGACAGAAAGTAATGATGCATGCATCTCTGTTTATTATGTCTTTATTATATCAGCTCCATGGATTCTTCAAGGGCATGGCATTTCCAGTGCTTACCACGGGCATCACCAACTCTATTGTGTTCGGCTGTTACAGTAACGCCTTAGATTACCTCACTCAGTCTCAGCGCAGTGACCGCAATAAAGGCAAACCGGCATCTGCTGCACACGTCTTCACTGCCGGCTGCTTCTCAGGCCTGGTGCAGGTAAGAACAGCTGATATTCACCTGGCTGGCTTCATCCAAAGTACATTTTTATTATAATAATAATAATAATTGTCAACATATCTTGTCAGTCAAGCCAAAGTCACTAGGGTTGAATTCTGAGAGAACCATGAATACCATACTTAAAAAAAAAGAATTAAAAAAAGGCAACCTTTGGGAAATCTGGCCGTTAGTCTTTGAGATACGTCATGGACTAAAGAATTCATTCTGATGGTGGTGGAAGAAAGGTCAGGATGGTTTACCAGAATCATTTGGTAGTCATCCTCAATGATTAATGAAAATGTAGTCAAAAGGTCATGACAATCAGTATTCACACAGTATTTTATCTGGCAACCAGGAGGCAGCCAAGAGGTTATTCAAAGCTGCGTTTACTAACCCTTTAATTGATCTGCTTTCAGGTGTCTGTTTGTGCACCCATTGACCTGGTGAAAGTGCGTCTGCAGGGTCAAACAACCGCTGACCGATACCGTGGCCCCATTCATTGTATTGCCACCATCCTAAAGGAGGAGGGACCCAGGGGTCTGTTCAGAGGAGGGCTGGCCCTCGCCCTGAGGGACGTACCCTGCTATGGACTTTACTTTTTGCCTTACGAGGTCACTCGAAAGGCTCTGAGCGAGAGTGGCAAAGAGCCAGGTCGGTCTCAGAGGGAACAGTAACAACCCTCAATAAATGTGTAACCTAGTGTGGGGAATATGGTTGGTCATTTCTGTTAGGAAAAAGAATGGATGTCTTAAAAATAATAAATCAAAATGACATGGAATGCCTAACTTCTGTCTTTCCAAGAAGTTATGAGATACTACACTGAACAAAAATATAGCGCGTTATAATTATGTGTAAACCAAGTGTGGCATTAACCGCCCGGGTCGCTGGTCTCAGAAGCCGGATGTGGAGTTCCTGCTGTTGTGAGGTCGGTTGGAGGCACAGCCAAATGTATGGATAAAACATTGGAGACGGATTTTAAAAAATGTATTATTTTATAAATTTTTTGGGTGAAATGACCATTCAATTGACAGGTTGTTGTGCGATAAAACCAACATTTTAGAGCGGCTGTTTATTGTGAGCAGCCCAAGACACACACCTGTGATAATCATGCTGTTTAATCAGCATGTTGACCTGCCACACCTGTCAGCTGGATGGATTGTCTCGGCAAAGAAGCTCACTGACACGGATTTGAACTCGTGTCACCACAATCTGAGAGAAATAAGCCTTTCGTGTGCAATTTGTATCAGTGTTGCATATATATTTTTGGTTCAGCGATCAGTAAAAATCACGAGACAATAGGTCATAATAATGAGACTAATTATAATATACTAAATTACATTTTAAGTAAACTTGTTTACTTTGTAAGTCAAAATGATGATATAGCAAGTCGACATTTTGACTTAGTATCTCTTGAGTTTGATTTAGTTTTGCATACTTTTGAATGATCTCCTAATTTAACATGAGTAAAATGAAAAAAAGCATCTGATGTAACATTGATGGGTCCAGCTTTCTCTGGATGAAGCTTTTGTTAAGTGCTGGAGGAGGTTACATTTTTGATTCAGCACTTCTACATTTACAGGTTTATTTGAAATGTAGTCATTTTTCAGTACAGGTACAATTTCAAAGATTGACATTATTCCCCTAAACTTTTCTGTCCTCAGGTACGTTTGCAATATTGATGGCAGGCGGCGTGGCGGGCGTGGCGACCTGGGCCTTTGCCACGCCCATGGACGTGGTGAAAGCCCGGCTCCAGATGGCGGGGGCCGGCGGCCGGGAGTACGCCGGGGTCCTCCACTGCATGAGAGTGAGCTACAGAGAGGAGGGAGTGAGGGTCTTCTTCAAAGGCCTTCTCCTGAACAGCCTGAGGGCCTTCCCCGTCAACGCCGTCACTTTCCTCAGCTACGAGAGTCTAATGAGACTTTTCTGTCCACCGGAGACATGACCCACACTCCTTTTCCGTGCAAAGACAGTTTTAAGATGATGAGTCTTGAAATACTGTTTTTGAAAAATGTCTTAAGTCTGTGTGGAACAGGTCAACCCTCAACCTGAACACACTTCGGATGAACATATTTGATGAAAATGTTGAAATTCAATTCCAGCTGTTTCCTGAGGATATCAGAGCTGCTCATGTTTACACACATCAAATCCATTGCACAACAAAATATGAACGTAAACGCTATAATAATAACTTTGTTATGGACAGACAAGCGTTTCTCGCTATAGGTTTTGGTTTTGAAGACTTTTATTCCCAACTGGACACAATCAGTGTAGGATTTCCTAATAAACAATACAAATGATGTAGACGATTTTCATTATTGGCGAGCGGTCCATGGAGTGATGCGCTCTCACCGCCCTCATCAGCATTGACTTCAGCCGCAGCAGGCAGATGTTTTCAAACAAAGTCTGTCGACACATTTGCCAGATTAGCGTTTTATGGGTATGTGTCAGTGTTTAGCGTTGTTCTAACAGCTTGTTGTGCTGCCTCTAGGTGCTCATTGCAGCTTTACGAATTGTTGGTCAAAATGCAATTTCCAAGTTGAAGAATGAATGAAAAATGTGTTTACATGTGCAAACATATGAGAGAGGATAAGTAGGATATTTCTTAAAAACAAGTTATATTCAGGATACTGGTGTGTATGTAAATCAAGCTTATAATACTTGCAAAGTTACATTTAGCTTCTTTTTTGTCTTTAAGTTTAGAATTTACTTTTTATTTAATTAAAATGTTTTAAACCAGGCAATATAGTTTGTTTATTGATTTTTAAAGAAAATCGTTTTTATTTAGTGTTAGTTTCAGACATTTTTCTCTGCTTATTTTTGTTTCAGTTTTCATTTATTATAATAAATCACTCAAATCACCACTCAAAATACAAAATACACTTAAAAATACTTTTATTTTCTGCACTGTGTCCATCAAACATCATTACATCCTCACTTAAGAATTACATTTGTGAATATTTTTGCATCTTTGATTTGCACGTTCCCAAACAAACAGTACATAACTGCTCTCTGCTACCTCAACCCTAACCATCTTTGAACCTTTAACAATACAAATATAAAAAAATTATATATATATATTATATATATTGGACTTGCCTCTTGAAGCAGAATTCCAAACACCTATTATGGAAGAGAGATGTAAAAAGACAAATTTGTAGGGTATCAATATCAAATCTACGCCCACACCTGGTTTTCATAAGCACCAAGAAACAAATTCTCAAACATTAAAAAGAAAATAAATGTAGAATGAACATCACATTTTAAAAATATGTTAAAGTCAGACAACCTTTATGTTCAAATTGAAAACGAATCTCCAAGTGCATAAAGAAAGAAAAAGAAAAAAGACAGAGGCACAAAAACTGCAGCCAAAGAAGAGCATTACTATTATTATTACTCTTATTAAAATGATTGTCAGACTGACAACGATCACACAGACTTGTCCGATCACGCACCAGTAGAGTAGGAGACTTGAGGCAGAAAGATTGTAGCAGTATGGTCAGAAAAAAAAAAAGACGTTCAATTATTGGCACGATGCAGCGGATTTTGGCAAGATGTCAATGTGGGGAGAAAAAAAACCACTGAAAGATTGTGAATTTTAATTTGTCTTCACAGCCGTCATCATGAAACAACCACGAGATGGCTCACAGAGATGGCACGCCTTCATCAGTACCACAGGGTTTACATTGAATCCTGCTAGTAAAACATGAACATGGGTTTGATACATGTTGCACGGAGCTTTTTTAGGAAAACGCTGGTTTATAAACAGGTTGGGTTTATTTTTTCTTTGTTCAGGCCATTGCTGGTGTCGTTTTTGATCTGGTAGCACGGTGACATGGCTAAAAACAGATCTGATGGGGAAAGAAACACAAACAGCCTGGTAACAGCAAGTGTTGCCACATACTTTAAGAGGCTGCATTTGTAATGTGCCAACAACTTCAGTAGGTCATGGTTGAACCAGGAAGTTGGTTTGTAAATGGTGATGTTTACCACAGTTTGTGTATTCATTTTACACTTTGCCTTCTAATCTGACTAATTCTGTTTAAAACCAGTTTGACCGCCTGTTAGACGCAGCCCGTGCGCCAAACTACGAAAAATAAAAACTGAAGTTGAAATAAACGCTCTTCTCTTTGAGATTATGAACATGTGATCGACAGCAGTTTAGCGATTCATTCATAATCTCTAAGGCCCTTTTCCTGTGCAGGGTTGCCAGGGCTGCTATCCCAGCATGCAGCGTCTGTTTACAAATAAAAATACAGGAAATGTAAGTACATTAACCCCCACATACGTCCGCAACAGTTGATGATGGAGGATGAGCATTCCTAGAATACAGTATGTGACTTTTAAATGTTCCAAACATTGTTTTAAAAAAAAAAAAAAAAAAGTGTCGTAAAGGCAAGTCTGAGCTTTGGCTGGACACGCCTCCAGAAGGCCTCGCGCATCAGGCACTGGGGCCGTTACTCAACATCTTATATTCAGATGCGGTCATGATACATTTTACACAGTATGATACAGGGCAGCTTACACTGTCACATAATTAAAATCTTACACTTTCAATGCTTTACAGATATTCACAATAGCAGACATTCAGCAGGAGCTGCTGTACCACAGATGAGACATGAACCAGCACACTCTGGAATGCAAATGTAAGACAAAAGCTCTTACAGAAGTCACTTCCTTCTTGAAGCTGAAGGAAAACCCTGAGCTTCCCCTTTTACTGACAGATATTAGACTAAGCAAAGGATCAAGGAGGATGTAAATGTAAGTACATAATCAAGTTATGGGCAAAGAAATACTGTCTGTACTGTTGCACAGGACTAGGGATGGATTTGTCAAACAGAAAAGAGAGACTGTTTATGCAGAAGTGTTTTATATAGTATGTTTTAGCGAAAATGCATGTGTTTGGGAAGTAGTGAGCATATGACTGCATACATGAAACTTATTCTGCACGAGTTGTGTGAGAGTTTGTTAACAGATGTGCTGATGTAGTTTTTCTGTCGTTAAACGCGGCCCCCATTTACTACAACTCATCAAGACTTTTTCTCAGTTTTTTGATTCCATGTTCTCCGTGGAGGCAAGCAAGAAAAAGTTTTCTTCAAGAATTCAAGGTAACACAGGGAGAGCAACATATATACAATTGATCATTTGGCGGGCAAGACATAACAATGACACTAAATGGATCCAGGGAGAACAAAACATGGGTGGGTCCTCTTTACCAGGAATGTGAGCACGGTGAAGAACAAACAAACATCCAGTCAGCTCGTCTGTTAATACCATGATCCCAGTTTCAGGCAGCATTTTAGTCTCAGGTTGCTGAGGCCTTAGCGTGCCTGAGGGGCTTGGTGGTCGTTCTGGTCGTGTAGAAGTGGTTTTTGGCTCTGCTTGGCAGCCAAGGCCTGTAAGTTTGTCCTCTGGATCTGCCTGGCCTTGTTGTACAAGATGACCCCGAGGAACACGAGGACGGTGCCGATGGCGCTGACGATGGTGATGTGGTTACTGAACACGATGACGCTCAGCCAAATCGACAGGGCGTGTTTCACAGTACTGGCAACACTGAGGAAGAGAGGAGGGTGTTCACTGTCTGTAAATAGACATTGATGTGTAAAATCGCTGCAGTTCCCACTTAAATGCATGGCTGGAAAATGTGAAGCCGCAGCCTGTTGTTATCTAACAAGCACCATTTCCAGCATCTTGATAAACCTTACCAGGAACTCTGTACTAGGGATCATATTCAGCCAGGTGAACCCAATAAAGCGGCCAACAGTGTGTATAATCACACTCAACATCAGCGTCATCAGAAAGCTAAAGCCTGCAGCTGCTATAAGCCAGTTGGGACTCAAGTGAGGAATGGTGACATGTTGTAAATGCTTTCAGTATGGCCCTGTTATAACTGGGCTTTTCTTTTTGTGTGCGTCTCCCACCTGAATGTAACGGGGGAAATCCGTCCCATGAGAGCATAGGCGGTGACACTCTGCAGGTGGAACAGGGCGCCGTCGAAGAACAGCAACAGGATGATGTCTTGACTGAAGACGAAGCTTCGGCCGTTCTTCCCGATCACTGGGATGTCCTGGAAACACGGAGACGGAGCGCGACAAGCATCAACATCACAACCGCTGCCTCACCCTCCACATCCTGTGCTTTTAGTATGATAGAAATTGGCAGTGTTGTTTACTTAATATATAATTGTAATAATTGTAGCAATTGTAGTGTGTTCCTACCAAGAGGAAGAGCCAGGCAGGTATAAGCATGATGACTGCTGCTGCACTGGTATAGAACTGCAGCTCTGGAGGGCTGAAATAAGTCAGAGTTTTTAAAAACAAAAGCGTGTCAAAATTCTGTAATTTTTACAGTTTACAAACCAGAGGGATCACAGTCTTTTACCTGAACTTGTATTTGTCTCCACTTAGCAGTTTTTTGGAGAATACATTCTGCAAACTAAGATCAGAGATAAAAAAAAAAAAAAAAAGGGTTAAATAAAAGCATCACAGTGGCGTGGGATGGTTGTGTTCAGCGCGGCAGTACCAGTCCATGATGTTGGTGGAGAGAGCGGCGGAGAAGCCGATCATGTTGAAGCTAATCTCCGTGGCTGTGCAGAGGGCCAGGCCGGCCATGACGGGGAACAGGGACAGGTTCACCCACAGCCCTGCAGATCGGACACAATGACATTAGTCGACGCGCTCACCAACACAAAAGGCTTGAGCTGACCTCCCTGTGGCAGTCGAACTGGTAGAATCACATTTCATGCATTGTTGCCAAAAATGTTGAAGCGGGAAAAAATGTGTAATATGTAACTTTTCCGTATTACAAAAGCATCTGCACCTATGTCATATATTTTGTTGAAGCGTGTACTTGCGTTATCCCAAATGTTTCTAACAATTTTCAAACCTAGAGAAATCTGTCATTTTAATCTAACTTCCTTGTCGCTCCTACTTTTAGGCCCCTGCACAGACACAGCTGTCAATTCTTTTGTTTTACCCGCTTGGATGCCAACAGTGATTTATGTACATCAACTAGATAACTGACAATGCTTTCAGTGCCTCTCGGCCCACTACGTGTTATTCAAGTAACAAGAAATCATCACATTCACATGAAAGGATATGGCCGGTCTCTTACTATATTTTTCATATTGTCAACAAATCCTGAGGAGAGAACAAAGCCAGCAATGCGTTCGACTCTCCGTCAGACGTGAAAGACATCCGTGTGTCCTCTACCTGTGTACTCCCCGAGGATCAGCCTGGACATGATGACAGTGAAGATGGGTGCTGAGCTCTTCACCGTCTCTGCAAAAGACACCGCCACATTCTTCAGGCTCACCAAGCCCAGCACCACTGTGGTGAACCTGACAAATGGAGAATATGATGATGCCAATACTGGACTTTCAGGAAAAACAAGACATTGAAGTAGTATTTGTAAATCTAGCATCAAGTCTGTACTACTTTCTTAGAAGCTGCGAGTTAGCCTCTAACTGGTGATTTACTATACAGCTGAAAATAGAGGAGGGGGCCCACCTCATGAGTCCCACAAACAGCATGATCATGATGAAGTTGGGGGGGTACTCGGTTCTGGACTTGTGTTGGTACAGGCAACAGGGCACAAACATCTTTAGGAAGCCTATGACGGTGGTGGAGAGCATCTGAATGGCACCTGGGGAGCATATGGAAGACAACAGAATTGAGCTAAAAGCACAAAGACCTGAAGCATGAATGTCAAATAAACTTCTTCACCTCCTGCAACTGTGACCTAATATTTACCATTGCCTTGTTAGACAAATAAAGACATAAGCATAACAAGATAAACAATCCACAGTGGCACAAAGCCTGCTGTAGGTTTTGCATGTTTAAAAAACTTGCTTTCCATTCATTTTAGTAAACAACAAAAATCTACTGGAATTAGGAAATACATCATAGTGAACAATTTGATGTATTTACATACTTTTCTTTTTCGTCAAAGTTACATAATCGTCAAATGTAATGTAACGCACCTTAAATATATTAAACTAATGACAAATGTATTGTTGAACATTTGAGTAGAAAAACAAGCTAATGTGAAAAAGGTCATTTGAATTTGGGAAGTTTCTTGCATTAAAATGTTTTGGTATAGTGTCCCTGAATGCACCAGCAGACTGAGTTTAGTTAAACATCTCATCATCTCCACATCTATTGTGGTCTGGAAGGCAAATTCAATGTGCGAAGGGTGGGAGTCGTCATTCAAGATCGAACCAGTTTGACTGCTCGCTGTCAGTCAACAATTTCATTGCATGCGACATAGGACAGGGAGGTAAATCTGAATGTCTCGTCAAAGGTGAGGCAGCCCTAATGTATGTGCACGAGTACTGAAAATGTGAGTTTTTCACATGATACTATTAGAAGTGTATTTATTATTTTCTTTACCCAGCATGCTGGGCTCCCCCTGCAGCAGTGACAGGATGTACTTGTTGAGGAAAAGGGTGCAGAAGCTGAAGAAGTACCAGAAGCCCAGGTAGGTCATGGAGCGCCAGTTCCAGACCCCTGACTCCGCCTCGATCACCGTAGTCTCCGTGACTGTGATCTTCAGCACCTGCTCCCCTGGAAGGCTCTCACTGCGGGCCAGCACCACCCGCTCCTGGTGGGTGCGGAACGGCGACAGGAGGAGCCACAGCGGATGCCTCGCAGTCTGCCTGCCGACCGGCATCACGCCTGCTGCCCGAGGGGCCCCCGGGGGCCCGACAGATGGGTGATAAGAGGGAGGTGAGGGGGTAGAGGAGAGTTTTGATGGTTAGTCCATCTTCTGATTGGTCCAGCAATTGACGAGTCCCTCAGTCTTGCAGGAAATGCTTTAAGTCCCGGGGGCCCCTGTCCTCTGCTGCAGAATCTGGGGGGGATCCGCCTCCTTGCAATGCACTAGTAAAAACATCACATTTTTTTTTTTATTATACTGTGTCACATACACATTTTGTTACCCACTTTTTTAAAAAATATTGTAAAAATGTGAGTGTATTTAGTCTCATGCTGCTCTGATATTTTACATGCAAATCACATAATCCACATTCATATCCATGCTGTTATTCACTACGTACTGAAACTGTGTGTTGCATTACATCCCAACACTATTCCCACAGACACAGTGAGCAGAGCTCCTCACATGGAGAGAAACTGAGAGAAGACTCAACGCTTCACAAGTGGTTCAGCTTCTTCTGTCAACGACAGTCAACACAATACAACACTGACTGGTACAAACACAGAAGCTATAACAAAGCTAGCACAAGGTGTCCGGATGAAGGGAAACTCGACATGTGAAGAACTCTTACCTGTTTGAATGTGGACGCTTCAACTAGCCGAGGCAGCGGCGATAAATAAATAAAAAGGAAGTTGCACATTGACGTTAGCTAGACGCAGTTTTTTTTTACGGTGACGTGAGATGCGGAGCAGCTTTAAAGCCAGTCGTGTTGACCGCCATATTTCACAACACGAGAAAGAGAGAGTTAAATGAGACTATACACACAAACCTTTCTCTTTCTGGGAGGCTCATATCTGTGCACCTGCCCTTTGAGACGTGGCTGCTAGCTAACAACAATCAATGAGCAGCGTCAAGCTAACCCGACAGAACAACACGAACACCTTCAAAATAAAAGCTTTATGCAAGGGGAAGCGAAAAGTGCAGTAGCTAACTCATTGGTCACATAGGGTCAAGTTTAAATTCAATTCAAACTCAATGATCTAATAATTACTCTGAAAATGTTTATATATATATATATATATATTTATGATCTTTAGTACCTTACGCCGCAATAAAAAAAAAGCTTTTATTTGACGTGATACAATCACTGCGTTTCCGGTGAGACTCTTTACAACTTGATGAAGGTGCCACGAAACAGAATAGATGTTGCTCAACAATGATGTATTGAAAAGACTGTCATTGTGTTTGTGGTTGAAAAACAAATGCTTCTAAAAAAATTTAAAAATTTTTTAAAAAACTGAAATAATAGACCCAGTACATCAGATTGTACGGCCCCAGGGCCACATGTGTAAGGTTAATTGGAAATTACAAAATAAACATATTTTCTAATTTTACCTCATGCATGGACTAAAGCTGCATTGCTTTTATTTTTGAAGTTGTTTTTTATTCACGTGCATAATGACGCAATACGTATATCAAGACGACTTTAGCCTCAAAAATGGCCGCTCATGCTAAGAAAAGAAAGGTAGATGCAGAATGCAGGGTTTTCAACAAAAATTGGACTGCTAAGTATTTATTTACTGAAGTCGTAGGTAAAGCCGTGTGTTTAGTTTGCGGGGAGCAGATCGCTCCGTTCACATTTTGTTTACCAATGTTTTGGGAAATTTGATTGAATAAATGACATTTTTTGTCAGGCAACCTCACTTTTTCATTGTTTAATCATAACATATACTCTTACCAGCTTGTCAAAACAATGCTATTTACTGCTTTTTATAAAGAAATACAATTAATATTATGCAGAATTGAGTTCAGCCTTTTGGCCCGGCCCTCCACAATATTTTCTGTTTCTCATGTGGCCCCATGGAAAAAATAATTGCCCACCCCTGCAGTACATCCATGGGTCAACTCCACTGCTATTAGCATGTGTTGCAGATCTGTTTTACTGTATAAGAATACAGTTGCCTCTATGCTGTAGCAGTTTGTGTGATAGTGAAGTGTAGGCCTATATTAGTTTTCAATATTATTACAGTGTCAGCAATCCGCACATCCGTGAAGATACTGTGTTAGTATTGCAGATACTGTGACTATACAAGTATTAGTATTGAAGATACTGTGTGGATACAGTATTAGTATTGCAGATACTGTGACTATACAAATCAATCAAATCAAGTTTATTTATATAGCCCAATATCACAAATTATACATTTGTCTCAGTGGGCTTTACAGCCTGTACAAGGTACGACACCCTCTGTCCTTAGACCCTCACATCGCACAAGGAAAAACTTCCTAAAAGATACACAATACACAATTAGTGGGGGAAATATGGAAGAAACCTCAGGGAGAACAACTGAGGAGGGATCCCTCTCCCAGGACGGACAGACGTGCAATAGGTGACGTGTGTACAGAACAAACAACATAATTAAAAATACAGCATAGACAATCTATGCGACAGAAAACAAAATACGATGGTATATAAAAAAGATGGATCCAGGGGGATGTCAAGGCTTCCTGGTGTCGGGCAGGACCAGGGCAACAGGTGCGCCCACGATTTCCTTATAATATTGCCTAAAGGAAGCATATATAAGGTGAATAGAATAGGTCCAAGTACAGAACCTTGCAGGACACCATGACTGACTTTGGATTCATCGTTAACACGTACAAATTGAGATCGCTCAGATAAATAGGATTTAAACCAGCTCAGTGCAGTTCCTGCTATGCCAATGAAATGTTCCAGTCTCTGCAGCAGAATGTCCTGGTCAACAGTGTCAAAAGCAGCACTGAGGTCTAACAAGACAAGAACAGAGACAAGTCCTTTGTCTGATGCCAGTAGAAGGTCATTGGTAACTTTCACCAGTGCCGTCTCTGTGCTATGATGAACTCTAAATCCAGATTGAAAAACCTCAAATAAAGTATTGTTATGTAGAAAATCACATAACTGTTTTGCGACTGCTTTCTCAAGAATTTTAGCGAGAAATGGAAGGTTAGATATCGGTCTATAGTTGGCTAAAACCTCTGGATCAAGACTGGGCTTTTTAAGAAGAGGTTTTATTACAGCTACTTTAAATGATTCTGGTACATAGCCAGATAATAGAGACAGGTTGATCATATTTAATAACGAGGAGTTAATTAAGGGTAAAACTTCTTTAAGCAACTTAGTTGGAATCGGGTCTAAGAGACAAGTTGATGGTTTAGACGACGAAATTGTTGAATTTAGTTGGTTAAGATCGATCGGAGAAAAGCAGTCTAGATATATTTCAGGTGTTACAGTTGTTTTGAAGGTTCCTGTTTTAGAAGCTAAATCATTACCAATTGAGGAGAGGAGATTTATTATTATCAACGTCCACATGAATATTAAAGTCACCTACAATAATTACTTTATCTGTTTTAAGGACTAAACTTGATCAAAATTCTGAGAATTCGGATAGAAAATCAGAATACGGACCAGGAGGGCGGTACACTGTAAAAATAAGATTGGCTTTATTGTTTTCCATATTGGGTTTGAAAGTGTAAGAACAAGGCTTTCAAAAGAGTTTTAGTTTAGGTTAGTTCAGTATTAGTATTGCAGATAATGTGACTATACAGTATTAGTATTGAAGCTACTGTGCAGATACAGTATTAGTATTGAAGCTACTGTGCAGATACAGTATTAGTATTAAAGCTACAGTGCAGATACAGTATTAGTATTAAAGCTACTGTGCAGATACAGTATTAGTATTGAAGCTACTGTGACTATACAGTATTAGTATTGAAGCTACTGTGACTATACAGTATTAGTATT
>CALSBV010010214.1:9125844-9141704 GCA_943590825.1 Bovichtus diacanthus
TCCTAAACAGACTCAACAACTACTAGCTAACTACTTCTGTTGGCTAAACAAAAATAAAGACTATAGGTAGACAGACGTCCTTTCTCAGAGTTCTGTAAATCACCCAGCTAGCAGCTGCCGTTTCGCTTTGATGCTGAGTAATAACCAAAGCTTACTGACTAGTTATGTAGCATTTTTAGCCAGTTGAGCCAAATATAAGTAAATGATAGTTTTGGAGTTTGATTCAAAATGAGTAACTTTTTTTTGTAAAAAGGCATATTGAAATGAAATATTCTGTACTGAAATAAAAAGACATCGGACATGGCCTTTCACAGGGGTCCCGTACGTTGTATTTTTGCCTGTCCGTGCACATGCAACATTCTGTAAATACGCGGGTGCGGATGGACGGAGAAAATGGAGGTTTGAGGAGTTTTGAGTACGGTATATCAGTTTGCCGCACAGAGTATAAAAGATCAAACATTTCCTTGTCACGATTCCGTGTCAGCTCATGTCTGTGCGGAAAGCATTACTGGGACTTCATTCCCACATATTTATTTAAACAAAATACAACATGGAGGACCGCAGCAAAAAAAGCAGATTGGCCCAATACTTGGAATATCACTATGGAGCAAAATTATGAAGGGCAACAGCATTATGACAGACGTTTTTGAATGGAGTTTGGCGAGACCTTTGATTCATAAAAAGACAAAACGGCACAGAGCGCGGTCAAGCTAAAACCAAGACTAAGGGGTCCTTGAGACTTTGAAGAAGACCTTGAGGACGCCTCGTGCCTCAGAACTCTTCGTCCTCTGAGCTGAGGTAGTTCTGCTTCTTCCTCACGTTCCAGTGTAAACACTGGGCCAGGCTCTCAAACCAGTCATTGACCGGGTCGCGGAAACAGATGGAGGGAACTGGGAAGCAGGAAGTGGTGATCGTAATACTGGAACAAGGAAAAAGGAAGAAAACAAATTCAGAAACGGCTTTGTGTCGCAATGGTTGCAGCCTGAATGAAAGAAAAGTCCCAGTACTTGCCATCATACAAACAAAAGAGGAGGTGTTGACATTAGATGGAGTAACTTCCTTCTGAAGCAACACTGGGTATTTGTTAAGTGTGATTCCATGACTCAAAGTGACTGACAGCTCATATCAAGAACCAGGAAGGTGATTATCTCAAGATGAGTTACACAAAGGAAGAACCTGGACCTGCCGCGAGGGACACTCCTGGCCTTTAGCCCGTTAAGCAGGTTGATAAGGTTATGTAACAAAGCCTGTCAGTGTTGTGGCAGCTGCCTGGAGAGTTAAACTTATTATCCATTACACAGTCTGAGTTTTGTTTTGCTTCATTTACTCAGCGGCACCCTTATTGTCTGTGTGCGTCTGACCAGCTCGGTATGTGGACTAACCTGTCTCCGTGGCAGATCTCCTGTCTCTTCCTTCCATCAAAGGACACCCAGGCTGTGTTTCTGGCGTCACGTGACAGCATTATCTAATAGAAAACAACAAGCAAAGAACACATTTTTGTATTGTGTATATGTTTTTGTCTCAACTGACATGAAATGTACTCATTTCTAAATCACAAACTTTTACTGAAATTCCTTTCACAGGTCAGTTTAATTTACATCTAACATTTCGTTTGGTTTTTAGATTCAAATAATTTACAAATACAACCTGTAAAACCTGCCTCTCTCTCTTTTGACAAAACACACACACACACAATTATTGATTCAAAATAATAACGAATCCGATGTGTAGGATCTTAAGTTAACATGTTGTTGTAAATACCTTGAGCTCCACCCCGGCAGGCACCACGATGGGTCTGAAGGAGAGCGAGTGTGGGCAGATGGGGGTGATCATGATGGCTGGGACGTTGGGATGGATCATGGACGCTCCTGCTGCCACTGCATACGCTGTACTTCCTGTAGGCGTCGACACTATGACACCTGAGGGGACACACGGGGAATTCAGGCTCGATGTCACGTCTTAGTCACACTTACTGTAACTCAATAGGTGCTTCTCCATAAAGCGCTACCTCAGGTCACCTTTTACAACAAAAGCATCTCCACACATTTGAACTAACTTTAAATATAGCACAAAAACAATTAGTATGTAAAAGAAATATAATACTCCATACAACTCCAAAAAGAATTGGGAGAAAAACTTCTTTTAAATAAATGATTTGCCTTGAATTACTTATCCCATGACTTCATATGGTGGGTCCATTTGTATATTTAGTTACAAGTAAATATACAAATGAACCCTCCATGCGAGTTCCACCATATGTTTTTTGTTACATGCCGTTTTGAATGCATCGGAAAATATTCGGTGTAATTATTAGGCTGCAACCTGCAGTTTCTGTGTGTGAGCCAAAGAAACTCAATGACGTGACACAATATGCATGATTCATATTCAAAAGCTACTAGTGACTATTTTTGAAGCTGGAAATCTTTTTAGATTCTTTGACTGTTTTGCCAAGCTACAATAGTTCTAGATATATATTGTATTTTCTACGAATGGCCTTTCAGAGACTTCACGTTTTCTTATCTACCGACCGTCAGGTGTTGGCTGTCACGCTGGTTTTACTCAGACAATATTAAAACTCTACTCAAGTGTGAACTCGCTTGGCAGCCTCTGATCTGATTTATGCAACGTCCCCAGAGCGCTGAACATCAACAGGGATTATCTGCCCGCTCACCGTCCCCCTGCACTGTGGTAATGAGGTGTCCGTCCAGGAACAGGTCGACGTTGGAGAGATAGGAGGAGGGTCCTCTGTCCACCACCACCTCGTTCAGCACCTGAAACACACCATCACCATCATAATCTGCTTGACATGATGTCACTACCAAAACCTGGGTGAAGAAAGGCGAGTCATTATGAGGACGCCGCAGGGCTGAACCGGTTGGACCCGTTTACAGTGTGGACTGCAGTGAAATAGCATCCTGCGGCTAATTGGTCAACAATTACTTCTTTAGTAGGATGCTCATTGGCTACTACCACGGAAGTTCAGATTTATTTACAACTTTTTGTGTGCGTTTGCTTTAGTTTTGGAGAACCTGAGCCATTTATCTCCCGGGGCTGGTGTGTAAGTCACCCGACATGAACTGATGGACAGAACTGTATTTTCATGTTTAGGTGAGTGTTGGTTCAAGCGGAAGATATTACCTGATACTGCGAGGATTTCCGGCTGGTTTCCATGTCCCCATTAGTCAGGATGATGCCCTTTTCGTCCACTCTGGCCTTCTTCTCCCAGTTCTCTTTGAGCACCCGGACTTTCAAGCGACTTCGTAGGACAATAGCAGCATTACCTGTGTACAAATACATTTGATGTAGTCTTTTGCATGTGAAAACTGGATTACAGCACATGCTTTGCAAGTGGGAGTGTTTATGTCAAAAGACGGATTAAAGAACATTCAGTACCTTCAATTATTTGGTTGACCTGAGACTGGTAGGTGTCAAATTTAAAAGGTGTCAGGAAACCCAGGGAGCCCAGGTGGAAGGCCATAACTGGTGGAACGCTCTCCTACAAATAAACAAAGAGGAGGACTGTTGTGTCATACTAGTAAATGTGAATTTAAACTAGAAAATGTAAAAAAAATGTTTTAAAAGACAGTATATACCTGGAAGAGCGAAGATGCATACAGTAAAGTTCCATCTCCACCAAGACAGATGATGAAGTCTACGCGATTAGAGATATCATCAAGATCTGGGAAACATAAAGACAATAAACGTTTTAAATATCTCATCAAAGATCCGGACTCGTCATACAGAGCGTCTTGACAACGACTGGCTTTCATACCGTCTCTGAAAGTGCAGAATTTCTTAGTAATGGCCCCAAAGTTTTCATCGTCTGTAATGGCCGGATCCTCCAGAACTTTCTTTTCCACATAAACAATCATGTCCTTCACCTACAACAACAACAACAACAAAAAAAACAAGATTAGCAACTGACAGCAAGGACTTTGAATGAAAGACGGCGTCACACGCAGTGGTTTCACACTGATCCCTCACCAGCTTCCCACCCGCAAAAGCTGCCAATTATGCTCATTGTTAAAGGCCGCCCCATCACAGTCAGTAGTGTCGGTGAACACGTGGTCATACCTCGGTGAGGAACATGCAGAGCTCTTTGAAAGGTTGAAGCAGACTGGGATCTCGTATCTTCTTGATGACAAGGACACTTTTTGGTGGCTTGTTCCACGTCAGTTTCTGACTGGCGGGGTCCTGAATGTGCCTGAACACACAAACACAGCTTTCACATCAGGAGGGCGAAACAGACTCAACGGTCACTTGATAAGCATTCCCCCGTTACGTCAGCGTAGACCCGAGCGATGAGCCTCAGATAACTCAAGCACCCTACTGTTCATCCCAAAACAGGACTGATATCTACAGTAATTAGGGTGACCAGTTTAAAAGACCCCATGTGTCGTCCGCAGGGCCCCTCACCTCATCTCCACCCCTCACAGAGTCAGCTATATTATTGGCACAATAAAAAAAAAAGACAAAACTACGAAAGGGGTAAGGTTAAAACTAAATGTGGGGGTGGTGTTTTGAGGGGGGAAAAAAAGGGGGAAAATCTCTCTCTCAAAAAAAGAACAACTCAGCTCTTATAACCGAAAGTGCAATCTGAGAGGACAAGCGAAGAGCCACGAGTTGTGAGGAGGAAGCCACAGGAAAAACACGACATGAACGGCACTAAACTGTAACATCAGAACTCCCCGGGGCAGAAACTAATGTGGACCAGGACCAAAGTGGGATCTTGGTCTGTGATTATTTAACAAAACCGAAGTCTGATGACGGCTCTCATTGGTTACAGCTCGGTCATGCATATTAAGCTTTTACTGATGTGACTGATCACATGTGGACAATGCCAGTTTCAAGCCTAGTTAGGATCAGTGGACGTAACTGAGACTAAATGAGGAGATGATTCATAAAAAGGAATTAACAATTATAATTAGAAAATGAACACAACATTCCACTTTAGTTCGATGCCACGCTCTTTCCCTCTGGTCATGCAATAAATATGTCGACACGGTTACGCCGCTGCCTTCAGTGTCATTGTGGTTTTACTGGGAATACCAGCTGATACTCTCCAATTAACCTTCGAACAGTGATTTACTGTACACGCAGTGTGTCAACACCATCAGCACACATGGCCCACTATCTTCTAATGCAAATATTTAAATGATCAGACGCCATTTATACAATTGAAGCTGCAGGTTGAGAACCGTGCCAGGAGAACATGTCCATGTTTGTTTGTCTTGTTTCTTTGTCAACCCCAAAAGTATCAAAAAGACCAAACACTATAACGCAAACAAATACAAAAACACCACAAACTAAAGCCTTAGATCTGCCCCAGATTATTCACAAGGCAGTAATTACTGGTATTACTAGTATTACTAGATTGCCTTGTACTGCACAGGTCATTGAGATCAATCCCCTGCAGCATTTAAACTTAAAAAGAAAAAAAGGAGGACAACATCCAAATAAAACACTTCCTAAATGAAGTGAACCTGATTAACCATAGACAAGTAGAAAAACAGAAGCTGTGCAGGCCTGGTTTCAAACACAAATACAATCAAAACTTCATTAGCATTTGAAGCGGTGACAAGCTGTGATCTATTTATGGCCAGTTTCTCATCCGACCACCTCAAAGCACCCACACCCCCGACCTTCCCCTTTTACTGGATAACCTGGCTCCCTTACAACAGCCAGCCTGTGACAACACACACACACTGCCACATCTCCAGTGTAACAACACCTCAACAACTAAACCTAGAGATCAGTCGAACATGGCACACTCGAAACAAATCAAAAGACAAAACAAAAAGACAAAAATGATCCTCGACTTCATGCACTGCCTGCTGGTGCCAGTTAATATTTCACCTATTGACCGTCTGTAGAGAAAGAAGACAGGTAAGATGCTCTCACCATTTCCACACTTGGTTCTCCTTTTTGTTCCCGGCAGTGTCCTGCTGTACGCACTGGTTGAACTTCATGGCTATATACATGCAACAAAGGATGCTGCCTCAGGTAGACTCAGCTGGAGAACGGGGCTCTTTCCCGGTGACCTGCACTGACAACACGGCTCATTCTTCCTCTAACAACTTCCTCGATTGCTACACATTGTGAAGCAGCTGGAGCAACTGAGTCAGTTTTAACTTCTTGCGGTCAAGCTGTGAGCCAGCCACCGGCAGTCTGAGAGGCTGAGCGAGGCGGAGAGTCTCTCCATGCACTGTGGTCGGGCTGCAGGATCAGCTAATAACCCCTCGAGCTGGATCCACTGTGGCTATATTTGTTCCAATGAAGACTGAAGACTTAACACTAAACCTCCCTGGTACACTCTGCTGCTGAATTAAAGCGCTCGCTCATCTTAAAGTTGACTTCAGCTCAGACCCCGCCCACTCTGCTGTGCTAAACACGCCCATTTCAGAGAAAGGCTTTCCTTATTGGAGAGGTGTGATTTACTGAAACTGAGCTGTTCCTGAAACTAATATCTCCACTCTAAAGACAGGTATTACTCAATAAGCCAGATCACTTCAATTAAAATTTGAATTTTTTTTTTTTTTAATAGAATTGAATATAAGAATGTTTTCTTCTATTTCATTTATTCAGTCATACATGTAAGGGTTTACGTACGTGGTGTTGAAAAAAGAAAATAATGTCACAACTTCCCCCTAAAGAACAAAGAAAGAAAGACTCCCTTTTTATTTCATGACCTATTTTCCAGAAGAAACAATGTGGCCTGAAGACCTGCTGGAAGGGGACATGCAGGGTGAAATATTTCACCAGGGCTACGTGGGTAAATTATGTAATTATGCGTTATGGGAATACAACAGGATGTACTGGAGCTTCCTAATGTCTGTACTACAGTTACCGTCATAGATTAAGTTTAACCAGTTTACTGCTGAGCGACCAGGAAGTTGCTTTTTACTCTCACTGGCTATTTTATCTCACACACTGATATGACGTACTGTAGAGCAGACAGAAATCGTTATGCTACTTCAGACTTCACTGGGTCAGATTACAAAGAAAAAACAGCATCTGCATATGCTTTTGATTAGGATGGATTTACATTTATAATTCAATGGGTGCATCCATGTGGAAACCAGTTTCTTTTGCATGGCACCACTTTGAAAAGTAAGTAAAGTAAGAGCGTCATTACTTTATGGTATGACTCTTTGGCTAGAAAGAAGCCCACATAAGGAAAGACAACACATGGTTTACCGACAAGCTCTAAAACGATTCCTTGTGTCATGGTTGTTGTTTTTGTTTCAGGGTGTGTTTGGGGGCCTTTGTGATGGGTGGAGATTCTGTTTGTAGTTGAAGAACAAATGCTCTCCAACAATTAATGCCAAAAGCAAAAACCAAACAAAAGACCAAGCTACCTTGAGCAGTATCACAACCACACCCTTCCACAGAGAATTAATGAAGTTTGCATTGGCAGAACTGTGATAACTTCTCTCAAGCTTTCGTGCCAAATTACCTTATCAATCGCTGCATCATTTCCAACTACATTGTCACAGTGTTTCTCTGTGGATCTTGGTCTTCCTAAAAGTAAGCACTACAGCCTAACCTTTATTTTTGGAATAAAGATAGACTGGTTTTGCTGCTTTTAACCCGTCTAGCAGCTTTGAGGACACTAATCTGTCAATTACTGCTGCCTAAAACCAACAGTGCTGGCAGCCACTTATGTGACCAAGGGAGTCAAGAGGCCAACAGTCTGACAAGGCTGTGACAGGGAAACAACAAGAGTCCTTTAATAACTCTGCAGACAGACACATCAAGTAGATGTATGAGACAGTTTCAGCAGGTGTACACATAAACATCTGCTATCTATATATAACGCAATCCGAATTCAACAGCTCTGCAACAATTGAATACTTGCGTACCTGTGTGAAGTGTCCAGCTTCTTTGGATAATATGTCATTATAGGATTGTGTAGTAATTTGTGTTGGCATACTGTATAGGATTAAAAAAAATAAGAATGTTTTATTGCTAGGTGCATAGGTACATAGGTACACAGGCTAAGCTTCATGAAGCTCCTCTTCCTCTTCTCATAAATCTTTAAGCGTTTATAGCGCAATACAAGTGACCAACATGAAGACACGTATGATACGTTTACACATATTGTACTACACGTGTGTGTAGGTCGGTGTGTGTGTGTGTGTAAAAGACAGAGGGGGGAGAGACAAGGCAATGACACAAGCATATACAGTAAAGAAGAAATACGGATGTGATGTTGCCATACGGTGCGCAATCCTTTTATTGCCAACTCTGAAGTGACATAAGAGGATCTTAAGAAATCAAAGTGGAAGACTGTGCTAATGAGGTTAAAAGCTTCTCATAAAACAACCAGTTTAGGAGAAGTAAACCATATAGTGGGCTGTATTTACCAGTTGCAGGGAGAACAAGTTATAATAATGACTCGAATAAGAAAGAAGAAAGAATGTGAGAGTGATGTCACATATTCAGCACAGAAGTTCAGGAGCACAGAAGACGTTTTAAAGAAAAAGTCAACCTAAAGGGCATGTTTAATGGCTGTATCTTTAGATTTGTTTTGATGTCCTGTATATTTTGGACTGCTTCCTGATGTAATGGTCTGACCAATGTTTACTAAGGTACAAGCTACTGTGGTAAGCTGGGACATGGTGTTCTATGATGGCTGCCACTGTGAGCTCAGTTAATGGTAAATCTGAACCCACTCAAGTGAAAACTGAATTTTCTTTGTTGGGAAAGTAAACGTTTATCAAGGAGAAGACAGTCTATATAGTTGAAACTGCACCAGAGCACTGCTGAGGAACAGAGTTAGACGCATTGAGGTTGCATCACTTGAAAAACCCATTGAATTCAATTGGAAGGAAGCTTAACGCTACATGAAAAGTTGGTCAAACCTTTAATTGACAGGCAGTTGGTATTTCACACCTTCTGCTGGCAGTCAGCTGCACTGGCACTGTATTACAATATTGCGCCAAATTTCAACATGCGAGTGGGGCTTTTTTGAGTTCTACTATTTTATTTAGTATTGGGAAAGTGCTGATTTTAACCAAATAGGTAGGCGCCACCCGCCAGATGTAAAGGAAGCTTTAATATTAACAACTGACCCCAAGCATGTTGCCAAACAAGATCTAAAAGCAACAGCAAGTCATTTGTTTTGGTGCTCCACGGACTAAACTGACACTACTATGCAAAGTTGTACAGGGATATGTGACTGGTAAATATAAAAAAAAAAAAAAAAAAAGACAAGGGTACAAAAACTTCTTGCAGAATCCATTTGGTCTGTCCAACTTACATTACTGTGTGTGGATTCTGGAGCATGCATGCCTTCGGGCCGAATGTGGTCACAGGGCTTGGTCCATGAAGCGACTGATTCCTCCTAAAAGAGAGGACGACAAAGGCAAACATTCAGGTTTAAGAAAGAAACAGAAGCTGCACACCATCACCCACACAATTAGTTAAAAGCAAGTGCACGCCATTTAAAAACGGGAAAATGTTTCTAAAGGCCTCTTTATGTTGCATTTCTAATCAAATAAATTACACTTTCATTTCTCCGATTAACGACAACAAAAAAAAAAAAAAAAGAAGCAAAGCCAGAGTGACTGAGACATTTAGAAAAAGAGTCTGAGCCTCAGAATTTCCACAATTGAATTCATCATCTGCAGATATGAGGTTATTTCACACACTGTGGGTTCTTTTTGTGGCGACAAACCACCACTCTATCTATCTCTATCTGTATGATAAAACATTACACACCGGTGCTCATACCGTGTCAAGACCTTTTCACAGTTCTTGGCAAATGGTAATAATGCATTGCAAATGTTTGAAAAAACCAAACACTTCTATGTATCCTACCTGCAGTACGAACACTGAGTAAATGATGAAAAGAAGTCCAACAGTTTGAATAAACAACAACATTTTACACCAGGACCTGTCGCAATTATTACATAATCCCGCTGACTGCGATCATTTCCAATGGAATTCAAAGCCAATGCTATAAACATGGCAACAAATATGAAGTAAATTAGGTGTAAATGAATTGTCTGCCTGGAAAAAGAACCACTTCAAACTCTTTTTTCGTTACATTGGGTCAGACTACTCCACAGTTTTAGAACATGCTATTTAAAAGAAATCTATGAGCAGCAGAGCGAGACGTGTAACACCGATTCAGCAAACTATTGGAAGATTAATTGACACTCAACAATGGCATCATTTTGATGAGCAGCGATTGAATTCAACAACATGGATTTAGGTCAGGTGGCAAAGCCAAACAACAGCGCTGCTTAAAGCACAGCCTGTCTTTCTTGACTTTGTTAAAACAATACGATTATATCGGGGGTGAAGGGTCGGCGACACCGAGCTGTGATGCAGCGCTACCAAGACGACTGCCTCGAACTACAGAAGCTTCTGCGCTTCGTCACACCACTCGGCCAACAAATCCTCTTAGCAGTCCGATTCTGTGAATTCACCATCTGCTGTTTGCTGGCTCTTAAAGCTGCATTCATCAATGTTTTCATATTAACACTGAATGAAACGACTACGTGTGATGTGACAGGTGTTGCTCACAGATAATTATTATTATTATTGAGTTTCTAGCCCAGGGGTGGGCAAACTACGGCCCGCGGGCCATATACGGCCCGTTGGGCTTTTTAATCCGGCCCGCCGAACTTGTCCAAATTATATTTAAAAATAATAATAATAATAATAATAAAAAAAGATCGGCGCACTTCAGGCACATTCACCTTGTTGGCGTGTGGTATATTTTTGTATCTTCATGTGCTCTGGTAATTATGGTAAATACCAAAAACAAATTGAAAATTGCACCTGAACACAACACACAACGCACTTGTAATTACCAGTTTACAAGTGGAAAAGATCATCTTTACCATAGCACTTGAAGGTACCATTACTTCTTCTGTTTTTAGCTTTGCTCTGTGAGCCCTTCTGTAAAAATGAGCTTATCAAAGAAAAGAAAAGTGGATAGTGAGTGCCGAGTGTTTAATACGGAGTGGGCAACAAAATATTTTTTCACTGAAGTCCAGTCAAAGGCTGTATGCCTGATATGCCAAGAAACTGTCGCGGTTTTCAAAGAGTACAATATCAGCCGTCACTTTGCTACGAAGCATGCTAACTATGCTAGCAAGCAGTCAACACAAGAACGGACGGCTACGGCTCAGAGGTTGGTGGCTAATTTACAGACTCAGCAACAGTTTTTTCACCGACAAACTGCAATTCAAGAGTCAACTACCAAGGCAAGTTTTTTGCTGGCATTCAAATTAGCAAAAGCTAGCAAGCCTTTCTCCGAAGGCGAGTTTTTAAAAGAATGCATGGTAGAGACGGCAGGTCTACTGTGTCCGGAGAGCCAAGGCAAGTTTGAAAAAATCAGTTTATCGCGCAGGACTGTGACTCGCCGTGTGGAACCTGAAAGAGAAGATCGGCACATTTTTGGAGTCAGTGGGGAAATCCGACGAATTTCCCGAGCTAAGCGACAAGAACTGGCTTTGTGATTTTGCGTTTGCTGTGGACATATTTTCACACTTGAATGAGCTGAATGTGAAACTACAGGGGAAAGATCAGTTTGTGCACGACATGTACAAACATGTTACAGCCTTCAAATCTAAGCTAACTTTATTCTCCAGACAAATTGCAAACAAATCTTTCGCTCATTTCTCCACACTTGCCACGCAGAAAGAGGCAACGCGAAATGCAAAGAAATACAGCAAATCACTGGACGACCTGCACGGAGAATTCAGCCGTCGGTTCTCTGATTTTGAAAACATTGAAAAGTCACTTCAGCTGGTGTCCTGTCCCCTGTCACAAGACCCTGAAACAGCACCAGAAGAGGTGCAATTGGAACTGATCGATCTTCAGTCTGACTCCGTCTTAAAGGAGAAGTTCAACTCTCTTAAACTGAATGACTTTTATGCTTCACTTAACGAAGCCACGTTTCCAAACCTCCGGAAGACAGCACAGAAGATGTTGACTTTGTTTGGCTCGACCTACGTATGTGAGCAGACATTCAGCGTCATGAACATCAACAAATCCCGTCACAGATTCAAGTTAACTGACCAACACCTCGGATCTATCCTGAGAATTGCCACAACAAAACTTACTCCAGACTTTGATGCACTGGCAAAAAAGGGAGATCAACAACACTGTTCCCACTGAAATTGAACGTGAGTTTCTCTACTGTGTTTATTTAAATTAAATTAAATTAAATTAATGCCTTTGGAAAACAATTTGTATAATGAGCCTTGCATATTCATGCTTTGCTACATGTTACAGGCCAAATCCTCTCATGTAATGGCTTTTACATGTAATTTATATTAGTTCACAAAAACACTCCATCCATCTGTTTCTGGCCCGGCCCCTCTGTCAAATTTTAGAACCCATTGTGGCCCGCGAGTCAAAAAGTTTGCCCACCCCTGTTCTAGCCTCTTATAGCTCTTTGTTTTGGAAGTAGTCCGGAGGCCAGAGACATGACTCCAATGGAATGATAATGCTGCGTCGTGTCAATCAGGTATGATAGTGGGCGACTGCTTATGTTTAAGGATTTTATTTAATAGGGACGATGCAATTTAACATAGTTCCAATGACATTGATGCACAGAAAGTTTATAGCTATTGCTAATTTTCAACTCTTGTCCCTAGTTGGGCTTTTACTTGTCCAAAGCAGTTAAAATATACAGCTTCCAGAAATACAATAAAATACACGTACCACAGTACACCTTGGTAAATTTGCTAAAAATGGATAAAGCTGGTTTGCTTTCAGCCCACACTTAACCTTTTATTTTATTTCTGGAATTAATTTGATTTCCGTTGGTAATGTGTTCCAGAGGTAACAGCCCTTTATGGAGAAAGCCGAGTGTCCAAATTTAGATCTACGGTGTGGTATTTAACAGTTACCATTCACCAGGTCGTGTCTTTAGATATATCTGGAAAGAGACTCTGGGGCTAAACTTTAATACTCGTTTGCTAATACTTAACTTATAACAACTTTAAGTGCCAAGTCTGTCAGTTTAGAGTTAATCAGTGGACAATAAGGACAAACGATCCCGGAAACTCCGACACTCAGATAAGATGCATTTTACAACTTGTATGTAAATTACTACATTTTAGTGAAGACCAGGGCTACAACTAAGGAATATTTTCATTACAGATTATTCTAACAAACTATTTTTTTTTCTTCTAATAATCGTTTTCTATGAAACGTCAATAATACTAGCCATTTTGGGGGATAAACAAAGAAATCTGAGAGGAGAGAGAAGCCTGCGATCTGCCGAACCCTCTTGACTTTATTTCAGACTTTCAACCAAACTTAGATTCAGATCCTGAGCACCTTTCTAGGAAATCCACTTCCCTCATGTTTATTTTTTATGAGTCACTACTCTGTTACAATCAAGTAACTAAGCAAATACTTCACCTCCCTCTTCCGATTCCTAAACACTCGTTTATTTACTTAAATCCATCACAACAGCTTTCTATTAATGTCATAAAAACGAATGTCATTGCCATATTAGGACACTCAAACTCAATAACACTGCATCTTGTGGGAGCGTATTTCAACATCTTGGAGTGTATTCTTCGAGTGACATGTCACTTCCTCATCAATATTGGGACAGTCCTGTTAGGTACTTAGGAGATGTTAAGATAGGCCGACGCTTTTTCACTTCTCCTCGTAAGAAACCGCATAACTGTTGCCAAAACATACAAACAAAGCCGTTGCAACATTCACAGCAAACACACATTTCAGGCCCGAGGTGGTGCAACACAGGTCATGTCACAAGGGTATTTCAAAAATATTTCTCGTGCATCGAAGAGTAACAGCAGCTGTTTTTATATCACATAGCAGTATATCAGTCAGGCTATTGTGTTGCGGCAATGTGCTCTGCAAACTTATAATATGTATGCACCAGGAGAAGGCACAGCTAGACATGTTCTTTCCATTTGAGCAGCTAAACCAAGTTTGACATTCTCACGTCACCTCTGAATTGCCACAGGCATCTCAAGTGAGTGTTAATGATATGTCAGTTTAATCCTCAAGGCAAACACATTATGTGAAACTGGTGTGAAAACAAAATGACAATACCGTTGATGCAGCAAATCCAGTAATGTTTGTTTAAAAAGCTTTGTTCACACAAGACCAGGGAGAGACAACAGGTGACAACAGACGAGGTTCCACATTTACCAGTGAGACTATAATCTTTAGTAAAAGCTCCTATTTTTTTATACTGTGGCTGGCTACAAAACAAGTTGGTGTGATGCATGGCCTAGGAAAGGATGACAATAGTAACATGTGGTTACAATTCTTATGACCTAGGGCTCCATACATAATAACAGGCTTGTTATCTTGTTGCATGTTCAACCCTACCTGCTGTGGTCAGAGGAGCTGCTGGCTGAGGATGCGCTCAGGCTGCGGGTCTTCATGTTGCGTCCAGCCAGGCTGTGTCCGGCGACCTCCCCTCCGTCACAGGTGGAGCAGCAGTATGGGGCAGCTTCCACTCGCACCTCTTCTCCATCGTCCATCTCAGACAGCCAGGCTGCAAGTAAGCTGACAGGGCACGTCACTCATAATGAGGCTCGAGTCAAACGTAAACAGGCACACGATCCTAAGACAACTCAAATCCAGGCCAAACTCTATTGTTAAAAAAGGCAATTTAATTTATGCCTCATAAAAATGAAAACACATTTTAGATCATTATTTGATATAGAGTATGCATAGATAAATAATTGTCGGTCTAGAATTCGGCACCGATACAATCCACCACTCCGCACATATTTCTGCAAATATTCTACTTTTAATATCGGTTTAAAACTCGCCTTGGTAAAAATGACCGTTACAAGAAATGCGGCAAAGAGGAGGGAAACAGTTGTCAGTTGAAACTATTTCTAAGTCTATATCAAGTAGGAATAACGCGTTGAAAAGTGCTACCAAAAGGACATTAGGGGAGTTCGTGGGATTAGCCATCTGGACAAATAACTAACCTAGCTATAAATTAGCTAGTTACATACAGTTAAAGAAATATATATGATACAGCTGCGCGAGACAAGCAGCGTCGGTGTCACTTAAGCTAACGTTAGCTAGCCTAGTAAGTTACCAATTTACCCAAAGTCTAATTGTTGATCAACGTTAGCTACTCCAAGACCTCGCCGACATTCATGACTGTTAAGCGGATGAATGGTGGCGGATATTCACGGTGAGCTAACGTTAACTGAGGTAGTTTTAAGATAGTTAGCGAGCTATGCTAGTAGTTAGGCATGCGCAACACAAATCGTAATATCATTCACTTCTGAGGTCAACATACCTTTCACTCGCTCCGTTACAGGGGACGACACAAATTTAGAGCACAGCAAACTGCCGTAGGACTCAGAGCCTCCCCATTATTTCATTATATAACAATAGTGTTGCACCATCTTACTTTGCAAGAGAGCTGTCAATAGTCAGCTCACTTCCGGATACGGACCGACCAATCACAGGCCCTTTCATCGCCGACGTCATGTTGGACGACCAGACTGACCACATGAAAAACTTTGGTATCAGAGGGACACAGACCTGCATAATTACATTATAATAAAGGACTCTAACTTTACATGCTTTTTTTTAGTGAGCTTTTCAAGCACTTTCATTACTACATTAATTCATTATTCAAACCTTTATTAAAGCCTCAACAATCATTGAGGTTTCCCTCAATTGCGATGGTGTCGAATAAAGAGAAATAAACAGCTACAAATCTGAACAAATCAAAAGAAAGAAAACAATTATTTGACAGACATTGTGTTATTGTAACAAATATAATAATAATAATAATAATAATGATATAATAATATATAATATATATATATATTCTACAGTATTATTTGTGTATTATATTAATATTATAATATATATATATA